>CM062818.1:717618497-718218497 GCA_031772625.1 Pinus tabuliformis
CCTCTTAACCTTCATTTTTATGATTTTTTTATAAAATATGAGTCTTCCTCTAAATCTCTTTGTCATTTTTATATTTTTTTAATTTGTAAATTATAAAAAAATTTCTTTAACTTGAATTCTACTCCTTGATCATAGATATACATTTTATATTTTTGATTAAGTTAGCTCTGTAATGAATTTTTATAAATTGATAATATCTAATTATTTATTGAAACATTAAATAGAATATTTACTCAAATATAGATTTAAAGGCTTTGATATAATATTTCACTTATTGTATTCATTATAATATTGAATAAAATATTTTATGGCATTTATTTTTAAATAAATATATATTACTTTAACACTTTAATTAATTATTAAAATTAATATAATATGTATTTATTTCGAGCTGCTAGTTTCTAAATCAATATATAATATTTTAATTACTTTACATTTATTTTTAATATTTTATATTTATTTATATTCCTAAGAGCTAGTTTTTAACCTAATAAATAACTCAAATCCTCTAATAATTAATAATATTGTCCTTATCTTATTAACTAATTTAACTGATTTACCCACAGCTAGTTTTCAACAATTAATTCTAGGCAATAATGCATCCATACTATTTATTCTTTAAGATTCTTTGATTCTTCACCTTAACCTGAGGATAGACCACACTAATTATTTGAAACGTTAACCAAATCTTGATAATATAATTAATCTGAATATCTTTAAATTTTAAAGAAATATATATCTTATAATCATTATTAAAAAAATGTATAATTAATAATTTAAACCAAATATTTTATAAATATATAATTTCAATTATAATAAAATAAGAAATTATAAAAAAATAAATTATAAAAATATAAAAATAAGGCATCCAAAGTAAACTTGCAAATATGAATACAAAATAAATCTTTCAACGACATAAGTAATATAGAAATAAAGCATCCAAAGTAATCATATGAATACAAAATAAATCTTTCAACAATACAAAATAAATCTTTCAACAATATTAACAATTACTTTAAAATAAAAAAGAAATGATAATAATCACTTTCCAAAACCACCCAAAACAATCCTTATTAAATAAATATTACAATTTACATATTAAAAATATAACTAATAAATTAATTATAAAAAGCTGAATAAAATAATATTTACATTTTCGATAAAAATTAATTCTTTTTACTTTAGAATTTATTAAAAAAATTAATAATAATACTATTGAGAAAATTAATAATAATACTATTGAGAAAACACCACTTAGAATAATAGAGATCGATAATCGATATGCACAGTGAAATCATAAAGATAAAAATTAAAAACAAAATTATAATTAAATATTAACATAGAAGAACATCTCTGATATAGAACAACTCAATGAAGCGCGTAATTTAAAATTTCTATATTGAAACATAAATCATTGGTGTAAAGGCTCTTTGCAATTTCCACAATAGTTTTTTTTTCAAAATTTAAACATCAAAATTGAAATGTATTTATATGAAAGACTATAATTAGTTGGTAAATTAAGTGGTTTAGGCGATTTTTATTAAACAATAAAAGTTTTATATTATTATTATTATCTTATTGAAAAGTTAGGGTTACGCCATTTTTACTAAACAATAAAAGTTTAATTATTATTTTATTTAAAAGTTAAGTTAGACATTGGTATATGAGATTTTTTGTTTCTGGGATTAGGGTTAGAGATTTGTATAAGATTTTTTGTTTGTGAGACTAAAGACTTACTTTTACTTAATGATTTGACTGCTAAATCTACGAAAATATACATACTCTGCTCCTAATTTTGAACATATGATTTCTACCCATAATTTTAAACATGTAACTTCTTAAAAAAATACATACTCTTAACCCTTAAACCCAATCAAATTATAATGCATTATTATTTAGCTACACACCCTTTTCCAACTTTAAAGAAGAAATTTCAATTGGCGCTAACCCAATTTCATATCTCAATTCAATTGCACTTATTCCTCCATGACCAGGTACCGCGTTTACGTGGGTGGGCAGAGGACGGTTTAATACCACTTCTTCAATAAATTCCATTAGGTTCACTGCCTTCCCAATAACGTGCAACAGCGTTATATGCATAGGCTGGTCTTTATATGCATACGCTGGTCTTTAGGAAACCCGGTGTTGAACGAGTCGATATTGCAAAATTACGAATGATAGTTGCAGACTTCTTCAGCCCACCGGATTCCTATTAATAAAATATAGAGCTATATAGTTTGACGAGAAGGTTTCCCCTCTGTCCCATTTCTCTACCTGTAAGTCATTTAGGTGTGCCTCTCTAGCTTCGCTAGCTTGTCTATCTTATGCCTCTGAGCGCTTCGCTTGATGCGTAAAAGGTGGTTGGCGTAGCTTTCCACACCAGTAAGTCAAAAGCAACACTCCTTTTCAAGGAAGCGTGTGATATCCAATGCTGGTTAAAATATTGTCCAAATCCTTATTTTTTTCTACTAATTCCTATTATTTATTACAAGTGAAATAGATTCGTTTTTTCTTTTTTAATTATATTACGGAGAAGGAAAGTTCTAGTTTTTTTTATCTTATAAATTGTAATATCTAACGAAGTGTGTCACCTACTTTAATCTAATTTTATACACTATTTTATTGCTCTATACTTATGTATATATATTTTGAAATCAAAATAAGTATATATATTTTGAAATCAAAATATTTATATTATTTTCAAAAAGATTAGTATACATATTGTTTTCGCTACCGGTTTGGGAACCAATAACATAAACCCAAAAATGTATTTATATTTTGAAATCAATTTATATTATTTTCAAAAAGATTGGTATATATATATATATATATTAGCTACCGGTTTGTTATTTAATAAAAAATTGTCATTATGATAATAGAATTTAAAATTATTTTTAAAGTATAATTTTAGCTATTGCTGTCTTATTTGGGAACCAATACCATAAATTCAAAAAAAATACTATGAATGTTATTTTCTATTAATGTGATCAATAAAATTTGAAATTATATATGCTTCTCTCATTAATTCATGTGGCACTCATCCCAATTTTGAGTGACTTTCCAACTCTTCCTAGCACAATTTTGGGTGAGTTTCCAACCCTTCATACTCTCAATGGTAAATTCTATTACTACTTATTATCATTAAATTAAATTTTTAAAATTATAAAAAATAAATAAATTTTAAAATTAAATTTTATAAATTGTAATTATTTTTGAGTAAAATTATTTCCCTTCTCTAAAAAGGGATATGTCTAGGGAATTGAACATATATTTGATTGCCAAGTGAGCTACCTCATGAAGTTATTCCAAATAATTGTTTTTTCTTCTTCTTCTCTTTTCTTATGATTAAGCATTTTATATTAATGTTTTAGAAGAATAAAAAGATTGCATGATTGTTTTTTTCTTTGCTACTAGTATTTCACTTGGGAAACCAAATAAATAGTAAAGATTCAAGAAGTTTGCATTGTTTACCATTGAAGTAACCAGTCTATCACTTAAAACTATAAACACATATAATCCATTTGTATAATCTATAATCAATTTTCATAGACACAACATAGATGATACTAGAATTATAAAAAAATATATGAATTAGGAAGTTGGATTATTAATCATGTCATGTAGTGGGAAATTTCACTTGGATTAGTGGAGGAGAGTCAATCTTGTGACCAAAGGGAGTAAAAATGATGGTTTCTTCTTTTTTGGTTGGACAAATATTTTCACATCTATCCTTTCTGTTCTCTCTAGTATTTTCTTCCATGTAGACTAAGATCTATTGTGTGTCAGATCATTTATAAAAAGTCAGTCAATGAGTGTTTTAATATGCCATTAAATATTAGGAACTTAAATGTAAGGTGTTTGTCAAGATTTGGTAGAGGATGCTACTTCATAAATCTAGTTCCTAGTATCCCTTTCAATGTGTTGATCAAGGATGAACCTTCACTCTTGTCAAACTTTTTCTTCCACTTCTACAATTGTGCACTTGACTACAATAGGGATGACATTGGCAAAATGAGGCATATCTGATCTTGCAAATGTTTGGGCTAAAGTATTCAAGAAAGTTGGTGGAGAAGAGTTAGGTCTTGAACAAGAGCTTACTATGCTCCTTCTTCCTTGTATACACTTATTGAAAGTCCTCGTCTAGTTGTTTGAAATTAATGAGGAGTTGATGGAGTAAAAGAGGAGAATAGAAAAAAAATAAGAAAGGAGAAGCTTGGGAGAGCTAGAGAGATTTAAGAGGGAAATAAAAAAAAGGCTTAGTGAAGGACAAATATATACCAGAGAAGGGACCAAAGACATATTTGCAAGGCGGGGGTAGATAGTAGAAGACGAAAAGTGATAGATGGCTAAAATTTGGGTATGGGAAGAACTAGAAATGCCAAAAAGAACAAAAAAATGATGGCGAGTTTAAGAGTTTGTATGCTAGCCAAATTCATATGAAACACAACTTGAAATTTATCACTAAAAAGAAAAATTCACTATAAAACTAACAAATATCAGGGTTAACTTAAGACCATAGCTGCAAATACTTTTCCATCTAGGCCTTGCCTTGGAGGTGTTTAACCCACATGAATTTGTTATAATTCGACCAATTTGAAATATGCTTATTTTTATGAATATCACTATTAATAGAGAGTCTTCAAACTAGTTTCCTAAAATGCAATTATTGCAATCCAAACCCTATAATTTGTAGCTTCGAAAATCATTACTATGAAAAGAAATAAGAAAGAAAAAAAAACAATCCACAATGATTTTAAATGTTAACCATTAATCTCTCCTATCACACTTTCCACCAATAATGAATCCAATTTAAACTATTATCTCTTCTCCTTACAATTTTCACCATATACCTTATCATAATTTATCCACTCGCCCATGGATTCCAAATGTGTAATAGTCAAACTAGGCTTGAAATTTGTGGAAACATACATCCCTGGCTGGAAAATCATTTCAAATCAGCACACAAATTCAATTGCATGATTAAACCTTTCCTTTCACCATCCAAATGTGTTCCCAAATGCATGCAACAATCCGTTTGTATCCAATGTCCTCCATTAATAAGACTAGCCCTCATTTCCATGCACGAATGCATTATTTCCTTCTCAATGTCCTCTTGAGTGATTTCAAATAAAATTATTAAATAAGAAAAAGCCAATTAATATTATTAAATAACAAATAAAAAAACATTATAAAATATTTTCAATAAACCATACTGTCAAATTTATAATTTTTTAACATTTCTCACATACATGTTTTTAAATTCTCTTTAAAACTTTCGGTTATAATAGATACAAATTTAATTAATTCGTACTACTTTTCGAGACATATTAAATGTTCTCGAGTTGATTCAATGTTCCCACCTCCTCTAACTCACACAAGCATGTTTTTGAATTCTCTCTAAAACTTTGGATTATAATACATGCAATTTTAATTACCTCTTTCTTCTTGCCAAAACCTATCACATGTTGAATTGATTCAACCTGCCCCACTATGAATTTTTTTCAAGTTGAAATTACAGAATCTAAATCATAATTTTTTTCTTTTAACAAAAGGTATGCAATTAAAAAGTTTTGAAATTAGGTAATCGATAAGCCTTAAAGATCCTCCCTAATAATATAACGATTTTCACGGTTGATTATGAACTCATTTTTTAGTAAGGAAATTGGAAATTTTTAAATTTTCAATTTTTCATAAAATATTTATTTTATATATTTTATTAGGTTATATAATTAATAAATTTCATTTACAAATATGTTGTTAATTGATTATGTTTGGGGATCCGTTTAAAAAAAAATATTGATTATGTTTGGGAACCATATAAAAAAAATATATTTATTGTATTTAATGATATAATTCAAAAATTAAGGTATAAATTTAAGGTATTGTATAGTATAAGGTTATTAATTTGAAATTTTGTGGGAAAAAATTCATATATACTAAGGGATAGTGTAATTTAGTCTAGGTGCAATCAAAAAGTGATTTTGACAATTTATATACCCCTATTTTATTACAACTCAAGCTACAAGTTGAGAGTACCAATCATGTGACAACTTACATAACTTATGTATATATATATATATATATATATATATATATATATATATATATATATATCAATTAAACATCATATCTAAAATAAAAATAAAAAAATTACATTTAAAACATGATTTCGAATTTCATTCGTCACACTAAATTCTACATTTCCATGAAAGAATTCATAATTATCCCCCATATTCTTAGGAATATTGTGAACAAAAAGTTATATAGGACTTTTAATTTTTAAATGAGTCATTTATAAACAATGGAACATTTGGAAATTTGGTTTATGACACGTGCTTAATACTTGAATTGGTAATGAATGATGTATATATAGAACAATATGGTCCATAAAAATGCTTTATATTTTGTTTTAGTGATTTCAGGAATTGGAAAGTGGACCGATTTCTTATTCACCTGACACGGAGTTGATTTCAACCATTACCACTATAACCTCTAGGTACCTACATATGTGTTGCACATAATGTTCACATTGATGAAAAAAATGGCATTAATGTCAAAGGAGATGACCAAGAAAGTAGTAGTATCAGTCATGAGTCAAAGGAGGAAGTATGATAATTGTGTATCTTATATTCCCTCAACAAGTAAAGTCAAAGGATGCTCGAAGTGTATTGAGTTTTTTTATAGGTTTTTTATGTCTTGATTATATTATGAATAACATGGTTTTATAGGCCTCATTGATACCTTTCCAATAGTATATCCAACTCTAAAAAGCTCCTCCCTTAATTGAATTTCATCACAAATTGAGGACCAAAACTATAGGGCAAAAGGCCCCAAACATTAATTCCTTAAAGAGTGTGCAACTTCTAGAGGATCTATCGTGGATGATTTTCAAGCTAGCATGTAACAAAGTTAATTATTATGCAACTTTCTTAGATCTGATGGTGGATACATACCATCATGTGCATTAGATAACAATGTGGTCTTTCCATACTAGTCAATCACATTTTGACACGTGGCATAGTTTTATGAGGTAGCATAGAGCCAATCACATTATGACATGTGGTGCTAATTAGTTGACAGGAGATTATGATGTTAGCGAGTGGTGTGGCTTTTACACGAAACTTCCACATGGGATATTCACACAACATTTTTTGGATGCTCAGATAGCCAAAATAAGGTGACACATGTCACAGAACATATGCTGCCACATGGAATGATGATTTCATGTTGATTTCATCATGGGGAGGACCAATGGACCTAGGAACTTGGTTACTTAAATGGTCACATGGGAGTTAAAGGGTTGACCACCTAAAGGGCCATGGAGAAAAGGCTTAGTCCTTGGTTTTGAGCATTGTCATATGAGAATCTAGAAGCTAAGCACAAAGGGCCATGCACAAAGAAAAAGGAAAGTGGTTGCATAAATGGGAATATGGTAAAGCTAAGCTTGAACAGATACAACACAAAATACGGTAAATGATAATATGAATGGGCATATGTTAAAGACAATTTGGAAGGGCCACAAAAAAAATAAGACAATAGTTACATGGTTGGGTATATGGTATGACCATAGCATTGACATTAAAATTTTGAATATAAACCAGTCATAGGCCATCCTATGTGAACCTGAGACCACATCAACAATATATATGTGAAATGTCTTCATATCAATTAAGCATTGAACCATTGATTAAATATCATACAAAGTATATATAAAAGAACTCAAGCTCTATTTATTATTGTTGGTTTCATTAAACCATAGGCAAGTTTTGTTTTTTGTTTCACATTGAGTCGATTACATTGATCTATCAATGGAGATCATTGCTAAGAAAGCCAATGAATTATGGTAGCTTTGATAAACATTGTAGAATAGTTTGATCGTAAAAATTACATATTAGTAGCCCAAAAGGGCCATAAAAATGGTCTATTTGAGTAGTAGCTACTCTTGAGAGCCATGAGTGTGGTATGATTATACAGTATCAGCTCGAGGAGCCATGATAGTGGTTTGGTCATGACGATGGTAGATTATGAGACACAGCTTGAGAATCATAGACCAGAAGAGCCATGAATATGGTTTGATTATATAATGGTAGCTTAGAGGATTCATGGCAACCATAGCTCAAGAGCCATGACAGTGATTTCCTAAGAGTTGTGACAGTGGTCTAATATTTAAATGATAGCTCAAGAGAGCCATAAAAATTGTCTAATCATGTAGTAGAACCTTAGAGAGCCATGACAATGATCTAGTCATGACAATGATGGCTTGTGAGTTATATCTCAAGAAACGTAGCCCGTAATATCCATGACTATGGTTTGATTATATAGTGGTATCCTGGAAGAGTTGTGACAATGGTGACTCAGAGAGTTGTAGTATGAGATCCATGATAGTCATAGCTCAAAAGTTGTGAAAATGGTCTAATAGTCAAATAATAGTTGGGGAGAATTATGGAAGTGGTATGATTATTAATTCGTAACTTGGAGAGCCATGGAAATTGTTTGATTATGTAATGGTATATCCATAACTCAAGATTTTTGGCAGTGGCAGCGTGAGTTCCATGATAGTGGGACCTCAGTGAGCTAGTGGTAGTGATATGATTATAAAGCTTGTAGAGCGATGAAATTCGTAGCTTGGGAAGGAAATGGAAATGGTATGATTAGAAGGCTAGAGAGTTGTAACAATGGTAGCTTAGTGAGCCAGTGGCAATGGTATTATTGTGAAGATCACTCATATGTTGGTTGGAGGATCAGTCCTCATCAGTACACGTTTTTTTCTACAAGGAGGTAAATATTTTTTTTGTTTGATATAATGTCACGTGTGTGTGTGTGTGTGTGTGTGTGTGTGTGTGTGTGTGTGTGTATCAGTCCACTATTCAAATAATTACATAGCTCAGTCAGATATGTGTGTTGATTTGGTTTGTGGAGGCTTCAGATTTGAGTTTGACTTGGATCAATCAAACCATTTTGTTGAAGGGTTTATTAGTGCACTCTATCTGTTTACTTTGTCAAGTAATTAATATTTTCCAGTGACCAAAAAATGACTATTTTGTAGAATGTTCCCAGAATATTTCACTTTGTACCATGGTTAATTTTTTATGGTTTTTATATAGTTGAAAATGGTTTTTTATGATTTCTAGGCACAATATTTATCCAAATTTGATTTAGAGAAAAGTGTGACGATCACAGTTTAATGGTGAAAAAACCTAGAAACTTGAAGAGTCTAGTTAATGCATTTTTTATTATCGTAATTCATTTTTTTTTTAGAGATATTGATTTGATTGAAATTTGTGCTAAAGAACAAGTTCCCAGAAAGCCTTTATGTAAGAAAATTGTTGAACATGTTGTAGTATGAATTTGATAGAGAAATGGCAGTAGTATGAAATCAAATTTGAAGAATTATATTCTATGAAGAGAAAGTGGATCTAATTTTAAATATTTTGAAATGATGTCCACAAGAAGAAGGAAGTAGGTGCCTCCACTCAGGTCAGTGCCTTAATTAGGTTGGAACCTAAACTACGTAAAATCTTGCTCATTATCAAGGTTTGTGCCTCAACCAGGTTGGATCCTAGAGTAGTTCAAAGCTTTCTAATCATGAAGGTTGGTGCCTCAATTAGGTTGAATCCCAGAGCAGTTCGTAGCTTTCTCATGATCAAGGTTGGTGCCTTAATCAGGTTAGATCCTAAAGTAGTTCAAAGCTTGGTCATCATCAAGGTTGGTGTTTGTTGGGTGAAAATATTATCGTTTAATTCTGTTGTAGTATTTGCCCAACTATTTAATTTGTCAATCCGAGGTTTGTAGACTTACGAGACACATGCACTATATATGCAGGACTGAAGTGGAACTAATCTAATCTAATCTAAATTACTGAAATCAAATTAATCTAGAAAAGCATTGAAACACTAACTAGGAAAGCAGGAAATTGGAAAAGCAATACAACATGTGAAGAATTGAATGACAAACAACATATGTGAGCTCACAACAATAAAACTATCTCAAATTATATTACAAGAATCAAATTACAAATCATGAAAGCATAACAATAAAAGATGAAAAACTAAGAATTTCCATTATTCATTAATATCCAAATGAAGAGAGAGCACTCTCTTATATACATGAGGAAGATAACCATCTCATAATTACATATCCAATATTCTCTCAAGCACTCTCAACTAATTTCCCATTATTACAAGATATGATCCCTTTGAATCCTCCACAAATCTCTCAAGCATTTTCAACTACTTTCCCATTATTACAAAATATGATCCCTTTGAATCCTCCACAAATCTCTCACATATCTTCGATAAGATATGCTAACCAAATCCCCATGATTTTCTCCTTAGGAATAGGCTTGCATAATTATCTCCTTAATATGGTGGAGGAGATATGGATAAGATATGCCAACCAAATCCTCCATGATTTTCTCCTTAGGAATAGGCTTGCATAATTATCTCCTTAATATGGTGGAGGAGATATTTGAGAAGTCTCTTGGAATTAGTTCTCCACATATTTCCTACACATCACAAAACTCACATATTCTTGAGATATATATAAAAATATGTATATTTTCTAATGTTTAATCATAAATTCACTTGTAATAGAAAAATGAATAAAATGGAAAATAAGAAGGTGAAACCCAAATGTATTTATGAAAATGATATGATAAAAGGTTAATGGAATGATGAAATGTAAGGAATAGTGAAGAAAAAGGTGGATGAAAATATGCCATTTCTGAGTCCCAACATCCTCCCCAACTGAACTTGTTGCATGTCCTCATGCAACCATGCATGGGTCTCTTTAAGAACATTTGGCATCTTGAACTTTGGCTTTACATGATGATGTCTTTTAATAATGAATGTTTCCAGGATATGTGAAAGACATGAGTAACAACTTACATTTTCTTATTGTTGGTTCTTGTGTGACAACCATGAATACAAAGAATGTTGGTTCTTGTGTTAACAACATTCATTTCGTTTTCTGTTCTCTTTTCTTCAATACTAATGTAAACACTCACTGGAAATCATAATGTGCATAAGAAAGCCCTTTTGTAATATTAATGAAGCATGCCAATATTGCGTGTGAAGAAAAGTGCAACAAAGTATCATTGGAAAATAAATGTTGGTGAATGAGAAAAATGGAGTGATAGTGGTGAAGAAATGGAATCATGGTAGTGAATATGTAGTGAATATAGTTCCCCCCCCCCCAACTGAATTGGTTGCATGTCCTCATGCAACTTGAGATGGCTCATGAAAGGAAATGTAGCATGGTGAGGGACTTTTCCAAAATATTCAAGTTAGCATATAAGGAATTGCATGATTAAAGATTAGAAAACAGCATACCTCTACTTACCCAAGAATGATGAACTATGCAATAGGACTATAGCTACTGATGCTGCTGGATCAGGAAAATGTGACTGATGTTGTTGTAACTAGATCCTGGGAAATGAAGGAATCTGAACTGCTGATGCTGAATCATGGAAAAGATAAATGCTGAAAGTGGAACTGTGGTACTCTCATAGATCAGAATTCATGCTGCTATAACTGCTGAGGGAGTCGTGAAAAAATGTATAGTCTTCATCTGCTACTAAAATTCTTGGTACAATTCTAATCATGTGAAAGAATGTGTTGATGTTGAGCATGAAAAGAAATCATTGGACTACCAGCCATTGATGCATGCCGTTAACCAATGCGAGGCAACTCACCGTTGATGTCAATGAGTGCCAAGGTACCCGAGTACATCTTGCGAAATGTGAATAGAGGGGTTGACGTCGAGCCATTTGTAAGATCTAACAATCAAGGGACATTGATGTATGCCCATGATTGTCAGCGAGAGAACTTTCCATTGAGGCATGCAAGTCTCAAGGTACCCAAAAGGAACTCTAGTCTATTTCCCAGATAAGGTGCTGATGTCGATGGGGCAAGACTTGTTGAAAGGTGGGCCTTAAGGAATCCCACATCAGTCAACGTGAGTTTGTACAAAAATATTTGGTAGGACTATAAATGGAAAGAACTCACGGACAAGCAATGGGGATCAGCATGGCGAGGAAAACAAGGCAATGTAATCATGTAAAGGGAATGAGTTTTATTCAAAAGGAAAACTAGAAGGCAAAAATAAACTGAAAACAATAAAGGAATGTATGCGATTCAGAAAAATAGGTTTGCATGAAGTCGTGAAAGATAAGGTAATGGAAGATTGCTACAACATAAGGATGGTCTAGGCATGAGTAGTCATGACGGAAAAGGATTTTTGTGTAGTGGAAAATGTCATGATATGTGCAGTGAGGAATTAGTTCCTTCAAGCGTCCAATGATGCATGTTTCATTATGATTTCAAAAAATCACTTTTGCATTAGATTGTCTTCACTCTGAAAAACTTAGCACCATTCCTGCATAAAAACTGTCACCTTTGTGTGCCATCTCCATTGATCATTCCTGTATGAAGTGAATCAAAAACAAATTAGCTCATTTTCAAGAATTTATGAAATGTCCATTTTTTTTAATTATTTTTCGAAGTTACAATAATTGTGGGTGAAAAGGGTGTCGCATTATAATGTTGAGCTTTCTGCATAGGCTTCTCGTTGATCTACACATAACACCAATCTCATTTCACTTGTTAGTATATGCATCCTAACTCTTGCCCACAAAATAAATGATAAATTCCAACATACTTTTATTTCCCCCCAAATGGAAATATTGCATGTCCCCATGCAATGTACTTATTGATTGTGCAATACTTTTTCAAAATGTTTTTTATTGGTTTGCAGGAAAATTGGAAACAAATTTTATTTTTAACACCAAACTAATAGAGAAAGGTCTTTTAATTTATTTTTTATGTAAAAATCCATACCTCATTTAATGATCAAAAGATTCATCCCTTCATAGCATTTGAGGTACGAACGTACGTTCCTGATTATCCATTGACATTTCTCCATCATAGTCATTCTTCCACGAAGACACCTGGCCTACAAACAAGTTTACATTTCAAGACTTCTTCATCAGCTCCCGCAAAACTGAATTCTTGTGATAGCAGAGATTGTTTGCTCTAGGAGAAAATTACATCAAGACGACCACCAAACATACCTGAGTTTCCAGGCAAGAAAGCAAGCATGCAGACCAGGTCTAGCAAGCTATCTCTCAGCGTGATTCTTGAGGGGCTGAGAGCAAAGTTTCCGACACACTTTTCTAGGCATAAAATTTGTGGAACAACAACGTGAGAATCGATGTCTGAGGCATGAATTTTAATACTACTACAAAGCAGAAATAGAGGCTGAGTAGGCAGTCTGTCAAGCATGTAGTTCAAGGAGGAATCGCTGAAGTATGATAGCGTTGAAATCAAGCGCTGAGTCTACTGAAGGTGGCCCAAAATTCAAGGAATTAATTGTTGGTTCTATGGCACAAATTTGGGTTTCAACGATACGCTGGCCAGGGATAGAGGATGCGGCCAAAATCTCAAAAAATATTGCAAAATTGGATCCTGGTGGGATGTGTCATGTACATATATCAGTTAGATGACGTTCTGGCCATTTTTTCCAGCAAATATTACAACTTCAACGCCTTCATTTATGATTACACTCCTCAGATGTTTATTCGATTTACAGGTTCGATTTGGATAGAAGCTTGAAGCAGTAGAGCAAGAAACACCGGATCTCCACTTTATTAACTTTTGTTGTTGTCAAACCCTCGTTTTTCTGCCACACCTGTCAAACAATTAAGGAAGAGTTGTTGCACATTCACAGTTAATTTGCAGGTCGAACCGGATTAAACTTGGAGGCGAAGTAAAAAGCCATATTTCGAATCAGGTTTCAGCTCTGATTGGTTCATACTCGGGCTTTAACAATACGTTGGTGTTTTTCAATGCTCCGTTGTTCTTTTTTTCATTTTAATATGTATTTTTTTATTATATTGTGTGAGTTTTGTTTTTTTTTTTTTGTTGTATTATGTGTTTGTTGGGTTTTTTTTTTAAATGAAATTGAATCCTATCTAAAAAATGTTAGTTGTTTTGCTTTTTTGTTTTTGATTTTTTTTAACTAAAATCTAAAAAGAAACTAAATTTTATTAAATTCCTAATCTCAGAAGATATTTTTGAAAATGGACATAAAGTGAAAAGATGTCTTTGATAAATCGCAATTTATTCATTCTTGAAAATGTTTATTGACAACTTATTTTCTGATCCTTGCGATCGCACTAAGCGTGGAGGAGAGCATACTTATTCTAGGTAAAAGCAAAACTAAAAATGAAAGCCTACCTACTCTATACTAATTAGGAAAAAAAAATAGTTACGTGTAATTAAACTTCCAATGAAGCCATTCACGTAGCAGTAACAACAATATATCCAGTAACAATTTTTTAAATAATGGATGAAAATATTCGAGAGTGAATGAGTCTAGTTGCTGTAACTGCAAATCAACTAAAAAATAAAAAGATGAATCTAATCTAGTACTTACCTGGAACCATTGTTCGATAAAGCTTTGATAGGCACAGTTTCTCTCACCTAGATCATGTTGTAACTCCTCTTCTTCTTCTCTGATCTGCTGTTCTTCTTCCTCGATCTCCTGTTCGAATGATTTTTCACCATCAGATACACAGGATTCTTCAGATGTATCTTCGTTTATTTCTTGGGGAGTAGTTGAACTTTCAATTCTTGTCAAGATCTCCTTTTTCCAGGGAAGAGGAGATTCTGACTTCTGCAAGGATCTGAGTGAGTAGTTCTAAGCTGACACTCATTATAAAACCATGTTGAAAGAGATTCTAAAAACAAAGTGCTAATAATTGTCTGAGTTTTTAAAATTTTTACAAGGTTTTAGTTCACAAAAACTCTTCCAAATCAGCACAATAAAAATTGAATTAAAAAAAAAGGACCACAGAAATAATCTTGAATTCAATGCTCAATTAAACCCTCTTACAAGGACTGCTCATTAATTTAGTAATTGAATTCTTCAATTATAACCATGGACCATGAATTCATCAAACAATCTTCACAACTGCGAAAATCAAACACACTTGCAGAAATTGAAATTCACACTTGCATGAAAAATCAAAATAAACTTCAATCCATCGTGCCTCCCCATCAATGGCGCCAAAATGTTGGGTGAAAATATTATCGTTTAATTCTGTTGTAGTATTTTCCCAACTATTTAATTTGTCAACCCGAGGTCCATAGACTTACGAGACACATGCACTATATATGCAGGACTGAAGTGGAACTAGTCTAATCTAATCTAAGTTACTGAAATCAAATTAATCTAGAAAAGCATTGAAACACTAACTAGGAAAGCAGGAAATTGGAAAAGCAATACAACATGTGAAGAATTGAATGACAAACAACATATGTGAGCTCACAACAATAAAACTAGCTCAAATTCTATTACAAGAATCAAATTACAAATCATGAAAGCATAACAATAAAAGATGAAAAACTAAGAATTTCCATTATTCATTATTATTCAAATGAAGAGAGAGCACTCTCTTATATACATGAGGAAGATAACCATCTCATAATTACATATCCAATATTCTCTCAAGCACTCTCAACTAATTTCCCATTATTACAAGATATGATCCCTTTGAATCCTCCACAAATCTCTCAAGCATTTTCAACTACTTTCCCATTATTACAAAATATGATCCCTTTGAATCCTCCTCAAATCTCTCACATATCTTCGATAAGATATGCTAACCAAATCCTCCATGATTTTCTCCTTAGGAATAGGCTTGCATAATTATCTCCTTAATATGGTGGAGGAGATATGGATAAGATATGCCAAACAAATCCTCCATGATTTTCTCCTTAGGAATAGACTTGCATAATTATCTCCTTGATATGGTGGAGGAGATATTTGAGAAGTCTCTTAGATTTAATTCTCCACATATTTCCTACACATCACAAAACTCACATATTCTTGAGATATATATATAAATATGTATATTTTCTAATATTTAATCATAAATTCACTTGTAATACAAAAATGAATGAAATGGAAAATAAGAAGGTGAAACCCAAATGTATTTATGAAAATGATATGATAAAAGGTTAATGGTATGATGAAATGTAAGGAATAGTGAAGAAAAAGGTGGATTAAAATATGCCATTTCTGAGTCCCAACAGTGTTGTAATTAGGTTGGATCCTAGAGCATGTCATATATTTCTTATCATAGAGGTTGGTGCATAAATAAGGTTGTAGCTTATAGTTATTTGTTACTTGCACACTTTTGATTTTGGTGCCACAATCAAGTTGTAACCTATCACAAGTAGTAGCTTGCATATTTTGGGGGTGGGTGCCTCCAGAACATTGGGCTTATAAATCCATGTAATAAATTGAAGATAAGAATAAGAAAGAATATATGATTTCTCCCGTATGGGTTCCCATGTAAAATATTATGTCTCCTTATGTTGATTTGATGGCTTTATGATGCATTCCTTTACTTATTGATATGTTACAATAGATTATTATTCATAAGTACATTGATGAGAATCCTGGAAATGGTTATATTGCTTTAATAATGATTCATTCCCCCTCTGAGTATGATCTTTGGTCCAATAAGTGGAATCGGAGCAGGCTACCTTCAGGAATAGATAACTACTAAAAGGTGGAATTCAAGGTAAGATGGTGACAATTAGAGCATCAGAAAAGGCTCCAGTATCTTAGGGATCCAAATATTCTTTTTCGAAGATAAGAATTCAAACCATTCTTTCTTAAGCAGTTTGGAAGATGTATAATTTATTAAGGTAATGCGGTGTAGGTTATCTCATGAGGTATGGAATAACTCAAAAATATTTATGAAGGAGATACAAAAGTAAGAGAGGATAGGCTATAATCCCTCAGGGCCAATTCAAAATTTCTAAGATGGAAGAAGATGAGGACATTCCTTCATACTTTCTTCAAGTAGACAATATTGTCAACTACGTTGCAGTTATAGCAGAAGAATTCAAGGATGGTTCTATTGCTAAAAATGTATTGAGATCTCTTCCATCAGGCTTCAATTAAAATGTAGTATCCCTTGAAAAATTGATAGAAGTGGAAATAATGACCACAGATATGCTTCAGGAAACCCTCGTTGTTGGGTTGTGTTATATTATTTCCATGACTAGCCCACGTAGTTAACTGAGGGATTAGGAGGGGGGCAGAGCCCCCTCTTCATTGCGTTGATTACATAGTGGGGGGGGGGGGGGGGGGGGGGTCATAGGGGGTTTGAGGGGTGCAGGTAACCCCACAGAAAATTTTGTTTTTGGACCCTATGTTAGGCTGGGCAGACCTACCTATGGTTTTGTGCATGATTTTCGCACATGGTTTTGGACGTGATGGTTTTCGGTCCTTGGTTTTGGATGCAATGGTTTTCAATCCATGGTATTAGATGTTTTGACATGTATAAATATTTATTGTAACATTGAAAGGAACATAATGAAAAATCAATATGGTAATCCTAGTTTTGTGATCTGGGGAAAATCTCTATGTATATGTGTTTTACGTGTTATGCTCTCGCAATGTTTATTTTTTATGTTTTAGAATTCGTATGCAGTTTATTTCTGTATGGGGTCAAAACCTACATTTGGTATCAGAGATTTTTTGGCTTCAAGGGGACGCCTTTGTTACTAAGGGGTTTCACTCGGGCATGTGGTAGACCCTATTCAGTGGGAGATCTATGAGATAGATTTTGGTGGTGAAAGAAGATGGCGACGAGTGGAAAGATAGAGATCAAGAAATTTAATGGCCAGAGTTTTGAGTTGTGGAAACTCAAGATGCAGGATCTGTTGGTGGATAAATATTAGTGGATTCTGGTAGATCTGGGTACTAAACCAATGGGAGTGTCTGATGAAGAGTGGAAGAAGTTAGATCGGAAGGTAAAGAGCACAATACAGTTGTGTGTCTCAAATTCATTATTGTTGAATGTATCAGGGGAAGCTACGGCTAAGGCTTTGTGGGACAAGTTAGGGACTTTTACCAATCTATGTCTCTAGTGAATAAATTGTTCCTACGAAAAAAGTTGTATAACCTGAGGATGAAAGATGGAGACTCAGTGATAGAGCATCTGAATGCGTTTAATATTGTGGTAAGTCAGTTATGGTCTGTTGATATCAAAATTTCAAATGAAGATAAGTGCATTAGTTTTTTGTGTTCTCTACCAGATTCGTGGGATAGTCTAGTTATTGCACTAGGTAGCAATGCAACTACCTTGCAGTTTGATGAAATAATATCATCCTTTCTAATGGAGGAGATGAGACAGAAAAATATGGAGAGCCAGAATGGTGATGTATTGTCTGTATGAGGATGGTCCCAAAACAGAAACAAAAATAAGTCATCGAGTGGGAGTGGAGAAAAGGGCCTTTGAATACTTCATGGTAAAGATATGGTAGAAGGTATGAGTAATATCTCTTCGGATTTTGATTTCTGTGAAAATTGTGTATATGGGAAGCAGAATCAGGTGAGTTTCCCCTCTGGTAGTAAGAGGGTGAAACAGATATTAGAGGTTGTGCACAGTGATGTGTTTGGACCTGTGAAGGTTCCATCACTCGGTAAGTCTGTGTAATATGTATAATTTATAGATGAATTATCAAGGTATACATGGATATATTTCCTTAAGAAGAAATTTGAAGTCTTTGACAGTTTAAAGAATTTAAGGCTCTGGTGGAAAACCAGACAGAGAAGAAGATAAAGGTGTTGAGGACAGATAACGATGGAGAGTTTTGCAGTAAGGAATTTGAATAATTCTGTAAGAAGTGTGGTATAGCACGAGAAAAGACTACTCCATATGCACCTCAACAAAAGGGAGTTGCAGAAAGAATGAGCAAGACATTGTTAGAAAGGGCAAGAAGCATGCTCAATGGTGCTAGGTTAAGACAGGAATTTTGGGCAGAGGCAGTGGAGACAACATGTTACCTGGTTAATAGATCACCTTCATCAGCATTGGAGGATAAGACTCCACAAGAGGTATGGACTGGTAAGAAACCCTCTCTTTCACATCTGAGGGTATTTGGATGTGATGCATATGTACATGTTCCAAAGGAGAAACAAACCAAGTTGGATAGTAAATCTAAAAAGTGCATATTTATTGGGTATAAGGATGGTTTAAAGGGTTATAAGCTTTTGGAATCCAGTAACAAGGAAGGTTGTGTACAAACGAGATGTGGTGTTCAGAGAGGTGAAAGATGTTACTAAACATGAAGTCCAACCGAAGGAACCTGAGAAGATAGAGTTTGAGCTAAAGGAGGAAGAGTTAGCCTCTACAGCAGAGGAGGAATCAGAAGATGAAGAGCCACAAACTCTGGGTTTTAGAAGATCAGTTCGAGAAGGAAGGCAGCTAGAAATGTATGGTACATCTGCTTTCTTTTCAATTTTTTCTTTATCTATTACTGATGATGATCCTAGAACTGTGAAGGAAGCAGTAGATTCAGAGGATGGAAAACTGTGGAAAGAAGCCATGGTTGATGAAATGGCATCTTTGCAAAAAATTGAGGCTTGGTATCTGGTGGAGTTGCCAGCTAGAAGGAAACCCATTGGAAACAAATGGTTGTTCAAGAAGAAGACAAATATAGAAGGAAATGTGGAGAAATACAAAGCCTGGTTGGTAGCAAAAGGTTATTCCTAGGTGTCAGGAATTGATTTTGTTGATATTTTTTCTCCTGTTACCAAGGTAGCTTCTATTAGATTACTTTTATTTGTTACTGTTGCTTTTGAATTTGAGGTAGAATAGATGGATGTGAAGATAACATTTCTTCATGGGGATCTGGAAGAGGAGATCTACATGAAGCAACCTAAAGGCTTTGCGGTGAAGGGTAAGAAAGAATTGGTATGCAAGTTAAAGAAGTCTCTGTATGGGTTAAAACAGTCACCAAGGATGTGGTATCAAAAATTTGATACATTTATATGGGGACTTGGCTTCACCAGAAGCAAAGCAGATCACTATGTGTATTTTAAATTAATTGGTGACCGTGTTATTTATCTGGTCTTATATGTTGATGATATGTTGCTAGTTGGAAATGACAAAGAAATTATCCAAGATTTGAAGACCCAATTGTCGTCCAAATTCGACATGAAGGATCTTGGTGCTACAAACTATATTTTGGGCATGGAAATTTAAAGAGATCGGGCAAAGAGGAAGTTGTGGTTAAACTAGAGTAAGTATGTCAAGACAATATTACAGAGGTTTAATACGTAGGATAGTAAACTGTTGAAGGTTCCTATTCCTGTAGGTGTAAAGTTATCTGCTAAACAGTGTCCAAAGACACAAGAAGAGGAAGAGGATATGTCCTGTGTTCCATATGCAAGTGTAGTTGGTAACCTAATGTATGCGATGGTCAGGACTAGACCAGACATTGCACATGCAGTGGGAGTAATGAGTAGGTTTATGTCAAAAACAGGGAAGGAGCATTGGACCACAGTGAAGCAGTTTTTTCATGTATTTATGCGGCACTAGTGATTATTGTTTGTGCTACCAAGGAAGACTAGGATTGGACAGAGTTTTGGATATCCATGGCTTTGGTTATGCGGACTGGGCTGGACATCTAGATAAAAGAAGATCTACAAGTGGGTATGTGTTGCACCTATTTGGAGGTGCAGTCAGTTAGATGAGTAAGAAATAGTCTGTAGTTGCATTATCAACTACAGAGGTAGAATAATTGGTAACCACTCATGCAAGCAAGGAAGCAGTTTGGTTGTAGAGATTGTGTTCAAGTATGGGGTTAGTATAGGTAGCTATAAGGATAGACTGTGACAACCAAAGTGAAATTTTCTTGGAAAAGAACCCTATTTACCATTCAAAGACAAAGCACATTGATGTTCAATATCACTTTGTGAGGGATATGATAGAAGAAAAAAAGGAATTGCTGGTAAAGGTTGACACTTTGAAGAATATTGCAGATGCATTGACAAAATCTATGACCTCTGAGAAGTCCTCTTGGTGTAGAGATACAATGGGCATTGTAGGGCTGGATAAATGACTAAGCTCTCTTGTGGCCCCCTGTGGAAAGAAAACAACAAGTGGGAGAATGTTGGGTTGTGTTATATTATTTCCACGACTAGCCAACGTAGTTAACTAGGGGTTTAGGAGGGGGGCGGAGCCCTCCCTTCGTTGCGCCGATTGCGTAGCAGGGGGAGTCACAGGGCATTTGAGGTGTGCACGTAACCCCACTTTATGGGGTCAGGGGCAGCGCCCCAGAAAATTTGGTTTATGGACCCTATGTTAGGTTGGGCGGACCTACCTATGGTTTTGTGCATGATTTTCACACATGGTTTTGGATGTGATGGTTTTCGGTCCATGGTTTTGGACGCGATGGTTTTCGGTCCATGGTATTGGATGCTTCGACATGTATAAATATGCATTATAACATTGAAAGGAACATAATGAAAAATCAAGCTCGTAGTCCCGATTTTGGGATCCATGGGAAAATATCTGTGTATGTGAGTTTTACATGTTATGCTCTCGTAGTGTTTATTTTCTATGTTTTAGAATTTGTATGCAAGTAATTTCTGTACAGGGTTAAAACCTACATTCTTAACAAATGAGATAAGATTAAAGGAGGACAAATTGGAAGTCAAGAAAGCAAATTTCAAAGCATCCAAAGAGGATAAAAAGCATGAATATTCAGTAGAGTCTAATGTTGATGAAAAAAGAATTCAATTTCATCTCAAAGCTCAAAAGAGGAACCAACAAGTTCAGAGGTAAGCTTCCTTTCAAGTGTTTGGAATGTGGAAGGATAGGTCATTATGAATCCATGTTTCGATATGCTAAGATGAGTAATAGAAATGATTAATCAAGGTTCAAGACAAAATATCAAAATAATAATTAGGCCAAGAAAAAGAAGAAAGTATATTCAAAATAACACAATGACAACGAAAGCAATGAAAATGTGAACGATGAGAAAAAGGGGGAAATATTATCGATCATTGAAATAGAAGAACCTGAATCATAAATAGAATATGAGCAAGACTTAGAGGTGCATTAAAAGAAATAATTGTTCTAAAAAATAAGAAATTTCAATTGTTGCAACAACTTCAAGAAAAAAAATCTAAATGAAGAAACCATTGTTTCTCTCAAAGACGAACCAGAAGAAGAAAAAATGTTAAAGGATTTTTTGTCTAAACCATTAAATGAGAAGGAAATAAGTTGTGAAATATTAGAGGAGGAATTTGTCCTCTTGAGAGAAGAATTGGAGTAGCTCAAATAAAATTTTCACAAAGGGACTAAATCCCTAGACTGCATTCCTAGAATGAAAATGTCTCGTCACATTAAAATAGGTCTCATTTACGAAGATGGTTGTGAGGCACCCAAGAATAATGGTCCCCTAAGCACATCAAATGTAAATAATTCCAAGAATATTGTTTAGATCATCATTGAATCTAATAGAAACCCCCTTAAATATCCCAAGTAACTGATGAATCAACCCATGCATGCTCATTTGAATTACTCTTAGAATAGTTCCAATAAGTAGCAAAGTTCACAAAATGAATGAAGCCAAAACGAAGGAAGAGAATCTCCCATGACAAGGAATGCTCATAAAGGATCTACAAGAAGCAATGAAATAGGGGTTGGAAATTAGCAAATAAATATGTCTCCTCCAAATAATAACTTCAAAATTTCAATTTCTCCCCCCACATCCAAGTATCAAAATAAATTATTTGGTTACTATTTTTTATGTATAAAATTTTGGCACAAAGAACAAGATTGCAGGACCTTTGTGTTCTGTTGGGTCCTTCATTTTTGGGAGAATTTTTTATCAATATTGATAGAAAAGGATCCATGGAGACAAGTAGCACAAGTAAAGAAGTAAATGTATAAATAAATTGGAAATCAACAAATACAAGGAAGAAAGTGGCAAGTGGTGAAAAAATAGTCACATTGGGACTCGCCCAGGCTATAGAGGATGGATCAAGAAGCTAAATTTGAAAGAATCAAGCAAAAGCAGACCAAGTAGTTAGATTCATTCAAGAGGATTAAGTTGGACTTGATAAGGCTAGAACAACAAGATCAAGGGAATATATATATATATATATATATATATAGATATAGATATAGATATATATATGTGTGTGTATATATCTATATATATATATATATATATATATATATATATATATATATATATATATCTCTATATATATATATATATAGAACAAGTTGTAGAGTGAGAGATAGAGAAGTAGGCCGACACTTGTTAGAATGAGGATTGAAGTTTCCTTGTATTTGAAGGAATTATGAGCTGATCTTGCATATGTTTGTAGATCCATATTGTAATGGCACCTTTCTCTGGGTTATAATATAAAGAAGGGTGTTGGGGGTTTTATCTATATGTGTCCATGATTGATAGTGTGTAATATAGTACTTTTACAAATTTCTGAAGTCCATTGTTTATTCTCTATTATATTCTTATTTCTTCTTTTTTAAGAGATAAGTGAATATGTCAATGATTATGGAGTTGATGCATGACTTAATTAAATGAATCTTATCACTGTCTAAATTCCCCACACACCATTTGAAAGTCTCAACATGCCTCGGGTGAGGCCTTCCTCCCCTACATAGGATTGAAAATTTTGGCACCTTGCAGTCAAACCTTAAGTCCATATAGTAAAATTTTCCACCAAAAAATGGTTATGTTACTAGGACCTGAAGATTAATTGGGGTTCTATATAATAGTGACAAGGATTCTCAATAGTAGCATCTAGGAATTATTATAAGAGAATAGGGATTCATTTATTCTATAGCAAGCTCATATGAGATGGAAGAATCCAAATTAGGTCGGAGATGGGATCCTATTTACAGAACCTGCACGTGAGCAGTATAAAATTTTAACGTGAAAATTCCTTGACAAACTATATCATTGATTGAGTAGATCTTAGATGAAATATGGAACTGGAAACCTAAACTAAATATTTAGAACCTTGAACACAGATAATTTGGCTTCTTTGCATTGGTTGGATACTGAATTAACCAAAGCCATTAATGTTTTTGCGCAAGCCACATTGGAAGGCTACATCATTGAATTCACTGCAAAGAATCATTAGTCCTTCTCTAAAGTTGAAGCCATATTTAAGTGTGAGTTGTGGGGTAGATTTCCAAAAGAAATTCCCTTATGGATTAAGGTCCTTATAGTGGAAGAGATATTATTTCCATTCCAAGACACTAATATGGCACTGTAAATCCCTTATACTAGGGGTAGTGCTTATGGGAGAGATTTTAGTTAGTTGTGGATGATAATGGAGAGTTGTGATGGATGTAGAAGATTTATAGATGGATTGAGATTTTAGGGCACTTAGAAGAGCACAAATAGTTGATGAGTGGTAAGAAAATAATTTTCGAGAGATTAGGAAACAATGAAGAGAACCACAACATATAGAAGAAGCATGGAGTAATCCAAGGTTGTGGATAGGAGGAATGGGCAACTTGAAGTTGCAATATGTTGAAGTAGGTGAAGGATCTAATTCTACTAAAATAGGAGGAGCTATAAGAAATGGTATAGGAGAGTATAATGGATAAAGTGGATCCCACCAAGAGTCAAAAGGAATTTGAGAACTAGAAACACTAAAACTAGCTGCGATGATTGATCAGAGGACTCCCGTAGGTGAAGAGATGTATGAATTTCATCATGACACAATTATTTCTTAAATATTATTCCTTCCTTTAAAGTAGTATTCCACAAGGAAGTGGTGCATCTAGTTCTCTCGCTAACCTCCCCTTGGTACTTTATCAAAATCTTATCAATTTTAATTCAAAACTAGTGAAAACATTAAAATTTCAGCAAGTTCATAGAGTAAACGTAGCTGGTAGCTCTAGTGGTTCCGGTAGTTTTCGTGTTAGTATTCAATCATAATATACAACTTTTTCAAAACCTCATTCATAAGGTTTTATTCTAGTTTCACCTGGTCATATACCAATGGTGAGGAATGTGGAAGGATCATTCACCTATTATCTAAGTTTTCTAGTCAAGGATATGAAGGTGAGAAACAACATTAGTACTTATTGGAAGCCATTTGGAGGGTTAGGAAAACCCTATGTGACTCTAAAATGATAGAGTTTCATATAGATTTATGGGATAGATCACTCCAATTGTTCATCAAGTCATTATACATGAATCATAATCCATTTTTCGAAATGGTTAGAGAGGATTTTATTAAGGAGCATAAACTCCCAAGAACATAGTAGCAAGGCTTAACTGAACTATGGGAAATAAATAAAAGAGAAGGGGAAATGGAATGGGAGTATATGCAATGGTTCAAGGATGCAATTGAAAATTTTAATTTTCCAATTCACCCTCATCACAAAAATATTGGTTTATCAAAGTGTTATTGCCATTAACTAGAATTCATTTAACACAACAAAAGATTGATACTCTACAAGATGCATTGGGGTAATATATCAATATTGAGGCAATTTTTGGGTACCCTAACAAATGCAAAGAATATTTTTCAGTTTTTGATCCTACCATAAGTGGATTACAACATCAAATTTTTTATTTGGCTGAAAGGTTGAAGGATATGAATACCACTAGACCTTTTCATCTGAAAATATGGTGCACTATTTGCCATGTTAAAGGTCATCATGTTATGGAACGTCCACGGTTGTAGAATATAAGACCTTCTACTATACCTATATGGTCAACGCTGCCATAGTTAGGACCTTTTGGAGTGGTCACACAAGTTTCACTAATTGTTCCTTATCAGGGACATACCTAGTATCATCCATTCGCTAATCACCACAGTACTTTAGATAATGAATATTATGAAATATGTTGTAATTATTGTCATACGCGGTGACTCTATCCTATTTTGCATAAGTATTTCAATGTTCCCAGTAACATGTTTTGTGATTTTTGTGGGTCCTTGACTCACCATCCCAACTGGTGTAAAGCTCTCGATGCTTTGGCTGACCATTTGGATCGTAGTGAATTTCAGGTAAATGAGGCTCCTTGAGGATGAGAAAGAGGTGAAATAAGATGGGGGAAGAATGCAATAGACAAAGGGGTACTAATATGATCAATGCAGAACCAAGAGAGCATGAATCAATTCCACAACCCAATATTAACAGTATTACTAGAGAGGGTAACTCACTGGAACTGGAAGATAGGTGCCTATGCAACCTGATGTAATAAATATTACATTTCCAAATAAATCATATGACCCTAGTCATGTTTGTGGGTCATGTTTGATAGATGTAAATAGTTTCAGATCTCCTTGAGTTTGAAGACTTGTATTTTTGTTGTATCGTTCAGTACCTTGTTGGGGCATATTGTTTGGAAAGATGGTTTGTGTGTAGGTCCTTGTAAAGTTGTCGTGATCCTAAATATGCTTCCACCCACAAATCTCAAACAATTGTGGTCTACATTGGGAGATACATGGTATTATCAAAGATTTATCTGTAACTATGTTTTTATTACTTCTCCATTAGAACAATTGTTAAAGAAGGCTAAATGCTTTATATGTACTACTCAGTTTGATGTTGCTTTTGATTCTCTAAAATAGAAGCTTGCAAGCGCTCCAATATTAGTTTATCCATATTAGAACAAGGAGTTCCATGTACACATTGGTGCATTGAGTGTTGCTTTAGGTGTCATTTTGGCATAGCCATGTGAAGGTAATCTTGATTAGCCTATTTATTTTGCTAGCAAAAATATTTCTAATGTTAAAATAAATTTATACAAAAACTGAGTGGGAAGATCTTTCTATGGTATATTCACCCTAAAATTTATGCATTATATACTTAGATGACCTTCCAAGTTCTTCATTAACCACCATACACTAAAATATCTCATTAAAAACCTATTCTAGAAGGGAGAATTTGTAGATGGTTGTAATTTTTCCAAGAATTTTCATTTGAAGTTGTTGTTAGGCCAGGTCACGCTAATGTGAGCCTAGATCACCTTTCAATCCAAAAGTCTACATAAGTAGGAGGGCCAATTGATGATCAGTTGCTTGATGTGAATTTGTTTAGAATTGGAGTTATGAAGGATTATCTTGAAGAAATTGTGTTATTCTTAGCAACAGTAGTAATTTCCTAGATGACTATTCCATGACACAAAAGAACCATTTGGTGGTGTGAACAGTAGATTACAAGTCAATTGTAGGTTATTTATATAAGAAGGGTATTTATCTTATTTTTCTCAAATGTATTTAAATCATGAGAGGGATGATGTATTATGGGATTGTCATTGTTGTATTACAGGAGATCACGGTGGAGGAAAGTCAATCACAAGAAAAGTTCTATTGGTTGGACTATGGTGGCTAAATCTCTTCAATGATAAAAAAGAGTATGATTATAATTTTTATGTGTGAAAAATATTTGGATAGCCATCATAGTGTGGTGATATTTCATTGTATCCTGTGGGAGCTCTTCAAGCCTTTGAAAAATGGGCCATTGATTTTGTTGGGCCCATAAATGCTCCTACACAACAATCGCATGCTCATTATGTTATTACTGCAACTAATTACTTAAAATCTTGGAATAAAGAAGACCTTGTCAAAGATTTCACTGCTACAACTACATTCATATTCATATTTGAAAATATTATTATAAGATTTGGTTTTCCAAAGAGCCTAACAAGTGATCAGGGGTCACACTTCATCATTGAAACTATTGATACTTTAATGTGGGAGTTCATGATTTAGCATCACAAAATATCCAGTATCATCCACAAGAAAATGGGACTGTTGAAGATTTCAATAACATCATGGAGAAGGGACTTACTAAAGTATGCTCTACTAATAGGGATGAATCTGATGAATTAGTCCCTACTAATTTATGCGGTCATTAGACTACAATAAAGAGATTGAAAAAGTATACCCCTTTTCAGCTTACCTATGGTAGATAATTTGTGGTACCTGCAGAGTTTATTGTTTTGAAATGATTCATTGTGCGAGACACCAAAATGTCTTATGATGCATATATTCCAAAGCATCTATAGGAGTTAAAGGAATTGGATGAAAAATGATTTCTAGTTGATTTTCACCATAACATGGAGAAATAAAGACACAAATATAAATACGATTGACATATTGAGTCACAATATTTCTTTGTGGGAGATTGAGTGCTAATATATGAGAGTAAGTACCTTAAGATCAAGGGAAGTTATAAATGCTTTGGCTAGGGAATTTCATTATATCTTAAATAAGAGAATATGGATCCATAAGGCTCATTCAACTTGATGGAATTATCCTACATGGTAGGGTGAATGGTGCACACCTAAAGCCCTAATATGGTCATGATGACAGTGCTAGAAATCCAACAACAAAAGGGGTCTCCTTGATATGAAATCCTAATTATACCTCGCACCATTTGGAATAGGAGCCCCAACTAGAAATATGGTTGGTTTCCGTTATCCTTATGAATTTTTCTTAGCTACAATTATCAACATAAGATATTATACAAATAATATTTAGGTCAAGGAAGTAAGTTGACACTATGAAGCATATAATTTCAATGCATACAAGGTATTTTCATGAAATGGAAAGGAGAGAGTGGGCCTCTAGAAGAAAATTGATAGTATTATCCTAAAATAGATACACAAGAGAATGAAATAATCATTGATTAACCTACAAATTATTTGACAAGATAATAATGACAATTAAAAGCAATAACAATGAACATTCAATGGGGTACAAACAAAAGGCAACAAAATAGTTCATTTTCATTAGTATGTTTTAACATAAACATACACTGTAAACAATGAAACAATAGTCTTACAAGAATTCATGACATATGCGTAAAAGTGTGTCGGCTCAAAGAGATTCATATATTAAGTGAAAGTCAAAAGATATACAATTACAATGCTGCCACACTAGCCCCAATAGTGGAACATTAAGCCACCACTTTCTCCTCCAAAGAAAGATCTTCTCTCTTATGCCAAACTAGAGAAGTCAAGGTGAAAAGTTTAATGTCCAAAAGTAATCTTCCTTGAGTTATGAGGGTGTATTTATAACAAATGAGGTGACTCTCCACCTCCTATGTGACTCTTGACCTCCCTCATTATTGAAGAATGTAACTATTGTTGATTGTCATAATTTATTTGAGTCATGATGTAATGTATTTTTCATAAGAAAAAGAAAAGGAAATTTTATTATAAAAGAAAAATATTTTTGGAGCATGGGTTTCATGCCCTTTTTTTAATTTTCTAGGTCATAGCCTCCATTGCAGGCTGTTAGGTTTTTTCTTGAGTCAAAAGAGTACTTTTCACATTCAATAGACCCTTCTTGGGCTTTTGTGTTATGCAAAGAAATTTATTTTTCAGTCGAAATAGTCGTTTTACCCCTCCTCACCAAGTTAGTGTTGGCTTGGAGAAAACGACCTAATTAGAGGGGATTTGATCTTTTGGAAGCAATATATGTTAGGAAAAATATTGAGAGGGGGGTGTGAATTAGTATTTTCATACCATATCAAGTTCACATCCTGATTTCTGGAGGTGACTTTACTGAAGGGAACCGTGTGTGCACATGACTATTATTCATACAACTAGAGTTTATCCAATAAAACATATTTTTTAGTTAATTAATCTTTTATTTATCACAAGCCAATGCATCAATACTTCATTCAACATTATATAAATAGTAACCATGTGCAATAACAACAAAATAAACCATCATATGTAATCAACACACATGAACACCAGGATTTAAGGTGGAAACCCAATGTGGGAAAAAACCATCGTTGTTGTTGTATCTATCTTATTTGTAATATAAATAAAAGTTCTTACAATATTTTACTACCACAGAGTCATACCATCACACAGGCAGCCACCAGTAGAAGGCTACAACCTTCGCTTGTTTTCCAGGTCCTACTAGAAGGGAGCTCCGACCCCATCATTTGATTTACTAGCTACAACTGGAAGGAAGATTCAACTCCCTCATTGAGGCTCCAACCCTCAACACCTCCATGCACCACGTTTCATAAATTTTCATACTGGATCCACCTGCTACAAAACATCACAACTTGTAGGCCATGTTTCATCAAATTTTCAGACTGGACCCACTACCAACATTTAAGCCCAAAACCAAATATGAAAGCTAAAACCGATTACTGAAACAAAACACTCAATCATCATCTAAAACAACCAATCTCTGACTTGATTGAATCAACTATCAACTCAAACCAAATCACTAAATCAACTGAATCAACTAATCAATTGAAACCCAAAGTTAATTAACTCATTCTCAAGAAATTAGAATAGTTAGATCACTATAACCAGAGTACCGAGACTGAACACAACCACTGCGTAAACTCACATAACCAACTAAAAATCCTTTACAATAAATATAAGAATATATATACACTACATTACAGTATCATACTCACATTTGTACACGATTTCCATGAGGCATACCCATGTACAGATCTTAAACCACTGAATCCTGATAATTGAACTACTATCACTCTGAAATATATATTGAATCGTACACAGATCCACTGCATCATTCTGAAATAATCATAGAACCTTCTATGAACTTCAATCACAAACAACAAGTATCTTCATCATTCTTCAATCAATCAATTCATATTTTAAACATTACTGTTAAGCCCAAATCATCAAGAAAACTTGATTGACAGATAGAAGAAACATAACAAGATTGATTAAATTGATCGGGTATCCTTTTAATCAAAACTCTAGTTTATGTACGCTCTTTCCTAAAAAAAACCAACGTGTATACGTGCTTTTCTGGAAATAAACTCATGTACAGATCATAATATATATGTGACTTACCATTATCAAACCCACATTTGTATGCACCTTTCATGCAATAAAACCCGTGTATATATCTAAAATTACTGGCACAAAAACTTTGTTGCATCAGAAAACTTCAGATAGACCCAGATCTCAACATACATAGAAAAATCACGCATCGATACATTATCAACACTAATCATATCAACTCATAATCAAGATTGTCATATTAGATCTATTGGATCTTATCCATCATCAAATTTTTGGGTACATACTTAGTTTTATATCAAGCAAAACATTAACATACCATTACATGCATATTTTCTTTAAATGTAATTATTCATAAAATATTCATCACTTCCACACCTACCACTTTGATATTCATCTCCTTATATAACTTAACCCTTATCTAATACCACAGGTCAAACCATACTCCAACTGATGGTTTTCTTAGACTAGATCAAAACATCCGTTTTTGGGCTCAGTACAAGAGAGAAATACCATGATAAGGACCCTTGGTATTTAGAATACCATGGTACAAAAATTGTACACCTCTTCTTCTTCATACCTGCGTGTGTATGTGGCTTTGCTTCACAGAACCCACATATACTTCTTGAAATTTCGTCTTTGTCATTCCTCTACCTCTAAACTGCTATCCCTTTGTCCAAACTCTCTATCACATTTGTAGACACATCCTATTGACATCTGTATCAAGTTGGTTTCCATCAAAGGATAACTCATCAATTAGTTTTCCATCAAGGACAACACATTAGTCATAATTCCAACAATCTCCACCTTTGGACTTGATGTCAACCACTTTGGTGTTTGGTCACCACCACCTGTAGATACCTATAAAACACATCAAGATAAGCACCAAGCTCTTCAAACACCAATTTAATCTCCCCCTTTGACATCAAGGTAAAAGGGATAACGAATACTGAATGAAGTCTTCTTCCTCGAATTGTTGAGTATGAACACTAAAGACTGACCATGCTCCCCTTGAGCACATGCTGAAATTTCTGAAGGATGTAGAATGAAGTACATGACTTTATGAGTCAACTAAATATGACCTTGCCTTTCACCAAGGACTCAAACTTACATCAATTACCGAACACATTGGGGTTCCATATTTGACTCAATATTATAATCACCCAATCACAATGGGATTACAAATTACATCACATGCCCAAAAAGGCTTGACCACAATCATCCATACATGACTGAATTTTACAATGAGTACATCATAGGTGTTTACATGACCTTTACATCAAATTATAGATATTATATGTATATCCAATACAAAGAACCTCAATAAGACCATGATAGTAATCAAAAGATATCATACACCACATATGATATGCACCATGACCATCTGTCAGTAGCAACTCATGCAAGATAGGACAATGTAGCTTCAATATCATCAATATGTGACCAGGTATGCAGCAACAACAAGATAAGTGGGAACCAAGCATATCATCATAAAGTAATATAGGGAAGTATAGCATAATTCTTCAACATCATCAAAATATTCCATGTTTCCAAGTATCATCCAGCAGATGTAGTAGTAGCATATAAATAACCATGTCTTAGCAACATCATTCTCTTGGCCCAAATTCTTCATACAAGAAGAATTATCACACCAACACCACTTCATTAAGAAATTGTTTCACCAATATGTAACTCAAGAAGATATCATAATCAACTGCTCATCCATGATAGCAACATTATCAACAATATCTACATATTCTTTCCATAATTCATAAGTATCAAGCATGATTAGAAACTCATGCATCATCACTAAGGAACTTCAACAAGATAAGCAACATCGCCATTGATAAGCATCAATATGTATGAATGAATTATAAATCAAACATAATGCCAACAATGCATTATTAGAAGCATAACAAATGCTCCCTTGAACTAGTGGCAACTGTACACTATCAGATCTGATCATATCATCTCATTTATTAGTAAGAAATTCAAAGTATCTTCATCAATCAATAATCCATCAAAGTATCAACAACTTATAAAGGAAAAAAGTAATTCTAAATATTATCAACATACTGTAATCATCAACCAACAGAACTATAAAGTCAAACAATAATTGACTAAAGCATATTAGAACTTTTTCTTGAGTTTGTCCCACTATTTCTCCATCATACCAAGATATACACAATTGTTCAGTTCATATCAAGTCATATATACATGAATTTTCTTTATAGGATCTGCATATAGAAAGTGAAATATTGAATTTTCACACCTTTAGCTCACCCTGAGTTTGTTTTGTCTATACCTATTCACTATTACTACACTAGAGGCATTGTCAGTAGTATAAGCAACATGAAAACAAAAAAAGCCATGGGAATCATCATCAAGACAAATCATGTATTACTCCCCCTAAGATTACACATCACTAATCCTGAGCACTTCATAATCATCTTATGTTCTCGTGAGGTCAAGTACCTCATACCACTTCTATAGACATTGTTGGAAGTATTATTTTAAGGAATAATGGATTGCAATGGGCACCATATTCTTTTACTCTAAGTCTGAATCTTTCTCATATCTATGAGAATTTCATTCTACAAACACATATAATTTTCATTGGTTTATATATCCTATTGCTATGACTTTTCTAGTTTCTTCATCCATAACCTTGCACTTGGTTGATCTAAACACAATTATATTTCCCTTATCTAACATTTTTCCCACACTTATAATATTTTTCTTTAGCCCTTGAACTAATAAAGCATTAGTTGCTCCTTTATGTCTATTGATTCTGGCTTTACGCTGTTCCAGTACTTTTTCTATAATGTTAGTTCCAAGAATAACATTACCATGTTGGTTTTTCTTGAGAGACTCCATTTTACTCTTATCTCCATTCATGTGATGAGATCATCCACTATATATGTACCATTCATATTCATATTCAAATGAGCAGAGAGAAAGACCACACCTTATATGTTCCTCTTCTTCTTTCTTATGATGTGAAATGTTGGTGGACCCATTTTTTTCATGTCTTTTGACATTAATGTTCTTATTTGGTTTCTTGTCATGTTATATATGGTGATCACTTGTTCCTACATTCTTTTATTACATGCCCAAACTTGTTATAAGCATAACATATTATGTGTTTCATATTCCTTCTATTTCAATCAATGGATTTGTGACAAAATATATTGCAAGCAAAACAATATCCCCCAAAGTACCTAGAAGCTGATGATATTTCTGTGAGGCGGTTATTATTTGAAAACATTCTATTTTTACAATTGGTTGCAACGTGTCCATAATTATGACATATATAACATTCAACATTATTGATCTAAGGAGAAAATTGATTAACACTTCTATATTTAGGAGTAAATGATTTCCTTTGAAGATTTAATTTCCTTGGTTATTGATGAGATTGACTTCTTATCTCTTTGTTGAGAATTTCATACTTTGCATTAGTATTCCTTGCCTCAAATTGTGAACTAGGTTATCCTTCAACATTTTCATGAAAATAAAAGCCAGATTTGATGGTAGGAGACCTTTAACTACTAAGATAATTATCGAAAATCTTGTTACTATCTTGAAATCGCAAATGTTTATATTTTTCTTCTAATTTACCTTTTAGGGTGTTTACCTCAACCTTATATTTCTTTTCCTTTTCTAGATATTGCTTCTTCATAATTTATTCAACCTTTCTTCCTTCCTCCGTTTATTTTTTAATTTGAGAATCTCTTCTTTCAGCCCATTTTCTTGTTATTCAAATGCTTGAAGTAGTTCTTCATTCCACTTATTTGATTTTTCGAGATCTGCTCTTAGAGAGACGACCTCATCTTCAATACCTTCACAATATTGGTTATATATTATACTAGCATGATCCTTTTTATCATAAGCCTGCAACTTATCTTTAAGATTAGCAATCTTTTTCAAAGCAAGATCAAGTTTTTCTCTAAGATTAAAAAAATTCTTCTAACCTATCTTCTTTTGAATCAGCAACTCCATCTGTCATTTTGGACACATTGTTAGATATAGGATTACCTTGTAGTTCCCTCTTTGGGATTTCTTCATGGATTGCTTGTATCTTATCCCACACTTTCTTTGCGGATGTATAATGCATAACCTTACTTAATGTGGAACCATATATGCTACAAAAGATATTACTCAAATACTTATTGTTCTTTTGCGCTTATTTGATGGAAGAAACTTGGTGTAACCATTGTACACTAGACGCTAGACATCGAGATTCATTATATTATACTTCATGTTTTCTTTCCATTGTTGATAATTATCTTTCCTCATCATAGGCATATCTTCATTGTCCATTGATTATAACTTGCCTTGATATGCTGCTTCTTGAGGCATCATTTTTTAATATGTTTTCTCTTTAGAGTGCGTACTTTCACTTTTACCCATAGGTGTAAGCTCAGTGGTTTCACTATCATCATCGCTATCATTTGCATAGAGAAGGAAATGGATCACATTTTGAACAAAAACCCATACCTGATGATGCTTCATCTTCTTCATTGTTGATCAATAGAAAGTAGGTTTCTCCCAAACTTGAATATTGGCTGACATCTATAATTGTCACTGCATCTGATGTATTCATGTTAAAGTTTTCAATAAAAATACCCTTTTCTTCTAGTCCATCAAACTCATTACTACTTTGATCTTCAAATGCCATTAGTAAGTGACAACCTTGATCAGACTCCCTTCTTCACCATTTGAAAGAACATCACTATCTTCATGTGTATAAAAACTTCTCTTGTTTTCAAAACTCTTCATATTTATTTTTGCAGCTTCTTTTCCTTTTTCCTGATTTTCTCTATAGGGACACTTAGTAGCATAATGGCCAACTCTACCACAAGAAAAACATTTGAAAGGAAGCTTACCTCTGAATCTTCCAGTACCCACTTGGAGTTTCTTTACAAAGTTTTCCTCTTCTTCTCCTGATACATAACCTAATTCTTCATTTTCTTTTCCTTTTACAGTAGCTTTGGAGGCTACTTATCTCATGCCTAAAGGACCACCTTTTTTCATAGCTGTAGGTTTTAAACCCATACAGAAATTACCTACATAGGAATTCTAATAATAGAAAATAAGCAATAGCGAGAGCATAACACATCAGACAAATATACACAGAGATTTCCCCTGGATCCGAAAATCAAGACTACCAAAATGATTTTTCATTATGTTCCTTTCAATGTTACAATAAATATATATGCATGCCAAAGCATCCAATATCATGGACCAAAAACCATCACACCCAAAAACATGTGTGAAAACCATGCACAAAACCATGGGTCCAAAAAAAAAAAAATTCCTCGAGGCACTACCCCAGACCTCGTATAGGGGGGCTAACTTCCCCCTCAAACCCCTTGTGACCCCCCCGTTGTGCAATGAAGGGGGGCTCCAGCCCCCCTCTAACCCCCTTCTTTACCTAGGAGAGTTAATCATGGAAAGAATATAACACAACCAAAAATTCTCCCACTTGTTGTTTTCTTTCCACATGAGAGTTTAGTCATTTATCCAGCCATGCAATGCCCATAGTTTCTCTACACCAAGAGAACTTCTCATAGCTCACATATTTTGTCAATGCATCTGCATTATTCTTCAAAGTGTCCACCTTTACTAGCAACACCTTTTTGTCTTCTATCATATCCCTCACAAAGTTATACTGAACATCAATGTGCTTTGTCTTTGAATGATAAGTAGGGTTCTTTGCAAAGAAAATTGCACTTTGGTTTTCACAGTCTATCCTTATAGCTCCCTATACTAACCCCATACTTAAATACAATCTTTGTAACCAAACTGCTTCCTTACATGCATGAGTGCCTACCATGTATTCTGACTTTGTAGTTGATAGTGCCACTACATATTGTTTCTTACTCATCCAACTCACTACACCTCCAAATAGGTTAAACACATACCCACTTGTAGATCTTCTCTGACCCAGATCTCCATCCCAGTCTGCATCAACAAAGCCATCGATATCCAAAACCCTATCCAATCCTGGTCTTCCTTGGTAGCACAAACCATAATCACTAGTGCCACGCAAATACCTGAAAACATGCTTCACTGTTGTCCAATGCTCCTTCCCTAGTTTTGACATAAACCTCCTTAATACTCCCACTACAGGTGCAATGTTTGTTCTAGTACATACCATTACATATATCAAGCTACCGACTACACTTGCATATGGAAAACGGGACATGTCCTCTTCCTTTTCTTGTGTCTTGGGACAATGATCAACAGATAATTTTACACCTACATGAATAGGAACCTTCATTGGTTTACTATCTTGCATATTAAACCTCTACAGTACTATCTCAACATAGTTCCTCTCATTTAACTAGAGCTTCCTCTTTGCCTAATCTCTTTTAATTTCCATGCCCAAAATATAGTTTTCAGCACCAGGATCTTTCATGTCGAATTTGGAGGACAATTGGGTCTTCAAATCATGGAGAATTTTTTTGTCATTTCCAACCAACAACATATCATCCACATACAAGACCAGATAAATAACATGGTCACCAATTAATTTAAAATACACACGGTGATCTACCTTGCTTCTAGTGAAGCCAAGTCCCCCTATAAATGTATCAAATTTCTGAAACCACATCCTTGGTGACTGTTTTAACCCATACAGAGACTCTTTTAACTTGCATACCAGTTATTTCTTACCCTTCACCGCAAAGCCTTTAGATTGCTTCATGTAGATCTCTTCTTCTAGATCCCCGTGAAGAAATGTTATCTTCAGATCCATCTATTCTACCTCAAAATCAAAAGCAACAACAACATATAAAAGTAATATAATAGAAGCTACCATGGCAACAAGAGAAAAAATATCACTAAAATCAATTCCCGGCACCTGGGAATAACCTTTTGCTACCAATCAAGCTTTGTATTTCTCTACCTTTCCTTCTGCATTTGTCTTCTTCTTCAACACCCATTTGCTGCTAATGGTTTTCCTTCTAGCTAGCAACTCCACCAGATCCCAAGCCTCATTTTTGTGCAAAGATGCCATTTCATCGACCATGATCTCTTTCTAGAGTTTTCCATCCTCTCAATCTAGTTCTTGCTTCACAGCTCTAGGATCATCATCAATAATAGATAAAGAAAAATTTGAACTGAAAGAAGATGGACTATACCTTTCTGGCTACCTTCTTTCTCGAACTAATATTCTCACACCTGGATTTTTTGGTTCTTCATCTTCTGATTCCTCTTTTGCTGTAGAGTTTGATTCTTCCACATTTATCTCAAACTCTATCTTTCTAGGTTCCTTTTATGGGACTTCATGTTTAATAGGATCTTTCACCTCTCTGACCACCACATCTTAGTTGTACACAACCTTCCTGGTTACTGGTTTTCAAAGCTTATAACCCTTTAAACCATCCTTATACCAAATAAAGATGCACTTTTCATATTTACTATCCAACTTTGTTCTTTTCTCCTTTGGAACATGTAAATATACATCACATCGAAATACCCTCAGATGTGAAAGAGAGGGTTTCTTACCAGTCCATACCTCTAGTGGAATTCTATTCTCCAACGCTAATGAAGGTGATCAGTTGACCAGGTAACATGCAGTCTCCACCACCTCTGCCCGGAATTCCTGTCCTAACCCGACACCACTGAGCATGTTTCTTTCCCTTTCCATTAATGTCTTGTTCATTCTTTCTACAACTCCATTTGTCTTAGGTGTGTATGGAGTAATCTTCTGCCATGCTATAACACACTTCTTACATAATTCTTCAAATTCCTTCTTGCAAAACTCTCCACCGTTATCTGTCCTCAACATCTTTATCTTCTTCTCTGTCTGGTTTTCCACTAGAGACTTAAATTCTCTAAACTTGTTAAAGACTTCAGATTTCTTCTTGATGAAATATATTCATGTATTCCTTGAGAAGTCATCTATAAATGATACATAGTACACAGACTTACCCAGTGATGGAACCTTCATAGGTCCAAACACATCACTGTGCACAAGCTCTAATATATGTTTCGCCCTCTTACCACCAGAGAGGAAACTCACTTGATTCTGCTTCCCATATACACAATTTTCATAGAAACCAAATCCATAGAGATATTATTCATACCTTGTATGATACCTTTACCATGAAGTATGCATAGGCCCTTCTCTCCAATATGTCCAAGCCTTTGATGCCATAACATGGTCTTTTCTCCAAAGACCACTAGATTTTCTGCTCCACTTTCAGGAACCATAGAACTGTTGCACCCATCAACAACAGTGCTACCTTGCATCTTGTACAAAGTTCCAATCTAAAATCCCCGCATCAATACGAGTGCTCCTCGAACCATCTTGTAGGTATATTTATTGAACATTGTTTTTACACCTGCATCATCTAGCTTGCTTACAGACATTGGATTTCTGGCCAATGCAGGAATATGCAAAACACCTGGAAGTGTTCTAAACCTTCCAGCTTGAAAATTCGACTTTACTTTTCCATGACCAACAATTCTATACTTCTTTTCATCCCCCAATAATACATCACCACCATCATATTTCTCATACTTTCAGAACCACTCTCTATGGGGAGTGAAGTGAAAGGATGCACCTGAATCAATCAACCATGCCTCAAGATCTACATGTGTACTTGAAGAAGCGAAGTACATATCCCCACCTTCATTTGAGATGGTTTTCACCTCTGTAGATGGAGCATCATCAGATCCCTTTCCCTTGTTAAGAGCTTCAGATTTACAGACACTTTTGTGGTGCCCTTCCTTTCTACATTTCTAGCACAATTGTACAGGTTTTCCTAGAGACTTAGATCTCCCACTCGATGAATTATTTTTGTTTCTGTTTTGGGACCGTCCTTGTATAGACAAGGCATCACCATTATAGTTCTCCATAGTTTTCCATCTCATATCCTCCATCAGTAAGGATGAGAGTATTTCATCAAACTGTAAGGCAGTTGCATTGCAACCTATTGCAATAACCAGACTATCCCATGAATCTGGTAGAGAACACAACAAGCTGATCCACTTATATTCATATGAAATTTTAATATCAATAGATAAAGCTGACTTGTGACAATATTAAATTCATTTAGATGCTCTGTCACTGAGTCTCCATCTTTCATCCTCGAGTTATCCAGATTTTTCATAGGAATAGTTTATTCACCAGAGACTTAGATTGGTACAAAGTCCCTAACTTTTCCCACAAAGCCTTCGTCGTAGCTTCCCCTAATACATTCAGCAATACTGAATCTGAGACACACAATCATATTGTGCTCTTTGCCTTCTAATCCAACTTCTTCCATTATTCTTTGGACACTCCTGTTGGTTTAGTACCTGTATCTACTGTGATCCACCGCTCTTTATCCACCAACAGATCCTCCATCTTGAGTTTCCACAACTCAAAACTCTGACCATTAAATTCCTCAATATTGGTCTTTCCACTGCTCGCCATCTTCTTTCACCACCAGAATTAATCCCACAGATCTCCCACTAAACAAGGTCTACTATAGGCCCGAGTGAAACCCCTCAACAAAAAAGGCATCCCCTTGAAGCCAAAATAGTTCTGATATGAAATGTAGGTTTTAACCCCGTACATAAATTACCTGCATACGAATTCTAATAACAGAAAATAAACAATAATGAGAGCATAACACATAAAACAAATATACACAAAGATTTTCCCCTAGATCCCAAACCGGGACTACCAGATTTATTTTTCATTATGTTCCTTTTAATGTTACAATATATATATATATATATATATATATATATATATATATATATATATATATATATATATATATAAGCATCCAATACCATGGACGAAAAACCATCATGCCCAAAACCATGTGCGAAAACCATGCCTAAAACCATGCACAAAACAATGGAAAAAACCATTGGTCCAAAAAAAAAAATCCCTAGGGCGCTGCCCTGGACCCCATAGAGGGGGGCTATCTATGCCCCTTGAACCCCCTATGACCCCCACATTTCACAATTAAGGGGGTCTTCCACCCGCACTCTAACTCCCTGATTTAGCTAGAAGGGCTCCCGGCTAGTCGTGGAAAGAATATAACAAAACCCAACAATCTCAAATGTTGTGAATATTCCATGGAGTTGATCAAGTGTGAGACATTTAAAATCCTACATTTCTTCAATAACAGAGACTTTAGGGTCAAACTTTGGAGTCAAAGATCTCAAAATATTTTCAGCAACAATAACATATTTTATTTCTTCACCAATATTTCTCATGGAATTAATAATTTCATCTACTCTAATAAAAAATGTTGCAATGCTTTCATCATCATGCATTTTCAATGTCTCATACTATATTCTGAATGTTTGAATTTTAACACTTTTTACCTTGGTGTGGCCCTAATAACTTTGGATAATATTATCCCACATTCCCTCTGTTGTGTTCAGCTGCATTACCTTTACAAACTCAGACTCGGTCGGACTTCCGAAAATGGAATTTAAATCTTTTACATTGGTTTCCTATTGTTTCTTTCTTGTAGTATCTGAAGGAATAGAGGCTAGATATTGATACCCGCTTTCAATGACTTCTCGTACATCAGCTCCTAGTGCCTGCAAATATGCTCTCATCCTAACTTTCCAAAAGAAAAAGTTAGTTCCATTAAATATAGGAGGTCTAATAGAAAATATTCCTTCGTGACTATTCATCTTGATGTATCTCCTTCAAGCGATCAAGCTTTTGCCGAAAAAAACTGCTCTGATTTCCAATTATTGGGGGGGGGGGGGGGGGGGGGGGGGGGGGGGGGTGGGCGCGGTTGGGGGTGTGAATCCATATTCTCAAAGCATTAAGCTTTTCAAGTTCATATCCTAATTTCTATATGCGACTATATTGAAGGGAACTCATGTGTGTATGCCACTATTATTCATACAACTAGTGTATATCGAGTAAAGCATATTTTTCAGTTAATTCACCTTTTGTTTATCTTAAGGTAGTGAATTAGTACTTCATTCAACATTATATAAAGAGTAACCATGTGCAATAAGAACAAAATAAACCATCACACATAATCAACACACATGAGCACCATGATTTAAGGTGGAAACCCAATTTGGGAAAAAACCACCGCTGCTATCGTATTTGTCTTATTTTTAATTTAAAGAAAAAATTCTTACAATATTGTACTATTGTAGACTCATACCATCACGCAGGCACCCACCTGGAGAAGGCTACAACCTTCTCTCATTTTCCATCTCCTATTGGAAGAGAGCTCTAACCCCCTGATCCCGTTTACTGGAACCCTCCAGAAGGGGGCTCCAACCCCCTAGTCTTATTTACCAACTACCACTGGAAAGAAGCTTCAATTCCCTCACTAAAGGATCCAACCCTCAACACCTTTGTGGACCAAATTTTGTAAATTTTCATACTGGATCCACCTGCTACAAAACATCATAACTTCTAGGTCACGTTTTATCAAATTTTCAAAGTAGACCCACTACCAACATTTAAGCCCAAAACCAAATATCAAAGATGGAACGGATTACTGTAACAAAACACTCAATCATCAACTGAAGCAACCAGACTCTAACCCAACTGAATCAACCATCAACTAAAACCCAATCACTGAATCAACTAAATCAACCAATCAATTGAAACCCAAATTCAATCAACTCAATCTCAACCAATCAGAATAGTTATATCACTATAACCAGAGTACCAAGACTAAACCCAAACACTACATAAACTCACAGAACCAACTGAAAGCCTTGTACAATAAATATCAGAATATATATACGCTCCTTTATAGTAGAAAACTCATGTGTGTATGTGCTTTCCATGAAGCATACCCACGTACAGATCTTAAACCACTGTCACTTTGAAATCAATATTGAATCATAAACAGATCCACTGCATCATTCTAAAATAATCACAAAAGGTTCTCTAAAATTCAATCACAAACAAAAAGTATCTTGATCATTATTCAATCAATTAATTCATCTTTTAAACATTAATGTTAAGCCCGGATCATTAATAAGACTTCATTGACAAACAACAAAAACATAGCAAGACTAATTAAGTTGATTAGACATCCTTTTCATTAAAACCCTAGATTTTGTACGTGCTTTCCTCAAAACAAACCCATGTCTATACGTGATTTTTAGGAAAAAAACCTTTGTATATATCAAAATATATAAATGACTTACCAGTGTCAAACTCGCATGTGTACATGCCTTTTAGGATATAAAACCTGCATATAGATTTGTAATTACTTGCACAAAGACTTTGCATCACAGAACTTCAAACATACCCAAATCTCCGCATACTCTAGTTGATAGTTTTCTTAGATGGGATCAAAACATCCGTTGTTGGGCTCAATACCACAGGGAATTACCATGGTAAGGATCCTTGGTATTTATAATGCAATGGTGCAGAAACTATACATGCCTTCACCTATTCATACCTACATGTGTATGTGGATTTGTTTAACAGAACCTATGTATACTTACTGAAATTTCATATTTGTCATTACTCTACCTCTAAAGTGTTATCCCTTTATCCAAACTCTTTGTCACATCTGTAGACACATCTTGTTGACATCTGTATCAAGTTGATTTCCATCAAATTCCAACTCATAAAGTAGGTTTCCATCAAGGACAACACATTAGTCATAATGTCAATAGCATAAACAGAGACAGTTCAACTCATTTGGAGCACACACTCAACAAGTTTGATATGCAATCAAAAGAGGATAAAAAATAAGATAAAATTGAAAGAAATAAGACCTAATTGAAGGAATAAGAAAAATCAAAGTTTGGAGCATGTCTCTCACACACATGTGCGATTTTTCTAGGGTTTATGGGAAAGTTCTAGGAGCCAAAATTTCTACATTAACTGCAGGTATGAACTCCTGTTGCTAAGAGGAAAAAATTATAGTTTGAAGCCGTATTTGAGAAGCTGACACTTGGAGGATTTGGCAGAGTTTTTCTACTTGAAAGGAGGGTCAGATTGGTGACTAGTGGAGGTATTTTTCTAGGTACAAAGGGCCTTAGATTGTCTCATCTTGATTTGACTCTACTATAGGAAGAGTTTGTATGGGTTTTCCCCTTCATAAGGGATTTTCCCTAACTGAGTGCCTACATCTTGTGTCCATTGCTTTTGTGATATTCATGCACTTTTTTTTTTGGTAATTTCTGAATGAAGTATAACATAATAAAGAAGTAAAATAATCCAAAATAGATCACAAATACTTATCAATAAAGACGAATCAAAACCCTGATTACTATAAGCATTGGCTTCTTAGAATGGTATGATAGATAAGGTGAAGGAATGATTATTTAAATATCACTTTTCTGGCTATCATTTGAAGGAAGAAAGGTAGTCTTAAAAGAAATATCACTCTCTAAATGGCAAGCTATTTGAATATGGGACTCAACCTCTTGAAAATTGTAGGAAGATTTTGTGTAAGGGTCATCTACAATCTAACTAGAAGAGTCAAGAGTGAAGGATTCTTCGCTTCACTTACAGGTACACTTGATGATGCAAATGCTTGGATTATTGATAATGGAGCCTCAAGAGACATGACAGGATAAAGTGGAAAAATTCATACTTTATCAAAAGGTTCATAATCAGATTCAATGGAGCTTGGAGACAAAAAAAAACTATTTGATCAAGGGACTTGGATATACATCATTAGAGCTAGAAAGTGGATAAAAGATACATCTCAACAACATTATTTGTGTCTTATGTTTGAAAAAGAATTTTCTTTCCATTTCTTGTTTATAAGATAAAGGAAATAGGGTTGCTTTTGTAGATGGTAAGTTTTTGGTTTGGGGAATATTCAATTTTTGAAAAAGAAAGGGTTATTAGGATTCATGAAGGAAGATTATATAGATTTATTACACCATCCCCTCAATCCCTTGTTCACATGGAGATTATTTGCATCAAGATTTGGCATAGAATATGGACATATTCACTGCAAGATTCTCCCCTCTCTAAGTTAAATGATGAAGGGCATCCCCAACATTAAGGAGGATGATGAATGAGTTTGCAAGGGATGTGCTTTAGGAAATAATACTAGGAAACATTTTACTAGCAACGAAACAAGGTATAAAGAAATACTATACCTCATTCATTTTGATGTATGTGGACCCATGTCCGATAAATATCTTGGAAGGAATATATACTATGTGACCTTCATTGGTGATCACTCTAGAAAGACATGGCTCTATCTTCTAAATATAGAGGATGAAGTATCTCGACAGTTTAAGGAATTTACATTCGAAGTAGAAACCCTAACTGAAAGAAGCATAAGGACTCTTAGATCTGACAATGGGGGTGAATACACTTCTATGGAAATTATAGCTTATTGCAAGGAAACATCCATTAAGAGGGAGCTCATAGTTCTCTACAATACTAAACAAAATGGAGTAGCACAAAGGAAGAATAGAACAATTGAGGAATCCATAATAACTATGACATTTGATCAAGACCTACCAAATTTCCTATTGGGAGAAGTAGCCATGACAATGGTATACATTCACAATAGAAGTCTTCATAGAATAATTGATAATATGAAACCAAAGGAAGCATTCTCAGGATAGAACCCATGTGTAGACAATCTCCAAATATTTGGATGCCCTGCATACATACATGTTCCAAAAGACAAGAAAAAGAAGTTGGACTCTACAATTATAAAAGGTATCTTCGTTGGTTATATCCTTTCATCAAAGGCATATAAAATATACATTAAAGAATAAAGGTGAATTGAATTCAACAAGGATGTCATATTTGATGAAAATATTCCATACAAAAGATCAAAGGATATCCCTATTGAATCCAATGAGGAATATACACCACTATCTAAAGAAGCAGAGCAACTTCAAAAATCAACTAAAAATCTAGAAGAAGAAGAAGGACCAAGTGAACCTTTTCATCCTACTATCATTCTTGAAGTAAAGAAGAGACTAGCCTGGTTGAGAGTTACACTTGAAGAAGTTGAAGGACACAAAGCAGTGAAGGACATATTAATAGAAAGAAAAAATCCTAAAAGATACTTAGGATATGCAGCATACATGATAAAGTTAATTGAACCAGAACCAACTACTTTTGAAGAAGTCGCTCATAAAGAAGAATGGAAGAAAGCAATGCAAGAAGAATATCAATCTATCATGAAGAATGGGGTTTTTGAAATCGTTCCTAGACCTAGTGAGAAATATGTTGCTTCTTCCAAATGGATTTACAATATCAAATATGTCGTTGATGGAAACATAGATAAATAATGAGAAATATTTGTTGCAAGGGGTTTCTCTCAATAAGAAGTAAACGATTATGAAGAAATTTTTGCTCCTACTACCAAGTACACTACTATTAGATCTTTGGTTTATTTAGCAACCACTATGGGATGGAATATCCATCAACAAACTTCCCAAATGGAATCATACATGAAAAAGTGTATATTGAAAAATCTGAAGGCTTTGAGATAAATAGTGGGTAAACTCATATCTATAGATTAAAGAAAGCTCTATATGGCTTGAAGTAAATTCTTAGGGCTTCATATGTTGTTGGGCATGGAATCCCCCCAAGGCATGTTTTGGGGCTCAAAGCCCAATTTTTTACTAAATCTTATTGAAAAGTTCTGCGAATTGCTGGCACAGGCCGCAAAAGTATGATAGAGTCATAGGGTTGTCCACCCTATTTTTGTAATGTAATGTCAGCTGGATAGACCTACCCATGGTCGGCGGACCATGGGATTGTATAAATAGAGCGAGGCTCTAAGTGTAAGAAAATAAAAAAGAGGTAGAAAAAAGTCTGAGTGATTAAGTCACAAGTTGAAGTGTGTCTTTGGGTCTTAGAGTAGGAGAAGGCTCTGCAGCTGAGTGTGTAGAGGCCTAATAGTGCGCAGACCCCTACAGCTGAGTGCACAGGGCGAAGTCGAGTGTGTAACCGAGGAAGGAATTAATAAAGAGAATTTTTGTTATAATTCTGTGTATCTATTCTTGGGTTAATGAATGATTGATATAATTTTCAAATATACCATTTATTTACTACGCACACCTGTATGAATGGTTTATATTTTTAAGTATAATTAAAACACTCAAGTATGCAAAGCTAATTAACTAATGTTGGAATACCAGTAAGGTATTGGGTAATAACATAGAGTGCGACGTTCAGCCCCTGTGTAGGGCTGCACGGAGGCAGTATATCAGGCTGCGAAGTATGGGAAAGTGCGCGAAGTACCCAACGCAATGGGTCAAACTGTGAACCAGTTGAACTCCTCAAACATCTCCAGGGCATGGAAACCTGGTTCTAGCACCCTCCCATACTACTTCGAGTGAGACCTCAGTCTGCACTCCGCGGACTATTGCTGAAAGGGCCAATAGTACTGGGATTTGTTTGACTAACTTAACTCTGAACCTGGTTCAGGCCCCAATAAGCCAACAAATGGCTATGTTGTTGGGACTAGGATCTTCATAGAGATGTCTAATGTCGTATCACTAGAATTCGATAAAGAAAGGAGTTGAAGAGTGGTTGGACAGAAAGATTCATGAGTTCGCGGCACAGGAAAATAGGAATCCATGATTATCAAAGGAAGAGTGGTTAGATTGCTACTTATATACGGAAATCCATGAAATTTTCTTTGTATCCTTCCTTTCTGAGTTATACGAATGGATCGTGAAGCTAGCAGACAGTCAAGGAAGGTGTAGGCTTGACAAACCTATTGTGTGGACTCCATAGTTGGTGTGCAGACTAGAAGCATCGGAAGATAAGATCTTACATGCGGTGGATCACTAGCTCGATCAAATTATAGGAGGATTTATCACCGAGTTCATGGTAGATACTTCAGTCAGCTATAATGAGGCAAAACGATGCTTCCTCAAAGGATCGCGAGGTAAGTACATTAAATCTTTGAACACTTGGATTAAAATTCTACTATGTGAAAAGTGGGTTATGCGAATAAATTGATGTTTGGGGCTACACGAAGTGGGAGGATGTACAAAAACGAAGGTAGTGTAGAACTAGAAACTAGCCCCTTGATTTCACCTCCATAAGAAAGCAAGGAAGAGCTCGCAAAGGTTTCACCAAGAAGTGTGATTAGTATGATAAAGAAACAAATTCCACGCATACCACCCCCACCTACACCACCACTAGTTTCACCATCTTCACCCCCATATTCGCCCACACCACTTTCGCCACCACCACAGTTCAATATGGAAAGCGCGATAAAGTTGTCAGTGTTTAAAGGAGTAGGGAATGAAGATCTGGACCAGTTTTGGTTCGTGGTAAGGGATGTATGGGAAGCGTAGGGAGTCACGAATGATGATATAAAGAAAGCAACATTGGTCAGCGCTCTGCAGGATTGTGTATTGAATTGGTACATTAAGAATTCCAATGACAATCCGAATGCAGGAATTGTGGATATCCAAGCTGCGCTAAACAAGGAATTCAGCAGGCTAAAATCAGAGACACATTCGATCATTGGATTTAAGAAAACATGATGCTTCTAGGCGAGACCCCCTGGGAGTTGGATCATAGATTAAAGTGTTCAATTCATGAAGCTAATATGACCTTGATGGATGGGCAACACTGTGCATGGTTTTTAGTATCGCTAACGCCACATATTAGGAACTCATTGTCATAGCAGAAGCTAACTACTCAGGACGAGGCCATGGAGATCACAATTAGACTGCATGAGACCCCGATACGAGATCCTAACCTGGGAGTTCAGTAGATCCACACATAGTTCAAAAACTTGTGCCTTCAGATGCAGAGTTTGAAACAAGATAGGACAGCTCGCCTAGAAGCGCACAAGGAGGTATGGTGCGTAAATGAAAATCCTAGGGACATGACAAGAACCATTGTCCAGTCTTTACGAACTACCTAGCGGGAGGAGGACCAACACCATTGAGACTGGAGGCATAAGAAAGACCGAGCACAATGCCCACATTATGGTGGGCGATTTGTCAGATAGGGGGAAAGCATGCTATAGATAATTGCCATCTATTACAGAAGTATACGCAGAATTCCCAATAGTTGTTCTATAATTTCTATACGTCAGTAGGCCATGATGAGTGCACCTGTAGAAGTTATGAACTGATGATGGATCAGACTCCTACCTATAGATTTCAGACCAAAACACGGACCCTTGATCAAAATGCAGGGATGGCACACACTGGATTACAGGGGCGTGGATGAGGTTGAGGTGGAATGGGGCCACGAAGAGGTCGTGGGCAATTGATATGTTACAATTGCGGAGGGTCAGGGCATTATGCCCGTAATTGTACAAATCCAATGAGACCATCATGCTTATATTGTACCCATTTTGATCATGAGATGGAGGACTGTCCCACGCTGATAGCGAGGTTGCACGATAAAGGAGCACTCCAACCTCCCCCAACTCAGAACTTGCAAATGATGAGGTCTGAGCCACATGAGGAAGACCCGAATGTAAATATTGTGCTCTGAAGTGGTATCACGACAGGAGATGACAAAGGCAAGCAGCCTGAAGAGAGTGCCTGGGTTCGTAGGGCTCCAACAAAGGAACCAGAATTTGATTTAGAGCATGCTAAGGAGACATTCATGGAAGCTAAGAAGAGCTTCACGGATGCCTCCACTTTAGGAAGTAAAGAAAAACTGGAACTGGAAATGGACCCATCAATGCTCACTACATTTTTGGAGACATGCATGAAGTTGTTGCACGACAGCAAAGCTGTGAAGGGGTTGCAAGAACTCATCACTAGATGTGCTGGAACCATGCCAGGAGAACCGCGTGTAGTCCAGAAGCTCAGGAAGCACACAACGCGAATAGGAAGAGAGATGAGATTGACTGCACAGATCGGGGAATATGAAATGGATCAAGTGATTTTGGATCTAGGATTGGACGTGAACGTCCTGCCAAAGCAGACATGGGAGCGCATGGGCAGGCCTGTGCTACAATGGTCTCCTATTCAATTGTGAATGGTGAACCAGCAAAAGATCCTACCTATGGGAAGATTGCAGGGAATAATGGTAGATATCAAAGGTGCAAGCGCAGTTGCAGATTTCAAAGTGATAGATATTGTTGATGACATAAATCCTTATCCTGCACTATTGGGAATAGATTGGGCCACTGACATGAATGGAGTGACAAATCTAAAGAAGCACAAGATGGTTTTCGAGAAAAAGTCACTATGCGTAGTGGTACCTTTAGACCCTATGGAAGGATCGTGCTACACAGAGCCAGTGCACAACTATGATAGTGATGACGATCTAGACTGTATCTACAAGATAACTGCGTGGGAGAAAGACTGGGAAATCTAACAGTGGATGAAAGACTCTCGTGGAAGCGCAAAAGCTCCTACACCTCAGATTTGGACGAGGAAATAGAACAATGGCAGAACTAGTTACATGAGGTAACCATGCTCAACTGTAACATGATGACAAGGTCATGGCACTGTGCTACAATAGAGGTAAGATATCTGCCTATGTATGATGGGTTGAGCGAGGTGGACGACTTCCTGAACAAATTTGAAAGAGAAGTACCGAAATAGTAGCGTTTCGACGCTCTGAAATGGGTACTGCGTGCTACGCTCGCAAGATGTTGGGGTATGTATCAAAGAAGTTTTGAAGACATGTGCGAATGTATAAGGATGATGCACATGTGGTTTGGAAATCCTTATATGCGGATGAAAGCCGAGTATGACAGATGGAACAGCCCACGCACACACCTTTCTAGATGGATACAGGTGTATGGTGTGCAACCTACACGAACGAGCACCATCCTCGTGATAGGAAACATGACCGACAAGCAGGAGTGGGCAAGACCATGGTGTGAATGACCCCTCCGGTTGGGACCAGGAACTATGATAAGACCAAGCATGTAGAAGCATATTCACGTAGAAGTTTTTGACAAAATACGTGAAGCAATGAACATGGTCCACCATGTGAAACGAACTGAATGGGACCTACACGTACCAGTAGTTCTCAGGGCTTATAGGACCATGTGCAAAACCCTAACTATGCGGGCACTTCCAAAGCTGAAGTATGAAGCGAATGATGTAATCCCTATGGAGCATGCAAAGCCTAGTTCGCGCACAGTAGCACGAGTAGATACGATAGTTCGCGAAGCCCAGAAAGAATCACACAGCTGCAAGAAACAGAACGCATGGAATTTGAGAAAGAAATCCAATAGGGAAACCTTAGACTCCACAAAATTGAAGAAGAAAGGGTACAATCAATGAAGAAAAGTGCTTTGATGGACGTAGAACTTAAGAAGATTGAGGACGAAATAAAGAAATATTTTCTCGGCAAAAAGACCAGAATGATAAGGCAGGGTGCATGCGATCACGATGACAGTGTTAAGGCCTATTGTCACGAATTTATCAGTCTGATGCTTTGGCTTGGACCGCATATTGCTAAGCATAATGACTAGGGTAGCGTGTTGCAGGTAATAAAGTAAACGATGCCGACCATAATAATAAAAGGTATAGATTTTCCAGGAAACATGATGAATGATCAGATGAAAATTTTCACGAGTGGTACGACCACCTGACTCACCCAGGGAAGGATAGTCTTAGTGCTCCAGGCAGTTGGAAGGGAGTGCGGAACTATAAATTATTCTGCCCAGGAGCTGCGTGATACTAGAGATGCACGTACAAGCAGAGAGTCACAAGGCCCGTGACCACACACGGGGGGCTGCGCTGTCATGCGGGTTGGCCAGAAAGGGACCATTGAAGTCACTATTCACAATGGGATGCTCGACTTGAGGCCAAATGGAACCCGTTGCACAACAAACTATCGATGGAAGAGAAGGGGAAAGTTGCCACTATAGAAATAGATGAAGAAGAAGAAGATTTGTAGGATATTATCATCACAGAAGAAGAAAATGAAGGCATGGAGGTGCATACTCAGCCTACGCACTCTGCGACAAAACTTCCTACCTATGTCCGCCCACGAAAAGGGAAGGCCAAATTGCCCAAGGACCTAGACATGACCAAGAGCTCGCTCTAGACCCCACTCCTCCCAGATGGCATTATGTTTGAAGGCACACACTTGGGCCGCATCCCAAACTTGAAATTCAAATATTGGGACCTCGCTGACCACGACAAGTTCCCTCATCTGAAGACCGAAAACCTCATGAAGTAGAACACTATGGGGAGTTGACAGCATTAGAGCCGCAAACGTTGTTGCACGAAGTGGAAAAGGTTGAGCTACTAAACCTACTCTCGGTGGCGCATTTCCACCATGACCCAATAACCATTTTCGTCATCAGGCAGCTACTCTACCTCATGCATGATGGGTGTTTATGGATGGATGAGCCCATCCCCATCATGGAAAACTTGATTCATCACATCTCCCAGCTTCTATACAAAGGAGAGGACCCCGTGGCCAGATCGGAAGGAAAGGGAAGTGATTTGGCCATCGTGGAGGCCATGAAGAAAAAGTACAAGCTAGAAAAGAAGAAGAGGGGCTATGCCATCTCCAACATCAAGGACAAAGCAGTACGTGTGGCAACCCAAATCCTGGCAGGAAAAATTATGCGCAAGTGCCACGCAGACGAGGTACATGCGCCAGTGGTCGCACTGGCCGAGAAGTGAGCAGAGGGGGTCCAATATAATTGGTCTGAAATCCTCTACACATAATTTTTAGAGAATTGTCATGAAGCCCAGGAACAGGGAAAAACGTTCCACTATGCATGGATGTTGCTATCCATAGTGCTCGTAGTTGGGGAATTGCCGGAGGATAGTCAATTCCCCATAATTGATAGAGATTTACCGGAGGTCGCGAAGTACGCTTCAGTTTGGGCCATGAAGGATGTTAAAAGGATACGTGACAACAAGATCTTTTGGGTATTCGTGGAGATGAACCTCAGAATGTGGATCAACCGTAAGCGCGGTTGTCACCCATGATTTACAACAGTATGCAAAGTTTTGTAGAATTTAAGGCAGACATGCATAACATATATATTAGGGCACGCAAGGATCCGACTAAACAGTGGACAAAGCTACCCTTTGTAGCCACCAATGATGCCATTTTCAATGTCCTAGAGGCATGGCCGCTGGAATGGCGCACCCCAGACATTACCGAAATCGAAAAGTCGGCAACGCAAAAGAAGCAAGACGAGGCCAAGCTGCGCATCATGCAGTTGGCCAAAAAATTAAGGAAGGAAACAGTAGCAACAAAAGTGCAGGAAGCGTGGGATGTGACATAGAAAGCAACTGAGCAAGAAAAGGCCACACCAATAGCAGCAACACAGGAAGCAGCTGCGAAGGTGGGCGAGGGCCAAAAAACGCCTTCACAGGGGCAGGAAGCAGAGGAAGCAGAAACAAAAGAACGAGGCATGGACCCATGAACCACATCAATAGAGCTGAAGCGCCAGCACCCAGTAGAGCAGGTAGGGTTGCAGAAGAAGGTCAAGGCCTTGAAATTTTCCATTGACCTTATCACCCTAACCGAGGGTGATCTGCATGACATCAACGAGACATTGCACGATGTCACCAATGAGGCTCTCCAAGATTTCATGCAGAGAACCACATTGTGTTGGGGGCCCTCAGAGCGCAGTTGCAGGAATTACAGGCGCGCCCCCCTCAGGTTGGTACTCTTTTGATGAACCTCACAGTCAGATCCACAATAGCAGAGCAAATGTTGCATGCGTGGATGACGAACACAATATTATTGCCAGAAGGGGCACTAGTGAGATCAAATGAGGCCGACAGGTCTTCGGTTAGCACACTAAAAGGTCTCGGTGTTAATCTAGCTACCCTCCTGCGTGAGACATTATATGTGTTGCAGGATGGGATAACTGCAAAGCTATGAGCTAGGGAGAGCCACGTGCTCCAAGTCCTTAGTGAGCAGAAAATAAATATGGAACAACTAAGCTTGCAGCGCGATGAATTGGTGTCACAAAATCAACAACTGGTATAGATGATAAACAACACTTGCCAAAGCGTCCCGGAGCTGGCCATCCCAGCAGATCTACCAGTGGAGGTGCGGATCCACAGGTAAGCAGCAGGAGTCCACAAGGCCAGGCAGGAAATGGCAAAGATTCAGCTGGAGCTGAATCTTCATATCGCTGAGCTGCGGTTAAAGGCGCAGCCATCCACTCCCCCAAAATTCAAAGAATAGCGCGCTAGCGCTATGATAGCCCAAAGAAAATAGATAAATTGATAACCTTATTATTAATATGAGAAGGAGGGGGAGGAGGATTAATCTTATTTATAATATGATTCTCGTTTCCCCCTTCTATTTTTAGGGTTTTAGGCAAAGGTTTAAATTTTTCCTTGGCCCATAAGAAGATTCCTGTGGATGACATTATTTGTGACATAGAATTTGGGATTCGTGGTTTATCTGATAATATTAAAAACACCATTAGGCAGGATTGTGCCGTTATCCTTAGGAAGGCTAAACCTCCTAAGAGCAACCTTAGCAAGGAAGAATTTGAGGCCCTCAGATCCCTAAATCAAAACAATGATGTTGTTGTTCTAAAAGCTGACAAAGGTGGGGCTGTTGTCATTCTTAACAAGGTAGACTACCGCAATAAAATGTTGGATCATCTTCATAATAGCGGAAGCTATAAGAAGCTTCCCAAAAACCCATTAAAGAAGATTTCCAAAAATGTTTCCCTTGCCATTAAATCCTGTAACTCAGTGAGTTCCCTGCATCATAAACTCATTGAGAGCAATCCTATCACTCCTAGAATCTATGGGCTCCCTAAAATTCATAAGGAAGGAGCTCCCCTTAGACCCATTGTCAACACCATTGGCAGTCCTACCTACCTTCTTGCTAAGTTCCTTGCCTTAAAGCTTAAACCCTTAGTTGGCCATACAGAGTCCTTCATCAAAGACTCTGCTTCCTTTATTGAGGAACTCAAGGACATTAACCTGGACTTTGGAGACATTCTTTTCAGTTTTGATGTTGTTTCCCTTTACACTTGCATCCCAATCTGTCTGATAGATCCTAATATTGCTCGGTTAGTTGAGATATGCCTCACTTCGACCTTTTTCAGTTTTGAAGGAGAGTTCTTTGAGAAAACCTGTGGGGTTGCCATGGGCTCACCCCTATCCCCGATTGTTGCTAATCTTTTTATGGAAGATTTTGAGTCCAAGGCTCTAAACTCAACCCGCCTCCTGCCTAAGCTTTGGAAGAGATATGTAGATGACACTAATGTCATCTGGTCTCATGGCCAAGAGGAGTTAGATCTTTTCTTCGATCATCTCAACAGTCAATCTACATCCATCAAGTTCACCAAGGAACAGGAAGTAGATGGTTGCCTCCCATTCCTTGATATTCTTATTTCTAAAAATTGTGATGGTTCCCTCTCCCACCGAGTGTTTCATAAGAAAACACATACGGAGCAGTATCTTCATGCTAGTTCCCATCATTTCCCAGCGCAGAAGTTGGGGGTCCTCAACACCCTTGCTACTCGTGCCATAAGGATCTCTGATGAAAAGAGCTTCGATGAGGAGAAATCCCATCTCCTGAATGTCTTTGTGGAGAATGGTTATAGTAGATACATGGGACAGAAGGCTTTCCTCAAAGCAACCAAGAATTCGTTATCTAAAAGAGAACCGAAAGAACGGATTCCAGGTGTCCATCTTCCGTATGTTCAGGGAACCACTGATAGGATTGTGAGGATTCTGAAGAAGCATAATGTCCCCTCGACTTTTAGACCCCTTAACACCATTCGTAGGTCCCTCAGATCTGTGAAGGATCCTATCGACCCTAAGGACATGAAAGGAGTATATATTATTCCTTGTTCCTGTGGGACCCCCTATATTGGTGAGACTGGTCGCTCCATTAATCAAAGGATTAGTGAACACGCAGCTAACCTTAAGCATAGGAGAACCAAGTCTTCTGCTTTAGTAGAACATGTGGAGAAAACCAATCATCATGTCTGTATTGAGGAGGCTAGTGTTATTGCTAGGGTTTCGCATTTCCATCACCAGAAATTTAGGGAGGCCCTTGAGATTGAAAAAAGGCTGAAAAATCTCAATAGAGAGGATGGTTGGAAGATTAGTGGTTGTTGGATCCCAACCCTCCCTTCCTAGTATTTTTCTTCCCTCCCTCCCCCCCCTCCCAACGCCCCTAGGTTATAGCTTGTTCTTGTTTTCTTCCTGGTACATTTCCCCTTGTTTCCCGTATCCGATAGCCTTTGTTCTTTGATGAGTAGTTGATTTAGTTTGAGGTTTTAATAACATTTTGTTCATGCGATTAGTTATATTCTAATAATTTTAACTTAATTAAAAAAGAAAAATAATCGTGAAATCAATCTATGATAATTTGCTAAATAAATAAATAAATAATAATAATAATAATTTCTAACCCTTAAATCACTCCTTTACTTATATATTTAATAACTTTTATTTAATATTATTTTATTTTAAGATATATTTATAATTGAAATTTTACAGAATAGTTAAAACTTTTATATTCATATGGCCCTTTAACTTTTAATTTAATAAGAATATTACTAACTATCAATTTAATAATCAAGTTAAATTAATCTTATTTATTCTAATCTTGAAATCAATCTATGATAATATGCTAAATAATATTTAAATTATTTAAAATATTCTTTCTAACCCTTAAATCACTCTAATATTTATATATTTAGTTTACAACCTTTATGACTAACTTTTAATTTATAATTTATTTTAATGTATATTTAAAAGTATAAGATATATATATATATATATATATATATATGGTTAAAACTTCTATATTCATATGTCCCTTTAACTTTTAATTTAATAAGAATATAACTAACTATCAATTTTAATATTAACTTAATAAGGTTATGCCCCTAGTCCGGTCCAACTAGCCGTTTCCCAGTCAAATTTAGTCATTAGTCAATATAGCCGTTACCTGGTCTAGAATTTAGTCGTTGGATGCTTTGCTCTGACTATTTAACATGCATAGCTAGATCTGATTCTTCAACTTGTCTTGACAATGAACCACACTAGTTGGTTCGAAACACGTTGACAAATGAAATATCATGTGATTTACGCTGAAAAATCTCTCATAAACTTGATATGGATCAGAGAAGCCTCAATTCAACAATTAATTTGAAATTTTGTGGGAAAAAATCATACATACTAAGTGTTAGTGTAATTTAGTCCAGGTGCGATCAAAAAATGACTTTGACAATTTATATACCCCTATTTTATTACAACTCAAGCTACAAGTTGGGAATACCAATCATGTGATGACTTACATAACTTTTATATATATATATATATATATATATATATATATATATATATATATATATATATAGAGAGAGAGAGAGAGAGAGAGAGAGAGAGAGATATTAAACATCATATATAAAATAAAATAAAATAATTACATTTAAAACATGATTTCTAATTTCATTCCTCACACTAAATTCTACATTTCCATGAAAGCACTTCATAATTATCCCCCATATTCTTAGGAATATTGTGTACAAAAAGTTATAGGACTTTAATTTGTTAAATAAGTCATTTCTAAACAATGGAACATTTGGAAATTTGGTTTATGACACGTACTTAATATTTGAATTGGTAATGAATGATGTATATATAGAACAATATGGTCCATAAAAATGTTTTAGATTTTGTTTTAGTGATTTGAGGAATTGGAAATTGGACCGATTTCTTATTCACGTGGCATGGAGTTGATTTCAACCACTGCCACTATAACCTCTAGGTACCTACATACGTGTTGCACATAATGTTCACATTGATGAAAAAAATGGCATTAATGTCAAAGGAGATGACCGAGACAGCAGTAGTATCAGTCATGAGTCAAAGGAGGAAGTATGATAATTGTGTATCTTATATTCTCTCAACAGGTAAAGTCAAAGAATGTTTGAAGTGTATTGAGTTTTTTATAAAAATTTTATGTCTTGATTATATTACAAATAACATGGTTTTATAAGCTTTATTGATACCTTTCCAATAGTATATCCCACTCCAAAAAGCTCCTCCCTTAATTGAAGTTCATCACAAATTGAGGGACCAAAACTATAGGGCAAAATGTCCCAAACAATAATTCCTTAAAGAGTGTGCAACTTCGAGAGGATCTATCATGGATGATTTTCAAGCTAGCATGTAACAAAGTTAGTATTATGCAGCTTTCTTAGATCTGATGGTGGATACATACCATCATGTCCACTAGATAACAATGTGGTCTTTCCATATTAGTCAATCACATTTTCACACGTGGCATAGTCTAATGAGGTAGCATAGAGCCAATCACATTATGACATGTGGTGCTAATTAGTTGACAGGAGATTATGATTATAGCGAGTGTTTTGGCTTTTCCACGAACTTCCACGTGGGATATTCACACAACATTTTTTGGATGGTTAGATAGCCAAAATAAGGTGACATGTGTCACAGAACATAGGCTGCCACATGGAATGATAATTTCATGTTGATGTCATCATGGAGAGGACCAATGGACTTAGGAACTTGGTTATTTAAATGGTCGCATGGGAGTTAAAGGGCTAACCACCCAAAGGGCCATGGAGAAAAGGCTTAGTCCTTGGTCTTGAGCATGGTCATATGAGAATCTAGAAGCTAAGCGCAAAGTGCCATGCACAAAGAAAAATGAAAGTGGTTGTATAAATGGGAATATGGTAAAGCTAAGCCTGAATGGATACAATACAAAATAAGGTAAATGATAACATGAATGGGCATATTATAAGGACAATTTGTAAGGGCCACAAAAAAAATAAGGCAACAGTTACATGGTTGGGTATATGGTATGACCATAGCATTGACATTAAAATTTTGAATATAAACTAGTCATAGGCCATCCTATGTGAACCTGAGACCACATCAACAATATATATGTGAAATGTCTTCATATCAATTAAGCATTGAAGCATTTATTAAATATCATACAAAGTATATATAAAAGAACTCAAGCTCTATTTATTATTGTTGGTTTCATTAAATCATAGGCAAGTTTTGTTTTTTGTTTCACATTGAGTCGATTACATTGATCTATCAATGGAGATCATTGCTATGAAAGCTAGTGAATTATGGTAGCTTCAATGAACATTGTAGAATATATTGATCATAAAATTTGCATATCAATAGCCTAGAATGGCCATAAAAATGGTCTAATTGAGTAGTAGCTACTCTTGAGAACCATGAGTGTGGTATGATTATATAGTATCAGCTCAAGGAGACATGATAGTGGTTTGGTCATGACAATGGTAGATTAAGAGACACGGCTTGAGAATCATAGACCAGAAGAGCCATGACTATGGTTTGATTATATAATGGCAGCTCAGAGGATTTGTGACAACCATAGCTCAAGAGCCATGACAATGGTTTCCTAAGATTTGTGACAATGGTGACTCAGAGAGTTGTAGTATGAGATCCATGATAGTCATAGCTCCAAAGTTGTGAAAATGGTCTAATAGTTAAATAATAGTTGGGGAGAAGTATGGAAGTGGTATGATTATTAATTCGTAACTTGGAGAACCACAGAAATTGTTTGATTATGTAATGGTAGTGTGAATAATTGGTATATCCATAACTCAAGATTTTTGGCAGTGGCAACATGAGTTCCATGATAGTGGGAGCTCGGTGAGCTAGTGGTAGTGATATGATTATAAATCTCGTAGAGCGATGAAAGTGGTAGATTGGGAAGGAAATGGAAATGGTATGATTAGAAGGCTAGAGAGTCGTAACAATGGTAGCTTAGTGAGCCCATGGAAAAGGTATTATTGTGAAGATCACTCATATGTTGGTTGGAGGATCAATCCTCATTAGTACACGTTTTGTTCTACATGGAGGTAAATATTTTTTCTGTTTGATATAATGTCGCGGTATATCTATATCTATATATATACATATATATATGTGTGTGTGTGTGTGTGTGTATATATATATATGTGTGTGTGTATATATATATATATATATATATACATACACACATATATATACACATATATATATATATATACATATACATATATATATATATACATATACATATATATATACATATATACATATATACATATATATATATATATATATATATATATATATATATATATATATATATATATATATATATATATATATATATATATATATATATATATATATGTATATAAAGCAGTCCACTATTCAAATAATTACATAGCTTAGTCAAATATGTGTTGATTTGGTTTGCGGAGGCTTCAAATTTTAGTTTGACTTAACTCGATCAAACCATTTTGTTGAAGGGTTTATTAATGCACTCTATTTATTTACTTTGTAAAGTAATGAATATTTTTTGGTGACCCAAAAATGACTATTTTGTAGAATGTTCCTAGAATATTTCACTTTGTACCATGTTTAATTTTTTATGGTGTTTATATAGTTGAAAATTGTTTTTAATGATTTCTAGGCACAATATTTATCCAAATTTGATTTAGAGAAAAGTGTGACGATCACGGCTTAATGGTGAAAAAACCTAGAAACTTGAAGAGTCTAGTTAATGTGTTTTTTATTATCATAATCCATTTTATTTTTTTTTGAGATATATTTATTTGGTTGAAATTTTTGCTAAAGAACAAGTTCCCAGAAAGCATTTATGTAAGAAAATTGTTGAACACGTTTTAGTAGGAAAATGGCAGTAGTATGAAATCAAATTTGAAGAATTATATTCTATGAAGAGAAAGTGGATCTAGTTTTAAATATTTTGAAATGATGTCCACAAGAAGAAAGAAGTAGGTGCCTCCACTTAGGGAAGTGCCTCAATTAGGTTGGAACCTAGACTACGTCAAATCTTGCTCATTATCGAGGTTTGTGCCTCAAACAGGTTGGATTCTAGAGTAGTTCAAAGCTTTCTAATCATGAAGGTTGGTGCCTCAATAAGGTTGAATCCTAGAGCAGTTCGTAGCTTTCTCATGATCAAGGTTGGTGCCTATTGTGTTGTACAACAACCCCCCCATTTCTATATAACTTTTACACAAAATTTTTAATATGAAATGGGTCCCTTCTTAAATAAACTTAGTTAGATTTGTGAGTTGATAAATAAAACTAGTGTTGACCTCTTTACAAGAAAAATCTTTATCAAAAGGCCCGATGTAAGTAATTCATTTTATAAAGCCTTTTGAAAAGAACAAAGTGTTCCTTTAAAAAATATTATAAATAATTCTACATTGCGATAAAGTAATTGGAGATCATGTATCGCAATGACAAAGGGACACACACAAATAGGGCTTCAACAAATCTTTCGATCCGATAAAGGTAATCAGGATTGGCAATTGGAGATATCATATGAATAAGGGATAAAACCACAAACCAAACCTCTGATTGCGATCAATTAATAGGGCATGCATCTCAAAAGGAAAACATACGCTAAAACGGTTTGCATGCATAGCACTTTGCTTTATTATAATATCAATTTTCAGCAATCGAAGATATTTGTTACAAGTGATAAAGCCTCACCCTTTGAAACTCCCGATCGCGATTTGCGATTTATCGTTGATCGTTGATCGGGGAAATCTAAAGACACTCTTGAGATAATTATTCATATATGATCGACGAGACAGGTATTTATGATATTTATTCATCACGATTGGTGGCTAGAATGGCTATTAAATTTTACAGTTAAGAGTAAAATCCTTCAAATATTTCACTCGTGGTGGTTCTTAACTACATCTGACTTATCATGTGTTAATTGCCTTAATTCTGTTCATTTTCATATTAGCTTTTAGTAGCATATCCCTGTATTACGGTTTGAAATTGCCTGTGCAGAGTTTCTCAAAACTCATGAATCCAGAGAAGATGGGGAAGAAATCTAAGAAGGCTAAGACAACTCCTGTAGCTAAAGAACTAGGACCGAGCAAGAAAGGATTAATCTCAAATACAACATGTCTCGGTCTAGGAAATGCGAGCTAGGAAAGCATCTATAATCTGATAGAAGTAGAGGAGCCCGAAGAATTAGAAGAGGAAGCCACAACCAATTCAACCAACAAGTCAGAGGGAACTCTCAAAGAATTGGCTTGTTCATACCTTCACAGGATAGCAGCGCGGGCCAAAATTTTGCCATACACTGATGTGGTTAGATGGGTTGTTGAGAAAATCCCAACTTTAGATAGAACATTTTCCACAGCTGATGGAAGGATATTCGGGTCATTCAAACCTGAAGATCTCAGGCAAATGTACCATCTACCTCCACCTGAGAAGTGCTATAACAAGGCATTCTTGGAAGCATTTCCAAAGGAAAAACAACTTGGAATTGGACCCGATCAAGCACTAGAGGCATTTCATGTAAAAACATAAGCACGATTCATTGGGTAAGTATTCTGTCGACTCATTAGCTTCTCCTTATTGATATGCCAGAGATATGATGTGTAGACTGTGGGGACAACATGATTCTAAAAAAAATTCTATAGATATGGTCACGTTAATGGAAGCTACGATTTATGGTTATGTTGTGGTTTGGGCAAATATTTTATTTGATAGACTAGCCACTGAGATATTAGAATACAGAAGGAAAGCATATACAACTTCCCAGATCATTCCTCCTTTCTACTACAGTGCATATATTCTGGATATTATTTTTTTTAATTCTGAATACCTGGTACTCAGATGGAAGTGGACTTCCCAAGATCCTAACCCTATTCATATCTATCACAAACAGTTGCGGAAGGCACACTATAAAAATCACCTGTACAGAATTTGCAATGGTTTTTCTTTAAATGTACATTATTCTATTTTCAATAAGCCTGCTCCTAGGATATCTCAGGAAGCAACGATTGACCTGACAGCAGTAGGTAGTTGGTTCAGAGAGGAGAAATTTACCTATGTGAGGCTTTTTGGTAGTCTCACTAAACCCCATGTTCTTCCTCTATATGTTCCTGATAAATTGTTAGCCCGAGAATTGGCATATCAGATAACAGTTGAAGGAACATCAAGAACCCTTAAGGAGTCCAAGAAACATATGTGGCCTATATTCCCCCTACGATGTTGTTGGAAATAATACTGAAGGGGGGGGGGTGTGAATTAGTGTTATCAAATCAATTATTTTTCATTTCACAATCAGATTTGTATACGCTACTTCAGTTATGGGAAATTGTGTATATACGCTACTGTGACTAAAGAAACAAGCATATATTTGATTCATTAGTTGTTGATATTTAATCAGTGCATCAGGACTTCATTAATCATAAGAACAGTAAATAGGAGCAGTAAAATAGAAAAGATCATCTCACACATGGACACAAAGATATAAGGTGTAAACCCAATGTGGGCGAAAACCACCTGCTGCAATTTGTCTCTATCTTCTTTTAATTAGAAACTTATTTTTACAATGATTATGTACTGGTGCAATCTTATACTAGTACGCAGGCTGCTACCTACAGAAGGCTACAACTTTCTCTCGTTCTCCATCTTCTCTTGGAAGGGAGATGCAACCCCCTTAGCTCTTGTACTGGCTAAGGTACTAGTACGTAGGTGCTGACCTACAGAAGGCTACAACCTTCTCTTTTCTTTCAGGGACCACATTTCATAAATTTTTAGACTGGATCCATCAATTAAACATCAAGTATATCTACATCAACCAATCTCCTTTGCACCAAACAAAACTGAATCAAATAGTCACCTCTCTGAATGTTGTACCCAGAAAACTTTAACAATAACCAGACACCAATTCTGAACCCAGAACGCTGCAGCAATAAATAGAAGTAGCTAAAGCATATTTCAAGAGATGTACGCTACTTCAATGTGTATAACCTGCATGCATACACTTCTGAATTAAGGCCAACCAACGTATACGCTATTCTACATCACAGAACCAATGTGTATACATGCCTTTTCTTCGCTGAACTAGTGTACAGATCTATAAAAGATAATTTATCCTTTTCACTTATTCAGACATCAGTTATACCCAGATTATTAGATTTATATATCAAGTCATGCGCCAAAATAATATATCAAAATCACACAAAGTTACTACTATTCAAGCCTTAAGATCTTGATCCATCAATAGTACTTATCCTTCTTCTTGCGCTCAGGTTCCTCCTTGATTTAGATCCAACTATGCACCATAACCCAATGACCAATATTCTAGATCTAGTTCCTCATGAGATATTCAATGCTTGAGTCAATGCATTTGTCTAATCATCTCCTTCCCCTTTTATAGTCTTAGGCCTTACACAACACCATGGTCCACAACCATAAAGAATCAATAACTTGGACCAAATACCTATGTTCAACACTTCAGACGAGATACCATGGTCCAAAACCATAGGTCCAAATACCAAGGACTAAATACCATGGACCAAAAATAATTTTTCCCACACGTACGCACTTTTTCATCCATGAAAGTGCGTGCATACGCATACGCGACTTTTGGTCGGAAATCTCGCATGTATACGCGACTTCATCAAAGGGAACCTGCGTATACCTCTTTTTCTTTCATTCTAAGAGCCTGAATAGTGATCTGCCATCTGAGTGAGTTGCCATCAAGGACAACACCTATGTCATAGTGCCAAACCTGTGTCATAATGCCAACAATCTCCCCTTTGGACTTGATGGCAACCCCAAGTCAATCAAAGTCATTCTCCCCCTTTGACATCAAGGGAAAAGGGTTATGCTCCCCTTGAGTTCATGCTGAAATCTCTGCTCTACTGTGTTGTCCATGCTCCCCCTGAATGTAGGCAAGGTCTGCAAGAAGATGTTCTACAAGAAGATACATAACTTTATACATCATAAATGACCTTCCTACCACCAAAGGCTCATACATACATCCATCTCCCAACCAAGTGGGGATTGACTCATCCACCCAACCAAGTGGGGATACACCAAAAGTTTACACAAGATAAAACAAGAACATTACATTATGCATCCTAGGCATAGTGGGGAAATCAAAGTAGGCCATTACATGACCTTGATAAGAAAAGAAATACATGACATCGAGATGAAATATATACAACCAAACTATGATAGTGATCAACAAATATCATTAGTAGCATCTGTCAATCATCATTCAGACCAGCAACCATGTTCTCCTTCTGCACCTATTCCCCCTGAAACCAAAACAATGTGAACTTGAACCAAGTTCTTCTAGGATAATGCCAACAATGCATTATTAGAAGAATACGTATACTCCCCCTGAACCTGTGCCAGATGATCTCTGTCAGACCCATATCAGACTCCTTTCATCCTGAGCCTAGCCCATTGTTTGTCTTCAAATCAACATATATGTGATTGTATCTACATAAACCGATGTATGTACGTGGATTCTCCTCATTAAATTCGCTTACAACCACTTCTCTCTGAAACAAACAAGTTTCAACAACAAGATGATCCATCAACTACTCCCAGCTTCTGTCTGAGGTATTCAAATGTCTCCCCGGGCAATGGTTTGGTGAGTATATCAGCAACCTCTTCCTTGGAGGGAACATACTCCAATTTGACGTTTTGTTCAATCACTTGTTCTCGGAGAAAATGATATTGGATAGGTATGTGCTTGGTCTTTGAATGCATGACTAGATTTTTTGAAATACTGATTGCACTTGTATTATTAGATAAAATGGAGATAGGTGGAGTACAAGTGATTTGAAAATCTTGCAAAATTTGCATCATCCAAAGGAGTTGTGTGTAGCAAGATGCAGCAGCCACATATTCTGCTTCAGCTATAGATAAAGCATTTGAACTTTGTTTCTTGCTGAACCAAGATACTAATCTGGAACCCATAAAGAATGCACCACCACTAGTGTTTTTTCTGTCATCCACGCTTCCTGCCCAATATGCATTTGTATATGCATGAAGTGTGAGATCTGTATCTCTAGGATACCATAGGCCATAGTTTTGCGTCCCTTGAAGATATTTGAAAATTCTTTTAACCACCTGAAGGTGTGCTTATTTTGGATTTCCCTGGAATCTTCCAATTATTCCCACTGAATGCATGATGTCTGGTAAGGTACCAATCAGGTAGAGCAGACTACCAATCATGGATCTAAAGGTTGGTTGATGAACTACTGCTAAATCATCATTTGCGCTGAGGCTGCATCCTGTTACCATAGGGGTACATACTGGTTTTGAATCTTCCATGCCATATTTCTTCAAGATCTCCTTGAGGTACTTGGTTTATGATAAAAAGATATCGTCTTTATTTTTTTGGACTTGTAACACAAGAAAATATGTCATCTCACCAAGAAAGGACATTTCAAATTTTTTTTGCATCACCAAAGCAAAGTTTTGACTCATGGCTTCCTCATTGCTACCAAAGATGATATCATCAACATACACGACAAGTATTAGCAATTTATCATTATCAACTTTTACATATAGATTGCTATCTGCTGATCCTTTTGAAAAACCTTGTTGATGGAGGTATTTGTCCAGATGATAATACCAAACCCTTGGAGCCTGTTTAAGACCATAGAGTGCCTTCTTAAGTCTAAATACAAGTTTTGGATCATTTCCAAGGATGAATCCATCTGGTTGCTCAATATACACTTCTTCTTCCAAGTCTCCATTTAGAAAGGCAGATTTCACATCCATTTGAAAAACTTTGAACTTCTAAAAGCTAGAAAGAGAAAGGAACATTCTTATGGCTTCAAGTCTAGCAACTGGTGCAAAATTTTCTTCAAAGTCTATACCTTCTTGCTGAGCATACCCTTTACAAACAACTCTGGCCTTCTTTCTAATGACATCTCCATTTTCATTCAGCTTGTTTTTGAATATCCATTTTGTCCCTATGACATTCTTATCATTTCGTCTAGGAACGAACTCCCAAGTGTTATTCTTTTCAATCTGCTCAAGTTCTTCATTCATGGCCTTGACCCAGCATTCATCTTTGCATGCTTCTGTTACATTTTTTGGGTCAGTGGAGGAGAGCAATGCTAGATAGCTTGACACTTCTGAAATAGTTCTTCTTGTTTGTACACCCGCCTCTTTTTGCCCCAAAATTTGAGTTTCTGGATGATTATTCTGAACGTGCCTGAATGGAGTCTTTTCTTCTATCCTTATCTGTTCTTTTGGTGCCTCATGGGTTTCTTCTTCATCATAATTCTAATTTGATGTTGAAGGATAGTCCTCATCATCTTTGAAATCTTTAGATTTTACTTGCCTAAGAATGTTTCCTTCTTCATCAATCACTACATCAATACTTTCAACAATTTTTCCAAGTCTTTTATTGTAACACTTATATCCTTTGCTGTGGGGAGAATAACCAAGGAGAATGCCTTCATTTTCTCTAGGTTCAAACTTGCCAAGGTTTTCATCAGTCCTTTTGATGTAACATTTACTTCCAAAAATTTTGAAGTATTTAACCGTGGGAGTATTAGCATACCAAAGTTCATGAGGAGTTTGAGTGCTTTTCACCCGAACATTTGTCTTGTTGAGAATAGTAACCGCAGCAAATGCAGCTTCACCCTAGAAGGTTGCGGGAGTTCCAGACTCATTAAGCATAACACGAGCCATTTGTTGAACCATTCTATTCATCCTTTTCACTACTCCATTTTGCTGAGGAGTCCTTGCAGTAGAGAATTCCCTTCTTATTCCATGTTCTTCACAAAAATCGAAAAATTCATCCAAGGTAAATTCCCCTCCTCGATCAGACCTGAGGCATTTGATTCTGTGATCTGATTTGTTTTCAACCAAGGCTTTGAATGCTTTGAACTTTTCGAAAGCTTTGTCTTTATGCTTCAGAAGTCCTATCCAACACTTCTTGGAAAAGTCGTCAATGAACAATATGAAGTATTCTTCTCCTCGAGGTGACCTTTTCTTAGTTGGATCACATACATCAGTATGGACAAGTTCAAGTGGCCTACTCGCTGATCCTTACTTCTCAGGGAAATTAGTTCTGGTTTTCTTACCAAACTAACATGATTTGCATATTGTATTGTCTGGAATTCTGATGTCAGGGAGATCACGAACCGCCTGATATTTGCATGCTTTCCTTATCTGAGAGAAGCTTAGATGCCCCAATCTTCTGTGCCATAGCCAGTGTTCATCATTCTTGCTTAGATAGCATTGTTGTTGTCCTCCCTTGAGTATGTATAAATTATTTGGAGTTCTTATGACATTGATCACTGTTTCTCCTGTATCAAGCTCACGAACAATACATCCATTTGATCAAAATATTACCTCATTTCCTTGATCACACATTTGACTGACACTCAATAGATTATGCTTTAAGCCATCAACATACATAACATTTCCAGCTTTGACCTTTTCTTTCAAAAGAACAGAACCTTTACCTTTTATGAATGCAGCGGTGTCATTTCCAAATGAGACCTTCTTTCCCTTTTCTAAGGCACTATATGACTAAAGTTTTTATTTATCACCTGTCATATGTTTCGAGCATCCACTGTCGATGTACCACTGATTTTATTGTCCTTCTACATATAAGGTTATACCACATCTTTCTGGTTGCGGTTCTGTCTTTCTCCATATTTTTGGACTCAATGAAGCTTGCTCCTTCTGAGTTGTTTGCCGAAACCTACTCCTACATTCAGAATCTTCATGACCAAAGTTGTTACAAATAGAACATTCTATTTCATTTTCAAGAGCAGAAAATTTATTGCAGGTCATTTTCATGATTCCAGTTACACTTGATTTCGTGCTTCTTTGGTCGTGATGGTCTTGTAGGCAACACATTGAGCTACTTTGTGTCCAATGTTATGACAAGAGAAACATTGGCCATTGAAGAAATTCCTACGATTATCAAACCTTCCATCCAGGTGATTGTAATTTCCATAGCCATTCATTTTGAAGGAAAATTGAGAATGATTTACTTGTGGTTGGTTGTAGCTTCTGTTCATCCTTGAAGTATATTTCCCTCAATTTACTTGGTGATCTCTATTCATCTTTGAAGTAAATTGTCCCTGATTTGCCTGGTGATCTGCATTGTGCCTTTGCTATCGATTGTCAAGCTTTTCACTTTTCCTTGCTACTTCAAGATAGCTTTTGTAGGTAGATGGCTTCTGTGCTTGAGATTCTTCTTCAGTATAACCAAGACCTGTCTTGATTAGAGGAGAACGCTACACTTTGATAATCTCATCTAAAGTTTCAAATCCTTTAGCAAATCTAAGATTAAGAGCTTTTGTTTTCTCAAGATCTTTTCTAAGTCCCACAATTTCACATTCTAAATTTTCATTGTGTTTTTCCCTTTCAGCAAGTTGGAATGTTAGAGTATCTATAATCATATTCTTGTCTTTTAAGCAAATTTTAAGTTTAGAAATTTCTTCATAAAGACCTTCTTCATCTATAGCATCCAAGAAATCATCTTCAAAAGCCATAAAAAGTCTATAATCATTACCTTGTTCATCTTCATCACTAATTGAAAATTCATCACTTTCTTCATGTGTATAATAGCTCTTCTTAGTTACATTCTGTTTTCTATTCCATCTAACTGGTTCCTTACCTTTGTCAAGCTTATCTTTGTGAGGACATTTGGCTGCATAGTGATCGACTCTTCCACAAGTAAAGCATTTAAAAGGTAGCTTACCTATGAATCTTCCAAAACCGCATTGAAGGTTCTTGACAAATTTTGATTCTTCCTCTCCTTCTGACATATGTCCTGACTCATTATATTCTCCTTTTCTTGAGGCTTTGAATGCAGATTCTCTCATGTCTGATGGTCCCCCTTTTCTCATTTCGAAAGCAGTTAGGATTCCGTGCAGCTGTGACATGGTAATGCTTTGAAGATTCTACTTTTCTTCTATGGCTAAAACTTTTGATTCAAACTTAGAAGACAAAGTTCTTAGAACCTTTTCAACCAAAGTAGCTTCTTTTATCTCTTCACCTAAGTTTTTCATACAATTAACAATCTCATATATACGTAAGAAATAATTAGCCACACTTTCATCATTGTGCATTCTGAGATTTTCATATTGGATTCTGAGAGTTTGTAGTTGTGCACGTTTTACCTGATCATATCCTTCATAGCTCAAAATGATCTCATATTTCTTTTGCAGTTTTGAGCTACATAACCTTGACGAATTCTGATTGAGATAAACTCCCTAATAGAGTATTGAAAACCTTTGCATTTGTTTCTTACTGCTTATTACTAGCCGTATCTGTAGGAGTTGCTGATGGAAATGTGTATCCTGTTTCCACGATATCCCAAACTTCTCTACCAAGAGATTGAAGATAGGTTGTGATTCTTACCTTCTAATAGGCGAAGTTGCTTCCATCAAAGATTGGTGGCCTGATAGATGCATCCTTTTCGTATTTGCTCATGATGATAGATCTTCCTTCAAGCGATCAAGCTTCTTCTAAAGGACTTGCTCTGATTCCAACTGTTGGAAATAATACTGAAATGGGGGGGGTGAATCAGTATTATCAAATCAATTATTTTTCATTTCACAATCAGATTTCTATATGCTACTTTAGCTATGGAAAACTGTGTATATACGCTATTGTGACTAAAGAAACAAATGTATATCTGATTCATTAATTGTTGATCTTTAATCAGTGCATCAGGACTTCATTAATCATAACAATAGTAAATAGGAGCAGTAAAATAGAACAGATCATGACACACATGGACACAAAGATATAAGGTGGAAACCCAATGTGGGTGAAAACCACCTGCTGCAATTTGTCTGTATCTTCTTTTAATTAGAAACTTCTTTTTACAATGATTCTGTACTGGTGCAGTCTTATACCAGTACGCAGGCTGCTACCTGCAGAAGGCTACGACCTTCTCTCATTCTCTAGCTTCTCCTGGAAAGGATCAACAACCCCCTTAGCTCTTGTACTAGCTGAGGTACTAGTACGTAGGTGTTGACCTACAGAAGGCTACAACCTTCTCTTTTCTTTCAGGGACCAAGTTTCATAAATTTTCATACTAGATCCGTCAATCAAACATCAAGTATATCTGCATCAACCAATCTCCTTTGCAGCAAACAAAATCGAATCAAATAGTCACCTCTCTGAATGTTGTACCCAGAAAACAGTAACAGTAACCAGACACCAATTCTGAACCCAGAACACTGCAACAATAAACAGAAGTAGCTAAAACATATTTCAAGAGACGTACGCTACTTCAATGTGTACAACCTGCATGCATACGCTTCTGAATTAAGGCCAACTAGTGTATACGTTATTCTGCATTACAGAACCAGCGTGTATACGCGCCTTTTCTTCGCCGAACCTGCGTACAGATCTATAAAAGATAATTTATCCTTTTCACTTATTCAGACATCAGTTATACACAGATTATTAGATTTATAGATCAATTCATGTGCCAAAATAACAAATCAAAATCACACAAAGATACTACTATTCAAGCCTTAAGATCTTGATTCATCAATAGCACTTATCCTTCTTCTTGCGCTCAGGTTCCTCCTTGATTCAAATCTAGCTATGCAGCATAACCCAATGACCAGTATTCCAGATCTAGTTCTTCATGAGATATTCAATGCTTGAGTCAATGCATTTGTCTAATGATCTCCTTCCCCTTTTATAGTCTTAGGCCTTACACAATACCATGGTCCAAAACCATAAAGAATCAATACCTTGGACCAAATACCTGGGTTCAACACTTCATACGAGATACCATGGTCCAAAACCATAGGTCCAAATACCAAGGACTAAATACCATGGACCAAAAATAATTTTTCCCACATGTACGCGCTTTTTCGTCCATGAAAATGCGTGCATATGCATACAAGACTTTTGGTCGGCAATCCCGCATGTATACACGACTTCGTCAAATGGAACCTACGTATACCTCTTTATCTTTCATTCTGAGAGCCTGAACAGTGATATGTCATCTGGGTGAGTTGCCATCAAGGACAACACCTATGTCATAGTGCCAAACCTGTGTCATAATGCCAACAGATGTGCCATTTTTACCTTACATGATTACAAGCATGCAGAGAAAGAGACAGAGAAGATTCAGATGTTGAATCTTGCCACCATTCCGAATAGGCAATATGACCCAAGGAAGGTTGCCTATAACATTACCGCTCAAGCTAAACTTGCCAAATTAGATCATAAAGCAGATGACTTTGATGATTTATTTGCTTCAGCCAAATTTTTTTTTAGGTTAAATGATTGGCTAGGATCAGGTATGGAGAAGAGGGGTTAGAAACATTCAATAGGCTCAGAGCCCAGAGGTTGCAAACTCTACCTTTGGACCTATTAGCTACAGCCCCGACAGTTCAGCCACAGAGTCAAAGTGAACAAAAAGCTACTGACAAGACTCCTGTAGTGGAGAAAATTCCCAAAAAATAAAAATTGCCATAGAAGGAGCAGGTACAAGGAAAAAGTAGTGAACTCATTGATCCAAGCATTTATGTTGACCATAAACTGATCACGGAATGGCAACAATTTTATTCCATCATTAGTAATACTGAGAGCCTTCAAGGATTCAACACACCTGAGGAGATAACTAATCAGTAATCAATACAGTTCTGACTGAAGGAACCAGTGGCCTGCCCATAACCCACAAGGATGTAGAAATAATTCCCAAAAATCCCTCCGATGAAATTGTTTTGCATGTAGAAGAAATACCACCACTAGATGTCTTCTACAGCCCTAAGCATAGGGCTGTAATCAAAAGACAAAGGAAAAAGAGGAAAGTTGATCAATCTCTTCTTTTGACTTTACAAATGGAGATAACAAATGTGGTATGGAGAGAAGAAGCTAATCCTTCTTAAGATCTCGCTAAACTTTCTCAGTATGTTGGAGCATACACAGCGGCCACAATGGACAAAGCATTGGAGGTCAGTAACTTGCTCAGAGAAAAAACCAAGCAATCATTTTGTTGGAAACACAGGCACAATATAAACAACAAAAGATAGAGTAGTTGGAACAATATTTAGCGGTCCAAAGGCAGTTAAATGACCAATTGAACGAGCGAGCAATTTCTCAAAGAAAAACAGAGGATTGATCAACATGAAATTCATAAGCAACAGGAATTATCTCAAGCATTGAGCAAGTTGCAATCATTAAATGAACAATTGAGTAAATCAAAGGAAGAACAGATTGCTCAATTATCACTCCAAATAGAAAGATTCAAATAATAGCCCCAAGTGGGAGAATTCAGATCGGAGGCTCTACAAACTACCAAGGCATTGTCTAGTCAGTTGAGCCTATTGTATCATAGTATCTCACTCACTCTTCCTCTGTGTGAATTTTCATCATCCATGGTTGATAAATCAGTTGATGTAAGACTAAACTTGGAGCAAGGAGATGAAAGATTAACAAATTTTCTCTCAGAAAGAAACCAAAGAAGGAAAAGTTGCTAATCTATCACATATTTTGGAATCGCATAAATATATCCTATTCTTTGAATGTAAATCTCAACTAATGAAAGCAGAAAGAGCGACATCAAGATGTAGATCGGCAACAAACAATCTAGTTGAATTGATTAATGATACTCTTTATTTATCAAATTTAATTACAGAGTGTTCTCCAGGGAAACTTCCATCAGTAAAAGCATTAGAATAGACATGGAAATAGGAGCTGGAGTAGAGGGAAAGATTGATTGCAGGTATTCAAACTTTAACATGGGAAACCTTTTGGTTTTTCCTTGTTAAACCATATAGTCAGTAGACAGCGATGAAATGCCTCACCGATGCAATCAGCCATATGATTCCTGAACTTACTGATGCCACATACACTGCTCAGTTACACTCACGCATGAGTCATCCACCAGAACTTCAACCGATGCTCGCCATTTGTCAGCTCAAGTCACAAGATGATCAGCCAATACAGTGAACCATTCTGACCGACTGCAGCATGCCTATTTCGAGAAGATCTTCACATTTTTTTGTGATTTGGTTATACCAGCACATAGCATTTTTATTTCATAGTTTGTTAGTTTAGATAGTATTTATAGACCCTTTCATGTTTTTAGAAAGGGTCCTCAAATTTTTGTATTAAGACTTGGATCAGAAGTTGCACTACTGTACTTCCGATATATTTATTTTTATAAAAACTAGACCTGAATTCTGAGTTTTTATGAAGAATGCTTTTATATGATATGCACTATTGCTTCTTGTGAAAGAATTTCCAAGTTAAAAGGTGGGATCTGAATGCGATTTATATCAGAGGAGACTCAAATGCATATGGTACTACTATCTATGTTTTTGTTTCATGCTTTTATGTGAATCAGCATTTATTTAATTTTGCTATTATTGATATATGTATATGCTCTTACAGCAATTCTTTCACTTATCACTATTGAATGTTTAAGAGTTGTTATTTTTCATATGTATGTGTATCAGTAATATATAAAGATTAGTGTGATAACATTTTAATTATTACTTTGTTCAACTACTTGAACAAAGTAATTATCATATGAATGAATATTTTTGTTTATAAGTAGAGTCATATATATGCCTACTTGTCAATAAGAACCATCAAAAATTGCACTAAGAGAAAGACTTCCTGGGATAGATTAGTTACTTTTATATTGTTGTATTTTAGAATAGATCATCCACCATTCCCATTAGATATTAGAAAATCGATCACTTATCCATCCCATTTATAAATCATTGGGAAACTGGTCCCATTATATCCAGTCGGAGCCACCACACCAATGGCAAAGGAGTTGCTTTTAAGGTCTGGACTGGGTGGTTTTCCCCAATGTTGATGCAGCGATTTTCAAGGCATCAACAGTGCCTTAATTAGGTTGGATCTTAAAGTAGGTCAAAGATTGGTCATCATCGAGGTTTGTGTTGCAATTAGGTTGGATCCTAGAGCATGTCATATATTTCTTATCATAGAGGTTGGTGCATAAATAAGGTTGTAGCTTATAGTTATTTGTTACTTACACACTTTTGATTTTGGTGCCACAATCAAGTTGTAGCTTGTCACAAGTAATAGCTTGCATATTTTGGGGGTGGGTGCCTCTAGAATGTTGGGATTGTAAATCCATGTAATAAATTGAAGATAAGAAGAAGAAAGAATATATGATTTCTCTCATATGGGTTCCCATTTAAAATCTTATGTCTCCTTATGTTGATGTGATGGCTTTATGATGCATTCCTTTACTTATTGATATGTTACAATCAATTATTATTCATAAGTACATTGATGAGAAGCTTGGAAATGGTTACATTGCTCTAATAATGATTCATTCCCCCTCTGAGTATGATCTTTGGTCCAATAAGTGGAATCAGAGTAGGCTACCTTTAGGAATAGATAACTATTGGAAGGTTGAATTCAAAGTAAGATGGTGACAGTTAGAGCATCAGAAAAGACTCCAGTATTTTAGGGATCAAAATATTCTTTTTGGAATATAAGAATTCAAACCATTCTTTCTTAAGAGGTTTGGAAGATGTATAATTTATTAAGGTAATGTAGTGTAGGTCATCTCATGAGGTATGGAATAATTCAAAAATATTTATGAAGGAGATACAAAAGTAAGAGAGGATAAGCTACAATCCCTCAGGTCCAATTCGAAATTTCTAAGATGGAAGAAGATGAGGACATTGCTTCATACTTTCTTCAAGTAGACAATATTATCAACTACATTGCAGTTATAGCAAAAGAATTCAAGGATGGTTTTATTATTCAAAATGTATTGAGATCTATTCCATACAGCTTCAATTAAAATGTAATATCCCTTGAACAATTGATAGAACTGGACATAATGACCACAGATATGCTTCATAAAACCCTCTTTGTTGGGTTGTGTTATATTCTTTCCATGACTAGCCCACGTAGTAAACTAGGGAGTTAGGAGCGAGGCAGAGCCCCCCCTTCGTTGCGCCGATTGCATAGCGAGGGGAGTCATAGGGGGTTTGAGAGGTGCTGGTAACCCCATAGAAAATTTTGGTTTTGGACCCTATGTTAGGTTGGGCAGACCTACCTATGGTTTTGTGCATGATTTTCACACATGGTTTTGGAGGTGATGGTTTTCGGTCCATGGTTTTGGATGTGATGGTTTTTAGTCCATGGTATTGGATGCTTCGGCATGTATAAATATGTATTGTAACATTGAAAGGAACATAATGAAAAATCAAGCTAGTAGTACCAATTTAGGGATCCAGGGGAAAATATCTATGTATATGTGTTTTACGTGTTATGCTCTCGCATTATTTATTTTCTATGTTTTAGAATTCGTATGCAGGTTATTTTTGTACAGGGTTAAAACCTACATTTGGTATTAGAGTTGTTTTGGCTTCAAGGGGACGCCTTTGTTACTGAGGGGTTTCACTCGAGCCTGTGGTAGACCCTGTTCAGGGGGGGATCTGCGAGATCGATTCTGGTGGTGAAAGAAGATGGCGAGCAGTGGAAAGATAGAGATCGAGAAATTTAATGGTGAGAGTTTTGAGTTGTGGAAACTCAAGATGGAGGATCTGTTGCTAGATAAAGATCAGTGGATCGTGGTAGATCCAGGTACTAAACCAACGCAGTGTCCGATGAATAATGGAAGGAGTTAGATCGAAAGGAAAAGAGAACAATACGATTGTGTGTCTCAAATTCAATATTGTTGAATGTATTAGGGGAAGCTATGGCTAAGGCTTTGTGGGACAAGTTAGGGACTTTGTACCGTTCTATGTCTCTTGTGAATAAAGTGTTCCTATGGAAAAAACTATATAACCTAAGGATGAAATATGGACACTCAGTGACAGAGCATCTGAATGCGTTTAATATTGTGGTAAGTCAATTATTGTCTATTGATACAAAATTTCAGACAAAGATAAGTGCATTAATTTGGTGTGTTCTCTACCAGATTCATGGGATAGTCTGGTTATCGCAATAGGTAGCAATGCAACTGCCTTGTAGTTTGATGAAATAGTCTCATCCTTGCTGACGGAGGAGATGAGATGGAAAAATATGGAGAGCTAGAATGGTGATGCCTTGTCTGTACAAGGATAGTCCCAGAACAGAAACAAAATGAAGTCATCGAGTGGGAGTGGAGAAAAGGGCTTTCTAATACTTCATGGTAAAGGTATGGTAGAAGGTATGAGTAATATCTCTTTGGATTTTGATTTCTGTGAAAATTTTGTATATGAGAACCAGAATCGGGTGAGTTTCCCTTCTGGTGGTAAGAGGGTGAAATAGATATTAGAGGTCATGCACAGTGATGTGTTTGGACCTGTGAATGTTCCATCGCTGGGTAAGTTCATGTACTATGTATCATTTATAGATGAATTCTCAAGGAATACATGGATATATTTCCTTAAGAAGAAATCTGAAGTCTTTGACAGTTTGAAGAATTTAAGGCTCTAGTGGAAAATTAGACAGAGAAGAAGATAAAGGTGTTGAGGACAGATAACAGTGGATGGTTTTGCAGTAAGGAATTTGAAGAATTCTGTAAGAAGTGTGGTATAGCATGGCAGAAGAATACTCCATATACACCTCAACAAAATGGAGTTGCAGAAAGAATGAAAAAGACATTGTTGGAAAGGGAAAGAACCATGCTCAGTGGTGCTGGGTTAGGACAGGAATTCTGGGCAGAGACAGTGGAGATAGCATGTTACCTAGTCAATAAATCACCTTCATCAGCGTTCGAGGATAAGACTCCACAAGAGGTATGGAATGGTAAGAAACCCTCTCTTTTACATCTGAGGGTATTTGGATGTGATGCATATGTACATGTTCCAAAGGAGAAATGAACCAAGTTGGATAGTAAATCTAAAAGGTGCATATTTATTGGGTATAAGGATGGTTTAAAGGTTATAGGCTTTGGAACCCAGTAACAAGGAAGGTTGTGTACAGCCTAGATGTGGTGTTCAAAGAGGTGAAAGATGTTATTAAACATGAAGTCCAACCAAAGGAACCTGAGAAGATAGATTTTGAGCTAAAGGAGGAAGAATCGAACTCTACAGCAGAGGAGGAATCGAAAGATGAAGAGCCACGGACTAGAAAGGTATAGTCCATCTGCTTTTTGTTCAAATTTTTCTTTATCTATTACTCATGATGATGCTACAACTATGAAGGAAGCAGTAGATTCATAAGATGGAAAACTATGGAAAGAGGCCATGGTTGATGAAATGGAATCTTTGCACAAAAACGAGGCTTGGGAACTGGTGGAGTTGTCGACTAGAAGGAAACCCATTGGTAGTAAATGGGTGTTCAAGAAGAAGACAAATGTAGAAGGAAAGGTGGAGAAATACAAAGCTCAGTTGATAGCAAAAGGTTATTCCAAAGTGCCAGGAATTGATTTTGGTGATATTTGTTCTCCTGTTGCCAAGGTAGCTTCTATTAGATTACTTTTATCTGTTGCTAATGCTTTTGATTTTGAGGTAGAATAGATGGATGTGAAGATAACATTTCTTCATGGGGATCTGGAAGAGGAGATTTACATGAAGCAACCTGAAGGCTTTGTGGTGAAGGGTAAGAAAGAATTGGTATGCAAGTTAAAGAAATCTCTGTATGGGTTAAAACAGTCACCAAGGATGTGGTATCAGAAATTTGGTACATTTATATGGGGGCTTGGCTTCACCAGAAGCAAAGCAGATCACTATGTATATTTTAAATTAATTGGTGGTCATGCTATTTATCTGGTCTTGTATGTGGATGATATGTTGCTGGTTGGAAATGACAAAGAAATTATCCAGGATTTGAAGACCCAATTGTCCTCCAAATTTTACATGAAAGATCTTGGTGCTGCAAACTATATTTTGAGCATGGAAATTTAAAGAGATCAGGAAAAGAGGAAGCTTTGGTTAAACCAGAGGAAGTATGTCGAGACAATATTGCAAAGGTTTAATATGCGGGATAGTAAACCGATGAAGGTTCCTATTCCTATAGGTGTAAAGTTATTTGTTGAACAATGTCCCAAGGCACAAGAAGAGGAAGAGGATATGTCCCGTGTTCCATATGCAAGTGTAGTCAGTAGCTTGATGTATGCGATGGTCTGTACTAGACCACACATTGCACATGCAGTGGGAGTATTGAGTAGGTTTATGTCAAAACCAGGGAAGGAGCATTGGACAACAGTGAAGCGGTTTTCAGGTAGTTGCGTGGCACTAGTGATTATGGTTTGTGCTACCAAGGAAGACCAGGATTGGACAGAGTTTTGGATATCCATGGCTTTGTTGATGCGGATTGGGTTGGATATCTAGATCAGATAGGATCCACAAGTGGGTATGTGTTTAACCTATTTGGAGGTGCAGTCAGTTGGATGAGTAAGAAACAATCTATAGTGGCACTATCAACTACAGAGGCAGAATACATGGCAGCCACTCATGCAAGCAAGGAAGCAGTTTGGTTGCAGAGATTGTGTTCAAGTATCAGGTTAGTACAAGGAGCTATAAGGATAGACTGTGATAGCCAAAGTGCAATTTTCTTGGAAAAGAAACCCTGCTTACCATTCAAAGACAAAGCACATTGATGTTCATTATCACTTTGTGAGGGATGTCATAGAAGAAGAAAAGGTATTGTTGGTAAATGTGGACAATTTGAAGAATACTGCAGATGCATTGAAAAAATATATGAGCTCTAAGAAGTTCTCTTGGTGTAGAGAAACAATGGGCATTGTAGGGCTGGATAAATGAGTAAGTTGTCTTGTGGCCCCCTGTGGAAAGAAGAAAACAAGTGGGAGAATGTTGGGTTGTGTTATATTCTTTCCATGACTAGCCCACGTAGTTAACTTAGGGGTTAGGAGGGGGACAGAGCCCCCCCTCGTTGCGCCAATTATGTAGCGAGTGGAGTCACAGGGGCTTTGAGGGGTGCAGGTAACCCCACTTTATGGGGTCAGGGGGAAAACCCCAGAAAATTTTGGTTTTGGACCCTATGTTAGGTTGGGTGGACCTACCTATGGTTTTGTTCATGATTTCCACACATGCTTTTGGATGTGATGGTTTTCGGTCCATGGTTTTGGATGTGATGGTTTTCAGTCCATGGTATTGGATGCTTCGGCATGTATAAATATGTATTGTAGCATTGAAAGGAACATAATGAAAAATCAAGATGGTAGTCCCGGTTTTGGGATCTAGGGGAAAATCTGTGTATATGTGTTTTACATGTTATGCTCTCGCATTGTTTATTTTCTTGGTTTTAGAATTCGTGTGTAGGTAATTTCTGTACGGGGTTAAAACCTACACTCTTAACATATGAGATAAGATTAAAGGAGGACAAATTGGGAATCAAGAAAGCAACTTTCAAAGCATCCAAAGAGGATAAAAATCATGAATATTCAGTAGAGTCTAATGTTGATGAAAAAGGAATTCAATTTCATCTCAAAGCTCAAAAGAGGAACCAACATGTTCAAAGGTAAGCTTCCCTTCACGTGTTTGGAATGTAGAAGGATAGGTCATTACGAATCCATGTTTCCATATGCTAAGATGAGTAATAGTAATGATAAATCAAGGTTCAAGACAAAATATCAAAAGAAGAATTAGGCCAAGAAAAAGAAGAAAGTATATTCAAAATAACACAATGACAATGAAAGCAATGAAAGTGTGAATGATGAGAAAAAGGGAGAAATATAATTGATCATTGAAATAGAGAAATCTGAATCATAAATAGATTATGAGTGAGACTTAGAGGTTCATTAAAAGAAATAAATATTCTAAAAAATAAGAAATTTCGGTTGTTGCAACAACTTCAAGAAAAAAATCTAAATGAAGAAACCATTATTTCTCTCAAAGACGAACTAGAAGAAGAAAGATTGTTAAAGGGTTTTTTGTTTAAACCATTAAATGAGAAGGAAATAAGTTGTGAAATATTAGAGGAGGAATTTTTTCGCTTGAGAGAAGAATTGGAGTAGCTCAAATAAAATTTTCACAAAGGGATTAAATCCCTAGACTACATTCGTAGAATGAAAATGTCTCCTCGCATTAAAATAGGTCTCATTTACGAAGATGGTTGTGAGGCATCCAAGAACAATGGTCCCCTAAGCACATCAAATGTAAATCATTCCAAGAATATTGTTCAGATTGTCATTGCATCTAATAGAAACCCCCTTAAATATCCCAAGTAAGTCATGAATCAACCCATGCATGCTCGTTTGAATTACTCTTAGAATAGTTCCAAGAAGTAGCAAAGTTCACAAAATGAATGAAGCCAAAACGAAGGAAGATAATCTCCCATGACAAGGAATGCTCATAAAGGATCCACAAGAAGAAATGAAATAGGGGTTGGAAATTAGCAAATAAATATGTCTCCTCCAAATAATAACTTCAAAATTTCAATTTCTCCCTCCACATCCAGGTATCAAAATAAATTATTTGGTTATTGCTTTTTATGTAGAAAATTTTGGCACAAATAACAAGGTTGCAGGACCTTTGTGTTCTGTTGGGTCCTTCATTTTTGGGAGAAATTTTGATCAATTTTGATAGAAAAGGATCCATGGAGACAAGTAGCACAAGTAAAGAAGTAAATGTATAAATAAATTGGAAATCAAAAAATACAAGGAAGAAAGTGGCAAGTGATGAAAAAATAGTCACAATGGGACTCACCCAGGCTATAGAGGATGGATCAAGAAGCTAAATTTGAAAGAATCAAGTAAAAATGGACCAAGTAGTTAGATTCATTCAAGAGGATTAAGTTGGACTAGATAAGGCTAGAACAACAAGATAAAGGGAATATATATCTATATATATATATATATATATATATATATATATATATACCTATAGAGAACAAGTTGTAGAGTGAGAGATAGAGAAGTAGGTTGACACTTGTTAGAATGAGGACTGAATTTTCCTTGTATTTGAAGGAATTATGAGCTGATCTTGCATATTGTTTGCAGATCCATATTGTAATGGCTCCTTTCTCTGGGTTATAATATAAATAAGGGTGTTGGGGGTTTTATCTATACGTGTCCATGATTGATAGTGTGTAGTATAGCACTTTTACAAATTTCTGAAGTCCATTGTTTATTCTCTATTATATGCTTAATTCTTTTTTTGTAAGAGATAATTGAATATGTCAATGATTATGGAGTTGATGCATGACTTAATTAAATGAATCCTATCTCTGTCCAAATTCCCCACACAACATTTGAAAGTCTCGACATGCCTTGGGTGAGGCCTTCCTCCCCTACATAGGATTGAAAATTTTGACATTGTGCTAGACTATGATTGACTCTTTTGTTGGCACCTTGCGGTCGAACCTTAAGTCCATTTAGTAAAATTTTCCACCAAAAAATGGTTATGTTACTAGGACTTGAAGATCAATTGGGGTTCTATATAATGGTGACAAGGATTCTCAATAGTAGCATCCAGGAATTATGATAAGAGAATAAGGATTCATTTATTCTATAGCAAGTTCATATGAGATAGAAGAATCCAAATTAGGTCAGAGATGGGATCCTATTTGCAAAACCTGCACATGAGTAGTATGAAATTTTAAGGTGAAAATTCCTTGACAAACTATATCATTTATTGAGTAGATTTTAGATGAAATAGGGAACTAGAAACCTAAACTGAATATTTAGAACCTTGAACACAACTAATTTGGCTTCTTTGCATTGGTTGGATACCAAATTAACCAGCACCATTAATGTTTTTGTGCAAGCCACATTGGAAGGCTACATCATTGAATTCACTACAAATAATCATTACTCCTTCTCTAGAGTTGAAGCCATATTTAAGTGTGAGTTGTGGGGTAGATTTCCAAAAGAAATTACCTTATGGATTAAGGTCCTTATAGTGGAAGAGATATTATTTCCATTCAAAGAAACTAATATAGCATTGTAAATCCCTTGTACTAGGGGTAGTGCTTATGGGAGAAATGTTAGTTAGTTGTGGATGATGAGGGGGAGTTGCGATGGATGCAGAATATTTATAGAAGGATCAAGATTTTAGGGCACTTAGAAGAACACAAATAGTTGATGAGTGGTAAGAAAATAAGTTGCGAGAGATTAGGAAACAATGAAGAGAACCACAACATATAGGAGAAGCATGGAGCAATCCGAGGTTGTGGATAGGAGGAATGGGCAACCTGAAGTTGCAATATGTTGAAGTAGGTGAAGGATCTAATTCTACTGAAATAGGAAGAGATATAAGAGATGGTATAGGAGAGTATAATGGATGAAGTGGATCCCACCAAGAGTCAAAAGGAATTTGAGAACTAGAAACACCAAAAAACTTAGCTGTGATGATTGATCAGAGGACTCCCATAGGTGAAGAGATGTATGAATTTCATCATGACACAATTATTTCTTGAATATTATTCCTTCCTTTAAAGTATTATTCCAAAAGGAAGTGGTGCATCTAGTTCTCTCACTAACCTCCCCTTGGTACTTTATCAAAATCCTATCAATTTTAATTCAAAACTAGTGAAAACATTAAAATTTTAGCAAGTTCATAGAGTAAACGCAACTGGTAGCTCTAGTGGTTCCGGTACTTTTGGTGTTAGTATTCAATCATAATATACAACTTTTTCACAACCTTATTCACAAGGTTTTATTCTAGTTTCACCTGGTCATATACTAATGGTGAGGAATGTGGAAGGATCATTCACCTATTATCTAAGTTTTCTAGTCAAGGATATGAAGGTGCAAAACAACATTAGTACTTATTGGAAGCCATTTAGAGGGTTAGGAAAACCCTATACGACTCTAAAATTATAGAGTTTCAAATAGATTTATGGGATAGAGCACTCCATTTGTTCATCAAGTCGTTAGACATGAATCATAATCCGCTTTTTGACATGGTTAAAGAGGATTTTATTAAGGAGCATAGACTCCCAAGAACATAGTAGCAAGGCTTAACTGAACTATGGGAAATAAATAAAAGAGAAGGGGAAATGGAATGGGAGTATATTAAATCGTTCAAGGATGCAATTGGAAAATTTAATTTTCCAATTCACCGTCATCACCAAAAATATTGTTTTATCAAAGTGTTATTGCCATTAACTAGAATTCCTTTAACACAACAAAAGATTGATACTCTACAAGATTCATTGGAGTAATCTATGAATATTGAGACAATGTTTGGGTACCCTAACAAATGAAAATAATATTTTTCATCTATTGATCCTACCATAAGTGGATTACAACATCAATTTTTTTATTTGGCTGAAAGGTTGAAGGATATGAATACCACTAGACCTTTTCATATGAAAACATGGTCCACTATTTTCCATGTTAAAGGTCATCATGCTATGGAATGCCCATGGTTGTAGAATATAAGACCTTCTACTATACCTATATGGTCAAATATACCATAGTTAGGACCTTTTGGAGTGGTCACACAAGTTTCACTAATTGTTCCTTATCAGGGGCATACCCAGTATCATCCATTTTCTAATCACCATGATACGTTAGATAATGAATATTATGAAATATGTTGTACTTATTGTCATACGCCATGACTCTATCCTATTTTGTATAAGTATTTCAATGTTCCCAGTAACATGTTTTGTGATTTTTGTGGGTCTCTGACTCACCATCCCAACTGGTGTAAAGCTCTAGATGCTTTGGCTAACCATTTGGATTGTACCGCATTTCAGGTAAATGAGACTCCTTGAGGATGAGGAAGACATGAAAGGGGAAGAATGCAACAAACTAAGGGGTACTAATCTGATTAATGCATAACCAAGAGAGCATGAATCAGTTCCACAACCTAATATTGGCAGTATTACTAGAGGGGGTAACTCACTGGAACTGGAAGATAGGTGCCTATGCAACCTGATGTAATAAATCCCGCATTTCCAAATAAATCATATGACCCTAGTTAGAAGTATTACAAAGACATTGCTGAAATTTTTAAGCTGTTGATTTCCTCACTATAGCCCTCGATCATAATAGCAAGAAAAGGGGAAAATGAGGAGTCCTCAACTTTTGCAAGAGATTTCTTAACCTATCATGGAATGGTTAAAGATGTCCTTGCAAATTATGTGTTATTAACAACTATCTCAACATTTTTATGTAAGAATATTAAAACTATTGTAAAGGATGAAGAATTCTCATAGTGGTCCATTTATATTAATTATCCTGAGTGACATTCTAGACATGTCCACTGCAACAATAGGAGAATAGGAAGGGACTTTTATATTGATGCCCAAATTTCTAAGTACCAAATTAAAGAAACCATGTTGGATTTAGGATCTAAATGTGAATATCCTTCTATGGAAAACTTGGTAGGGAATTAGGAAGACCCAAGTTGGTGTTTTTGCCTATTCAATTATGCATGGCCAACCAATATTGTATTCTCCCCATTGTTTATTGGGAGGATGTTGAAGTTGATATCGCTAAAGTGAATACAAATGTAGATTTTGAGGTCATCAATATTATGGGTGACAAAGATCCTTACCCATATATATTGGGAGTAGACTGGGATTTTTCAAACTATGATGTTATTGATCATAAGTGGAAAACCATAACCATTGAAGTAGGTGGAGTCATATTTATACAAACATTGAATTCTAATCAAGGTCCCATATTTACAAATCCCATTGACATTCGAGAAGAAACTAGTATTTTTTATTAGTTGTATCAACTAACCACAAGGAATAGGGAGGATTATATTAATCCTACATTAGGTGGTTCTCTCAGTTGGAGAAGTTTTCAACATACTAAAGTTAGTTCAAATGTTGCAATGAATGAGTGTTAGCAAGAAAATTATGAGCTATATTCCATATGTTACACAACTATTCATTGTGCTTAATGGATCAGTACGGATGTAAGGAAGCATCCTACTTTTAATGGCATTTGATTTGTTGCTAGTTTTTATTAAAGAAGTTGAGTCACATATTGAAGAAAGAGAATAATTTATTTGATAGATATTTCTTTACAAGAAACCCCCATGCGATGGTGGGGATCTCACAACTACCAATTATAAAAATAGGATTTAGTCAAGTCTACTACGTTGCCTTGGGCCATTATTCCTGAAAAACGTTTGGTTTCAGTTCTAGTGTATAAGGGTTATATTATCCCTCATAAGCATGTTCAAATTTGTATCATTGTTTGGACAAAGGATATGTTCCCTATTGAGTTATGGGTGCATCAATTTGTTCATACATTAGATACATTTCTACAAGCTTGGTATTTCAAAGAAGAAATGAAGAGAAATATGGCTAGTTGGGATGCATTGATAACTCAAATCTATAGCAACTTTTCCTTTTCAGATGAGGATGTAAATATAATTATAGATTTGAAAGTAATTAAGAGGGAACTATTCTCTATTGAAAAGCCAATTGTTGAATCCAACACTTGTATAGGTTTTGGGAATATATATGAATCAAGAGTCCAAGAAATTGTCGATTCCGGTAAAATCAATAAGGAACCTAAAGAGGATGATTTAGAGGAGTTAAGGTATTTATCTTCCAAAGAATCTGAAGGTGAGAGGAGTATTAAAGATGATCCTTTAACAAATGCTCCATATCTAAAACTTTGAAATTGTGTAAGAAAAATATTGGAACTGAATAGAATCCCAAGTTAGCTTCTATTGGTGACTATTGCGATTAACATACTACTAGAGAAATATTTGATTTTCTGAAAGAATATGAAGTTCTATTTCCTACATCAGTTTCTGAACTTTGAGGTGTAAAAGGGGATGTGGGAGAGATGAAGGTTGTTTTGAAATGTAATGTGAGATGATTCAAACATCAACCATATCATATGAATCCAAGAGTTAAAGAGAAGGTTAAAAAGGAAATAGATAAAATGTTGGCTGTTGGTATCATATTCCCAGTCGATGAAGCTAAATGGATTAGCCCCATTATTATCCAGTACAATAATGATTCATAGGATACTCGATTCTCTATGGACTATCAAAGTTTCAATAATTCCTCTGTTCATGATCGATTTCCCACTCATTTTAGTGATGAAGTGTTAGAAAATTTTTCAAGCCCGGAATCTTATTCATTCACAAACAGGTTTTCTAGATATCATCAAGTCCACATTGCAAAGGATAAAAAGAAAACCACTTTCACCACTGAATGGAGTTCATATGCTTACCATGTTATGCCATTTGTTTTTAAGAATTCTCCAACTATCTTTTCTAAAATTGATATTGCTACCTTCACGGAGTATATTCATAAATTCGTTGAATTTTATACGGATGATTGGATAGTTTATGGTATTTTTAAAAAGAATTCTTGTATTTTGTGGGTCATGTTTGATAGATGTAAATAGTTGTAGATCTCCTTGAATTTGAAGATTTGTATTTTTGTTGTATTGTTCAGTACCTTGTTGGGGAATATTGTTTGGAAAGATGGTTTATGTGTAGGTCCTTGTAAAGTTGTGGTGATCCTAAATATGTTTCCACCCACAAAAGTCAAACAATTGTGGTCTACATTGGGAGATACAAGGTATTATCGAAGATTTATTCATAACTATGTTTTGATTACTTCTCCATTAGATCAATTGTTAAAGAAGGCTAAACACTTTATATGTACTACTCAGTTTGATGTTGCTTTTGATACTCTAAAACAGAAGCTTGCAAGTGCTCCAATATTAGTTTATCCATATTAGAACAAGGAGTTCCATGTACACATTAGTGCATTGAGAGTTGCTTTAGGTTTCATTTTTTCGTAGCCATGTGAAGGTAATATTGATTAGCCTATTTATTTTGCTAGCAAAAATATTTCTAATGCAAAAAGAAATTATACAAAAACTGAGTGGGAAGATCTTGCTATGGTATATTCACTCTAAAATTTAGGCATTGTATACTTAGATGACCTTCCAAGTTCTTCACTAACCAATGTAGACTGAAATATCTCGTTAAAAACCTATTCTAGAAGGGAGAATTTGTAGATGGTTGTAATTTTTCCAAGAATTTTCTTTTGAAGTTGTTGTTAGGCCAGGTCGCACTAATGTGAGCCTAAATCACCTTTCAATCCAAAAGTATAGATAAGTAGGAGGGCCAGCTGATGATCAGTTGCTTGATGTGAATTTGTTTAGAATTGAAGCTATGAAGGATTATCTTGAAGAAATTGTGTTATTCTTAGCAACAGTAGTAATTTCCTAGATGATTATTCCAGGACACAAAAGAATTATTTGGTGTTGTGAACAATACATTACAAGTCAATTGTAGGTTATTTATATAAGGGTATTTATCTTATTTTTCTCAAATGTATTTAAATCATGAGAGGGGTGATGTATTATGGGATTGTCATTGTTGTATTACAGGAGGTCACGTTGGAGGAAAGTCAATCACAAGAAAAGTTCTATTGGTTGGACTATGGTGGCTAAATCTCTTCAATGATGCAAAAGAGTATGATTAGAATTTTTATGTGTAAAAAAGATTTGGATAGCCTTCATAGTGTAAGGATATTTCATTGTATCCTGTGGGAGCTCTTCAAGCCTTTGAAAAATGGTCCATTGATTTTGTTGGGCCCATAAACACTCCTGCACAACATTCGCATGCTCATTATGTTATTACTACAACTAATTACTTAATGTATTGGAATAAAGAAGCCCTTGTCAAAGATATCACTACTACAACTGCATTCAAATTCATATTTGAAAATATTATTATAAGATTTGGTTTTCCAAAGAGCCTAACAAGTGATCAGGGGTCACAAAATAGCCAGTATCATCCACAGGCAAATGGGACTATTGAAGCTTTCAATAACATCATCGAGAAGGGACTTACTAAAGTATGCTCTGCTAATAGGGATGACTCAGATGAATTAGTCCCTACTACTTTATGTGCTAATTAGACTACCATAAAGAGATTGAAAAAGTATACCCCTTTTCAGCTTATCTACGGTAGATAATTTGTGGTACTTGCAGAATTTATTATTTTGAAATGATTCATTGTGCGAGACACCAAAATGTCTTATGATGCGTCTATTCCAAAGCATCTATAGGAGTTAAAGGAATTGGACCAACAATAATTTTTAGTTGATTTTCACCATAACATGGAGAAATAAAGACGCAAATATAAATACGATTGACATATTAAGTCAAAATATTTCTTTGTGGGAGATTGAGTGCTGATATATGAGAGTAAGTACCTTAAGATCGAGGGAAGTTATAAATGCTTTGGCTAGGGAATTTCATTATAGCTTAAATAAGAGAATATGGATCCATAAGGCTCATTCAACTTGATGGAATTATCCTACGTGGTAGGGTGAATGGTGCACGCCTAAAGCCCTAATATGGTCATGATGACGGTGCTAGAAATCCAACAACCAAAGGGGTCTCCTTGATATGAAATCCTAATTATACCTCGCACCATTTGAAGTAGGAGCCCCAATTAGAAATACGGTTGGTTTCCATTATCCTTATGAATTTTCCTTAGCTACAATTATCAACATAAGAGATTATACAAATAATATTTAGGTCAAGCAAGTAAGTTGGCACTATGAGGCATATAATTTCAATGCATATAAGGTACTTTTATGAAACGGAAAAGAGAGAGTGGGCCTCTAGAAGAAAATTAATACTATTATCCTAAAAGAGATACAAAAGAGAATGAAATAATCATTGATTAACCTAGAAATTATTTGACAAGATAATAATGAAAATTAAAAGCAATAACAATGAACATTCAATGGGGTGCAAACCAAAGGCAACAAAATAGTTCATTTTCATTAGTATATTTTAACATAAACATACACTGCAAACAATGAAACAATAGTCTTAGAAGAATTCATGACATATGCATAAAAGTGTGTCGGCTCAAAGAGCTTCATATATTAAGTGAAAGTCACAAGATATACAATTACAATGCTGCCACACTAGGCTGAATAGTGGAACATTAAGCCATCACTTTCTCCTACGAAGAAAGATCTTCTCCCTTATGCCAAACTAGAGAAGTCAAGGTGAAAAGTCCAATGTCCAAAAGTCCTCTTCCTTGAGTTATGGGGGTGTATTTATAACAAATGAGGTGACCCTCCACCTCCTATGTGACTCTTAATGTCCCTCATTATTGAAGAATGTAACTAGTTTTGATCATCATAGTTTTATTTGAGTCATGATGTAATGTATTTTTCATAAGAAAAAGAAAATAAAATGTTATTATAAAAGAAAAATATTTTTGGAGCATGGGTTTCATGCTCTTTTATTAATTTTCTAGGTCATATCCTCCATTGTAGGCTTCTAGGTTTTTCTTGAGTCAAAAGAGTACTTTTCGCATTCAATAGACCCTTCTTGGGATTTTGCATTATGCAAAGAAATTTATTTTTCAGTCAAAACATTCATTTTACCCATCCTCACCAAGTCAGCGTTGGCTTGGAGAAGACAACCTAATTAGAGGGGATTTGATCTTCTGGAAGCAATATATGTTGGGAAAAATATTGAGAGGGGAGACGTGAATTAGTATTTTCATACCATATCAAGTTCATATCTTGATTTCTGGATGCCACTTTACTGAAGGGAACCCGTGTGTGCATGCGACTATTATTCATAAAACTAGTGTTTATCCAATAAAACATATTTTTTAGTTAATTCATCTTTTATTTAACACAATCCAATGCATCAATCCTTCATTCAACATTATATAAATAGTAACCATTTGCAATAACAACAAAATAAACCATCATACGTAATTAACACACATGAACACTAGGATTTAAGGTGGAAACACAATGTGGGAAAAAACCATCGTTGCTGTTGTATTTGTCTTATTTGTAATATAAACAAAAAATCTTACAATATTTTACTGGCACAGACTCATACCATCACACAGGCAGCCACCAGTAGAAGGCTACAACCTTCGTTTGTTTTCCGGGTCCTACTAGAAGGGAGCTTCAACCCCCTGGTCTCATTAACCGACATCCTCTATAAGGGATCTCCAACCCCATAATTTGATTTACTAGCTACAAATGGAAGGAAGATTCAACTCCCTCATTGAGGCTCCAACCCTCAACACGTCCATGCACCACGTTTCATAAATTTTCATACTGGATCCACCTGCTACAAAACATCATAACTTGTAGGCCATGTTTCATCAAATTTTCAGACTGGACCCACTACCAACATTTAAGCCCAAAACCAAATATGAAATCTAAAACTAATTACTGCAACAAACCACTCAATCATCATCTAAAACAACCAATCACTGACCCAATTAAATCAACTATCAACTAAAACCCAATCACTAAATCAACTGAATCAACTAATCAATTGAAACCCAAAATTAATGAACTCATTCTCAACCAATCAGAATAGTTAGATCACTATAACCAGAGTACCAAGACTCAACCCAACCACTACATAAAATCACATAACCAATTGAAAACCCTTTACAATAAATATAAGAATATATATACACTACATTACAGTAGCAAACTCGCATGTGTACATGCTTTCCATGAGGCATACCCATGTACAGATCTTAAACCACTGAATCCTGAAAATTGAACTACTGTCATTATGAAATATATATTGAATCATACACAGATCCACTGCATCATTCTTAAATAATCACAAAACCTTCTATGAACTTCAATCATAAACAACAAGCATCTTCATCATTCTTCAGTCAATCAATTCATATTTTAAACACTATTGTTAAGCCCAGATCATCAAGAAGACTTGATTGACAGATAGAAGAAACATAACAAGACTAATTAAATTGATCAGATATCCTTTTCATCAAAACTCTAGTCTATGTACACTCTTTCCTTAAAAAAAGCCAGCATTTATACATGCTTTTCTAGAAATAAACTCATGTACAGATTAGAATATATCTGTGACTTACGGTTGTCAAACCCACATTTGTATGCACCTTTCATGCAAAAAAACCCGTGTACATATCTAAAATTACTGGCACAAAAACTTCGTTGCATCAAAAAACTTCAGACATACATAGATCTTGGCATACACAGAAAAATCACGTGTCAAGACATTATCAACACTGATCATATCAACTCATAATCAAGATTGTCATCTCAGATCTATTGGATATTATCCATCATCAAATTCTTGGGTGCATACTCAGTTTTATATCAAGCAAAACATTAACATACCATTACATGCATATTTTCTTTAAATTTAATTATTCATAAAATATTCATCACTTCCAAACCTACCACTTTGATATTCATCTCCTTATATAGCTTAACCCTTATCTAATACCACAGGTCAAACCATACTCCAACTGATGATTTTTTTAGACTAGATCAAAATATCCATTGTTGGGCTCAATACCAGAGGGAAATACGATGGTAAGGACCCTTGGTATTTAGAATACCATGGTGTGGATATTGTACACCTTTTCTTATTCACACCCACGTGTGTATGCGGATTTTCTTAACAGAACCTGCGTATACTTCTTGAAATTTCGCCTTTGTCATTCCTCTACCTCTAAACTGCTATCCCTTTGTCCAAACTCTCTGTCACATTTGTAGACACATCCTGTTGACATCTGTATCAAGTTGGTTTCCATCAAAGGATAACTCATCAAGTAGTTTTCCATCAAGGACAACACATTAGTCATAATGCCAAAAATATCCCCCTTTGGACTTGATGTCAACCACTTTGGTGTTTGGTCACCACCACCTGTAGATACCTATAAAACAAATCAAGATAAGAACCAAGCTCTTCAAACACCAAATTAATCTCCCCCTTTGACATCAAGGGAAAAGGGATAACCAATACTGAATGAAGTCTTCTCCCTTGAACTGCTGAGTATGAACACTAAAGACTGACCTTGCTCCCCTTGAGCACATGCTGAAATTTCTAAAGGATGTAGAATGAAGTACATGATTCTATGACTCAACTGAATATGACCTTGCCTTTCACCAAGAACTCAAACTTACATCAATTACCAAACACATTGGAGTTCCATATTTGACTCAATATTACAATCACCCAATCACAATGGGATTACAAATTACATAACATACCCAAAAAGGCTTGACCACAATCATCCATACATGACTAAATTTTACAATGAATACACCATAGGTGTTTACATGACCTTTACATCAAATTATAGATATGACATGTATATCCAATACAAAGAACCTAAATAAGACCATGATAGTCATCAAAAGCTATCATACGCCACATATGATCTGCACCATGACCATCTACCAGTAGCAACTCATGCAAGATAGGACAATTTAGCTTCAATATCATCAATATGTGACCAGGTATGCAGCAACAACAACATAAGTGGGGACCAAGCATATCATCGTAAAATAAGATAGGGAAGTATAGCATCATTCTTCAACATCATCAAAATATTCCATGTTTCCAAGTATCATCCAGCAGATGTAGCAGTAGCATATCAATAACCATGTCTTAGCAACATCATTCTCTTGGCCCAAATTCTTCATACAAGAAGAATTATCACACCAACACCACTTCATCAAGAACTTATTTCACCAATATGCAACTCAAGAAGATATCATAATCAACTACTCATCCATGATAACAACATTATCAACAATATCTACATGTTCTTTCCATAATTGATAAGTATCAAGCATGATTAGAAACTCATGCATCATCATTAAAGAACTTCAACAACATAATCAACATCACCATTGATAAGCATCAATATGTATGAATAAATTATAAATCAAACATAACGCCAACAATGCATTATTAGAAGCATAACAAATGTTCCCTTGAACTTGTGGCAACTGTTCACTATCAGATCTGATCATATCATCTCATTTATTAGTAAGAAATTCAAATTATCTTCATCAATTAGTCATCCATCAAAGTATCAACAACTTATAAAGGAAAAAATTAATTCTAAATAGTATCAACATACTATAATCATCAACCAACAGAACTAGAAAGTCAAACAGTAATTGACTAAAGCATATTCTATTTCTCCATCATACCAAGATATACACAACTATTCAGTTCAGAAATCACATATATACATGACTTTTCTTTATAGGATCTACATACAGAAAGTGAAATATTGAATTTTCACACCTTTAGCTCCCCCTAAGTTTGTTTTGTCTGTACCTATTCACTGTTACTACCGAGAGGTATTATCAGTAGTATAAGCAACATGAAAATAAAAAAAAAAAACATGGGAATCATCATCAATACAAACCATGTATTACTCCCCCTAAGATTACACATCACTGATCCTGAGCACTTGATAATCATCTTATGTTCTCGTGAGGTCAAGTACCTCATACCACTTCTACAGTCATTGTTGAAAGTATTCTTTTAAGGAATAATGGACTACAATGGGCACCATATTATTTTACTCTGAGTCTGAATCTTTCTCATATCTTTGAGAATTCTGTTCTTCAAACAAATATAATTTTCTTGGGTTTATAAATCCTATTGCTATGACTTTTCTAGTTTCTTCATCAATAACCTTGCACTTGGTTGATCTAAACACAATTATATTTCCCTTATCTACCATTTTTCCTACACTTATAATATTTTTCTTTAGCCCTTGAACTAATAAAGTGTTAGTTGCTCCTTTATGTTTATTAATTCTAGATTTACCCTATCCTAGTACTTTTTCTATAACATTACCATGTTGGTTTTTCCTAAGAGACTCCATTTTACTCTTATCTCCAGTCATGTCATGAGATCATCCACTATATATGTACCATTCATATTCATCTTTAAATGAGCAGAGAGCAATACCACACCTTATATGTTCCTCTTCTTCTTTCTTATTATGCGAAATGTTGGTGGATCCATGTTTTTCATGTCTTCTGACATTGATGTTCTTATTTGGTTTCTTAATATCATGTTGTTTGTGGTGATCACTTGTTCCTAATTACATGCCCAAAATTGTTATAAGCATAAAATATTATGTGTTTCATATTCCTTCTATTTCAATCAATGGATTTGTGACCAAATATATTGCAAGCAAAACAATATACCTCAAAGTACCTAGAAGCCGATGATATTTTTGTGAGGCGGTTATTGTCTAAAAACATTCTATTTTTACAATTGGTTGCAACGTGTCTATAATTAAGACATATAGAACATTCAACATTATTGATCAGAGGACAAAATCAATTAACACTTCTATATTTATGAGTAAATGATTTCCTTTAAAGATTTAATTTCCTTGGTTATTGATTAGGTTGACTTCTTATCTCTTTGTTGAGAATTTCATACTTTGCATTAGTATTCCTTGCCTCAACTTGTCAACTAGGTTATCCTTCAACATTTTCATGAAAATCAAGGCCAGATTTGATAGCAGGAGACGTTTGACTACTAAGATAATTATCTAAAATCTTAGTACTATCTTGAAATCGTAAATGTTTGTATTTTTCTTCTAATTTACCTTTTAGGGTGTTTACCTCAACCTTTTATTGCTTTTCCTTTTCTAGATATTTCTTCTTCATAATTTATTCAACCTTTCTTCCTTCCTCAATTTGTTTTTTTAATTTTATAATCTCTTCTTTCAGCCCATTTTCTTATTCTTCAAATGCTTGAAGTAGTTCTTCATTCCACTTATTTGATTTTCCGAGATCTGCCCTTAGAGAGACAACCTCAGCTTCAATACCTTCACAATCTTGGTTAGATATTATACCAGCATGATCCTTTTAATCATAAGCCTGCAACTTATCTTTAAGATTAACAATATTTTTCAAAGCAAGATCAAGTTTTTCTCTAAGATTAAAAAAATTCTTCTCACCTGTCTTCTTTTGAATTAGCAACTCCATCTGTCATTTTGGACACATTGTTAGATATAAGATTACCTTGTAGTTCCCTCTTTGGGATTTCTTAATGGATTGCTTGTATCTTATCCCACACTTGCTTTGCAGATGTATAATGCATAACCTTAATTAATGTGGAACCAGATATGTTACAAAAGATATTACTCAAATACTTACTGTTCTTTTGCGCTTCCTTATTTGATGGGGGAAACTTGGTGTAACCATTGTACACTAGATGCTAGACATCGAGATTCGTTATATTATACTTCATATTTTCTTTCCATTGTTGATAATTATCTTTTTTCATCATAGGCATGTCTTCATTGTCCTTTGGTTATAACTTGCCTTGATATGCTACTTCTTGAAGCATCATTTTTTAATATGTTTTCTCTTTAGAGTTCTTACTTTCACTTTTATCCATAGGTGTGAGCTCAGTGGTTTCACTATCATCATTGCTATCATTATTGCAAAGACAAGGAAATGGATCACATTTTGAACAAAAACCCATACCTGATGATGCGTCATCTTCTTCATTGTTGATCAATAGAAAGCAGGTTTCTCCAAAACTTGAGTATTGGCTAACATCTGTAATTGTCACTGCATCTGATATATTCCTGTCAAAGTTTTCAATAAAAATACCCTTTTCTTCTAGTCCATCAAACTCATTATTACTTTGATCTTCAAATGCCATAAGTAAGTGACAACCATGATCAAACTCCCTTCTTCACCATTTGAAAGACCATCATTGTCTTCATGTGTATAAAAACTTCTCTTGTTTTCAAACCTCTTCATATTTATTTTTGCAGCTTCTTTTCCTTATTCCTGATTTTAACTATAGGGACACTTAGTAGTGTATTGGCAAACTCTACCACAAGAAAACCATTTGAAAGGAAGCTTACCTCTTAATATTCCAGTACCCACTTGAAGTTTCTTTACAAAGTTTTCCTCTTCTTCTCCTGATACATAACCTAGTTCTTCATTTTCTTTTCCTTTGACAGTAGCTTTGGAGGCTACTTATCTCATGTCTAAAGGACCACCTTTCGTCATATCTACAGGTTTTAAACCCATACAGAAATTACCTACATATGAATTCTAATAATAGAAAATAAACAATAGCAAGAGCATAACACATAAAACAAATATACACAAATATTTTCCCCTACATCCCAAAATCGAGACTACTAGATTGATTTTTCATTATGTTCCTTTCAATGTTATAATACATATATATATATATACATGTTGAAGCATCCAATACCATGGACCAAAAACCATCATGCCCAAAACCATGTGCGAAAACCATGCACAAAACCATGTGTGAAAACCATGCACAAAAGCATGTGTGAAAACCATGCACAAATCCATGGACATAACCATGGGTCCAAAAAAAAAAATTCCCCGAGGCACTGCCCTAGACCCCATATAGGGAGCCTAACCATGTTAGGCCCCTATACTACTAGTTTAACCCCTTATTGTTATTAGTATAACCCACTTATTATATTGATGTACCCATGTAGTGCCCATATTGTTACTATTGTGCCCCATAGAAGCCCACTATTGTTATTATTATGCCCTTACATTATTATTGTTATGTCGGCTCTGATTATGTTATAACCCCTTAGACTCCTATATATAGAAAGGAGGTCTTTTCATTTGTATCATCCAAGAATTGTTCATTTATGTAATGTAAAGGAGGTTTCCCCCTCGAAGAGGCTCAATTCTAAGGCGTGGATCTTTCTTTTCTATCTTTTTGTGAGCTGGTTTCATAACATTTGGTATCAGAGCTTTGGATTGTAGGGTTTCGCTGCTCCAAACAAGTCATCGTGGCATTTTCACTATAACTTTTTTCTGTGACGTTTCAGAAGTCGCAAAAAAAAAACCGTTTGAGAAGAAATCATGTTGAACCTTGGGTCCAAATTTCAGAGATTTTTACGCGATATTTTCAGAGATATGAGCTGAGGAAGTTGGTCTTTTTGCAAACTCCTGAATTACACTCAAAACAGGTGACCTAGGGAAAATCATCATAACTTTCTTTCTGAGCATCGGATTGAAATTTCGTAAGAAGCTACAGAAAGAGGACGGACTGTAGTTTCTGTTTATATATTGTTCAAAGTCAAAAGTTGAAACAGTGACACGTGGAACTTCATACAAGTTCGCTCTACTGAACTAGTCTATAATCAGGTCACTGCAGTAGATTGTGCATAACTCTTTCTTGGAGAATCCAATTTGGATCAGACTTGTGGCATTGGAAAGAGGACATAGAGGGCTACTATGGGTCACAATTTCAGAACTTAAAGATCCGAAAGTACAGAGTTACAGTCGTTTCAAGGTAGAGCTCCTAAAATCAAGAAAAAGCAAGATGAGGAAGTTTGATGGCAAGGATCCGGTAAATTGGATACTTCAGATGGAGCAATATTTTGATATACATGGTGTAAAACTGTTACAAAAGGTATGTATTGCATCTTCATATTTAGAACCAGATAAATTTGTATGGTACAAAGGGCTTTGTTCTCGTAAAAAACTTGTTACGTGGTCAATTTTCACGGAGGAAATGATAACACATTATGAGGATACAAAGAGCAACACCTTCTTTAGAGCAACACCACAACAATTGGAAAGAGTAAAAGGGCTTTGTGACATAATGGAAAGCAAAATTATGGAAACCAGGAAGCATACCCCTCACAACTATAAAGATGGAAGTGTTGTTTCTCCCAACCTTCCACAACCTACAAGGGTTACACCACAACAATTGGAAGAAAAAAGAGAAAAAGGGCTTTGTTACAATTGTGATAGCAAATGCACTAAAAGTCATAGGTGTGCTGAGAAGAAATTATTTTACATAGAATATGAAGAGGAGGAAGAAAAGGATCAAGAAACATCAAAAGAAGAGGATATACGTCAGGACACCACCCCAGAGAAAGAAGAAATGAATCAGACCATATCTTGTAAAGCATTGGCAAGAATTACCACTCCTCAAACTCTCAAGATAGAAGGAAATATCAAGAATAAAAAGGTGCAAGAAGTGAAATATCACATCGAGAAAGAAGAAATGAATCCAACCATATCTTGTAATTCAATGGATGAAATTACCACTCCTCAAACTATCAAGATAGAAGGACACATCAAGAAGAAAAATGTTCAAGAAGTGAAAGATCACATCGAGCATCAAGAAATGAATCTGACCATATCTTGTAAAGGACTGGAAGAAATTACCACTCCTCAAAAGATAGAAGGACATATCAAGAAGAAAACGGTTCAAGCAGAGAAAGATCATATCGAGCATCAACAACAAGTTCTCCAACTTTTAAATGATAACGCCACTTTGGTGCAAAATCAAATGAAACAACAGGTAGATCAACATCATAGTGAAAAATGTTTTGATGTAAGTGAATGGGTATTTTTATTGCTACATCTCAAGCAAGCTATTTATGAGAAGGAAATGTTGGCAATACTACATGCACTTAAAAAATGGCGACCTTACCGAATGGGAAGATGCTTCAAGGATGAGGATGTGGAAGCATTGTTTTGTGCTATTTATATTATCCAACCAAATTGGATAAATGAAGCAACGGATGAATGGAAGAAGAACGAAGAAGTATGGCCACTTATTCAAAAGTTGCAAAAGATCCCAATTCAAGCAATATTGCCAGAAATTGAAGAGGAAGGAAAAATCATATTGGAACCTAGAGCAGTCACAGAAACAAGAACCCGACAGCTACGAAATCGATCAATTTCAGAGTATCTCATCAAGTGGAAGAACTTACCCGCTGAATATTCCACATGGGAGGACAAGAATTTTATATAGAAGCATCAAGAACTACTCAAGCGTTGAGGACAACGCTTTTTGAAGGAGAGGGGAATGTTAGGCCCCTATACTACTAGTTTAACCCCTTATTGTTATTAGTATAACCCACTTATTATATTGATGTACCCACGTAGTGCCCATATTGTTACTATTGTGCCCCATAGAAGCCCACTATTGTTATTATTATGCCCTTACATTATTATTGTTATGTCGGCTCTGATTATGTTATAACCCCTTAGACTCCTATATATAGAAAGGAGGTCTTTTCATTTGTATCATCCAAGAATTGTTCATTTATGTAATGTAAAGGAGGTTGCCCCCTCGAAGAGGCTGAATTCTAAGGCGTGGATCTCTCTTTTCTATCTTTTTGTGAGCTGGTTTCATAACAAACCACCCCCCTAAAATCCCCTGTGATCCCCTCATTGTGCAACAAAGGGGGAGCTCTGCCCCCCATCTAACCCCCTTCTTTAGCTAAGGGAGTTAGTCATGGAAAGAATATAACACAACCCAACATTCTCCCACTTGATGTTTTATTTCCACATGAGAGTTTAGTCAATTATCCAGCCATGCAATGCCCATAGTTTCACTACACCAAGAGAACTTCTCACAGCTCATATATTTTGTCAATGCATCTGCAGTATTCTTCAAAGTGTCCACCTTTACCAGCAACACCTTTTTGTCTTCTATCATATTCCTCACAAAGTGATACTGAACATCAATGTGCTTTGTCTTTTAATGATAAGCAGGGTTCTTTGCAAAGAAATTTCACTTTGGTTATCACAGTCTATCCTTATAGCTCCCTATACTAACCCCATACTTAAACACAATCTCTGCAACCAAACTACTTCCTTGTTTACATGCGTGCCTACCATGTATTCTGACTTTGTAGTTGATAGTGCCACTACATATTGTTTCTTACTCATCCAACTCACTACAACTCCAAATAGGTTAAACACATACCAACTTGTGGATCTTCTCTGATCCATATCTCCATCCCAGTCTGCATCAAAAAAGCCATCGATATCCAAAACCCTGTCCAGCCCTAGTCTTCCTTAGTAGCACAAACCATAATCACTAGTGCCACGCAAATACCTGAAAACCTGCTTCACTATTGTCCAATGCTCCTTCCCTGATTTTGACATAAACCTGCTCAATACTCCCACTACATGTGCAATGTTTGTTCTAGTACAGACCATTACATACATCAAACTACCGACTGCACTTGCATATGGAACACGGGACATGTCCTCTTCCTCTTGTTGTGTCTTGGGACAATGATCAATATATAACTTTACACCTGCATGAATAGGAACCTTCACTGGTTTACTATCTTGCATACTAAACCTCTACAGTACTGCCTCGACATACTTCCTCTGGTTTAACCAGAGATTCCTCTTTGCCTAATATCTTTTAATTTCCATGCCCAAAATATAGTTTGCAACACCACGATCTTTTATGTCGAATTTGGAGGACAATTGGGTCTTCAAATCTTGGAGAATTTCTTTGTCATTTTCAACCAACAACATATCATCCACATATAAGACCAAATAAATAACACAGTCACCAATTAATTTAAAATACACACAATGATCTACCTTGCTTCTGGTGAATCCAAGTCCCCGTATAAATGTATCAAATTTATGATACCACATCCTGGGTGACTGTTTTAACCCATACAGAGACTTTTTTAACTTGCATACCAATTCTTTCTTACCCTTCACTGCAAAGCATTCAAGTTGCTTCATGTAGATCTCTTCTTCTAGATCCCCGTGAAGAAATGCTATCTTCACATCCATCTATTCTACCTCAAAATCAAAAGCAAGAGCAACATATAAAAGTAATCTAATATAAGCTACCTTAGCAACAGGAGAAAAAATATCAGCAAAATCAATTCCCAACACCTGGGAATAACCTTTTGCTACCAATCAAACTTTGTATTTCTCTACCTTTCCTTTTTCATTTGTCTTCTTCTTGAATACCCATTTGCTGCTAATGGGTTTCCTTCTAGCTGACAACTCCACCAGATCCCAAGCCTCATTTTTGTGCAAAAATGCCATTTCATCAACCATGACCTCTTTCTAGAGTTTTCCATCCTCTCAATCTACTGCTTGCTTCACAGTTCTAGGATCATCATCAGTAATAGATAAAGCAACATCTAAATAGAAAGAAGATGAACTATACCTTTCTGGCTACCTTCTTTCTCGAACTGATCTTCTCGCACCTGGATTTTATGGTTCTTCATCTTCTGATTCCTCTTCTGCTGTAGAGTTTGATTCTTCCACCTTTAGCTCAAACTCTATCTTTCCAGGTTCTTTTTATGGGACTTCATATTTAATAAGATATTTCACCTCTCTGGCCACCACATCTTGGTTGTACACAACCTTCCTAGTTACTGGTTTCCAAAGCTTATAACCCTTTAAACCATCCTTATACTGAATAAAGATGCACTTTTCATATAATCCATACCTCTTATGGAATCTTATCCTCCAATGCTGATGAAGGTGATCTGTTGACTAGGTAACATGCAGTCTCCACCGCCTCTGCCCAAAATTCTTGTCCTAACCTGACACCACTGAGCATGCTTCTTTCCCTTTCCATCAACATCTTGTTCATTCTTTCTGCAACTCAATTTTTTTCAGGTGCGTATGGAGTAGTTTTCTGCCATGCTATACCACACTTCTTACAAAAATTTTCAAATTCCTTCTTGCAAAACTCTCCACCATTATCTGTCCTCAGCACCTTTATCTTCTTCTCTGTTTGGTTTTCCACTAGAGACTTAAATTCTTTAAACCTGTCAAAGACTTCAGATTTCTTCTTGAGGAAATATATCCATGTATTCCTTGAGAAGTCATCTATAAATGATACATAGTACACAAACTTACCTAGTGATGGAACCTTCACAGGTCCAAACACATCACTGTGCACAAGCTCTAATACATGTTTCACCCTCTTACCACCTGAGGGGAAACTCACCTAATTCTTCTTCCCATATAGACAATTTTTAGAAAAATCAAAATCCATAGAGATATTAGTCATACCTTGTACCAAACCTTTACCATGAAGTATTCGAAAGCCCTTCTCTCCAATATGTCCAAGTCTTTGATGCCATAGCATGGTATTTTCTCCAGAGACCACTAGATTTTCTGCTCCATTTTCAGGAACCACAAAACTGTTGCACTCATCAACAATAGTGATACCTTGCATCTTGTACAGAGTTCCAATCTAAAATCCCTGCATCAATATGAGTGCTCCTCGAACCATCTTGTAGGTATATTTCTCGAACATTTTTTTACACCTGCATCATCTAGCTTGCTTACAAAAATCAGATTTATGGCCAATGCAGGAATATGCAGAACACCAATAAGTCTTCTAATCCTTCCACCTTGCAAATTCAACTTCACTTTTCCACAACCAACAATTCTAGCCTTCTTGTCATCCCCCAAGAATACATCACCACCATAATATTTCTAATACTCGCAGAACCACTCTCTATGGGGAGTGAAGTGAAAGGATGCACCTGAGTCAATCAACCATGCCTCATAATCTACATGTGTACTTGAAGAAGCGAAGTACACATCCCCACCTTCATCTGAGGTGGTTTTCACCTCTGCAAAAGGAGCGTCATCATATCCCTTTCCTTTATTAGGAGCTTTAGATTTACAGACACTTTTGTAGTGCCCTTCCTTTCTACATTTTGAGCACAACTTTACAGGTTTTCTTGGAGATTTAGATCTCCCACTCGATGAATTATTTATGTTTCTGTTCTGGGACCATCCTCGTACAGACAAGGCATCACCATTCTAGCTCTCCATAGTTTTTCGTCTCATCTCTTCCATCAGTAAGGATGAGACTTTTCATCAAACTATAAGGCAATTGCATTGCTACCTATTGCAATAACTAGACTATCCCACAAATCTGGTAGAGAACACAACAAGCTGATCCACTTATCTTCATCTGAAATTTTAATATCAACAGATAATAACTGACTTATGACATTATTAAATGCATTCATATGCTCTGTCACTGAGTCTCCATCTTTCATCCTCGGGTTATATAAATTTTTCTATAGGAATAGTTTATTCACCAAAGACTTAGATTAGTACAAAATCCCTAACTTGTCCCACAAAGCCTTCATCGTAGCTTCCCTTGATACATTCAGCAATACCGAATCTGAGACACACAATCATATTGTGTTCTTTGCCTTTCGATCCAACTTCTTCCATTCTTCATCGGAAACTCTCGTAGGTTTACTACCTGGATCTACTGCGATCCACTGATCTTTATCCACAAACAGATCCTCTATCTTGAGTTTCCACAACTCAAAACTTTGACCATTAAATTTCTCGATATTTCTCTTTCAACTGCTCGCCATCTACTTTCACCACCAGAATCGATCCCATAGATCTCCCACTGAACAAGGTCTACCATAGGCCTGAGTGAAATCCCTCAGCAACAAAGGCGTTCCCTTGAAGCCAAAATAGCTCTGATATGAAATGTAGGTTTTAACCCCATACATAAATTACCTGCATACGAATTCTAATAACATAAAATAAACAATAATGAGAGCATAACACATAAAACAAATATGCACAAAGATTTTCCCCTGGATCCCAAAACTGGGACTAGTAGATTTATCTTTCATTATGTTCCTTTCAATGTTACAATATATATATATATATACATGCTTAAGCATCCAATACCATGGACCGAAAACCTTCGTGCCCAAAACCATGCACAAAACAATGGAAAAAACCATGGGTCCAAAAAAAAATCCACAAGGCGCTGCCCTGGACCCTATAGAGGGGGCCTATTTATGCCCCTCAACCCACCTGTGACCCCCCCGCTGCACAATGAAGGGGCGGCTGCGCCCCCACTCTAACTCCTCGGTTTAGCTAGAAGGGCTAGTTGTGGAAAGAATATAACACAACCCAACAATCTCAAATGCTATCAATATTCCATGGAGATGATAAAGTGTGAGACATTTCAAATCCTACATTTCTTCAATAACAGATACTTTAGGGTCGAACTTTGGAGTCAGCGATCTCAAAATATTTTCAACAAAAATAACATATTTTATTTCTTCACCAATATTTCTCATGGAATTAATATTTTCATCTACTCTAAGAAAAAATGTTGCAATGATTTCACCATCATGCATTTTCAATATCTCATACTATATTTTGAATGTTTTAATTTTAACACTTTTTACCTTGGTGTCGCCCTCATAACTTTGGATAATATTATCCCACATTCCCTTTGTTGTGTTCAGCTACATTACCCTTACAAACTCAGACGGCCAGACTTCCCAAGATGGAATTTAAATCTTTTACATTGGTTTCATATTGTTTCTTTCTTGTAGTATCTGAAGGAATAAAGGCTCGATATTGATACCCACTTTCATCAACTTCCCGTACATCAGCTCCTAGTGCTTGCAAATATGCTCTCATCCTAACTTTCCAAAGAAAAATTTAGTTCCATTAAATATAGGTGGTTCGATAGAAAATATCCCTTTGTGACTATTCATCTTGATGTATCTCCTTTAAGCGATCAAGATTTTACCAAAGAACCTGCTCTGATACCAATTATTGGGGAAAATACTGAGGGGAGGGGGGGTGAATCCGTATTTTCAAACCATTAAAATTTTCAAGTTCATATCCTGATTTCTATATGTGACTATATTGAAGGGAACTGATGTGTGTGTGCCACTATTATTCATACAACTAGCATATATCGAGTAAAGCATATTTTTCAGTTAATTCACCTTTTGTTTATCTTAAGGTAGTGCATTAGTACTTCATTCAAGATTATATAAAGAGTAACCATGTGCAATAAGAAAAAAATAAACCATCACACATAGTCAACACACATGAACACCATGATTTAAGGTGGAAATCCAATTTGGGAAAAAACCATCGTTGCTATCATATCTGTCTTATTTTTAATTTAAGGAAAGACTTCTTACAATATTGTACTAGTGTAGACTCATACCATCACGCAGGCACCCACCTACAGAAGGTTACAACCTTCTCTCATTTTCCATCTCCTACTGGAAGGGAGCTCCAACCCCCTGATCTTGTTTACTTGAACCCTCCAGAAGGGAGCTCCAACCCCCTGATCTGATTTACCAGCTACCACTGGAAAGAAGCTTCAACTCCCTCAATGAAGGCTCCAACCCTCAACACCTCTGTGGACCACATTTTGTAAATTTTCATATTGAATCCACTTGCTACAAAACATCATAACTTCTAGGTCACGTTTCATCAAATTTTCAGAGTAGACCCACTACCAACATTTAAGCCCAAAACCAAATATCAAATATGAAATTGATTACTGCAACAAAACACTCAATCATTAACTGAAGCAACCAGTCTCTAACCCAACTGAATCAACCAGTCTCTAACCCAACTAAATCAACCATCAACTAAAACCCAATCACTAAATCAACTGAACCAACCAATCAATTGAAACCGAAATTCAATCAACTCTTTCTCAATCAATCAAAACAGTTATATCACTATAACTAGAGTACCAAGACTGAACCTAAACATAGCAAAAACTCACAGAACCAACAGAAAACCTTGTACAATAAATATTAGAATATATATACGCTCCTTTATAGTAGAAAACTCAAGTGTGTATGCACTTTCCATGAAGCATGCCTGCGTACAGATCTTAAACCATTGTCACTTTGAAATAAATACTAAAACATACACAGATCCACTACATCATTCTAAAATAATCATAGAACCTTCTCTAAAATTCAATCACAAACAACAAGTATCTTGATCATTATTCAATCAATTAATTCATCTTTTAAACATTAATGTTAAGCCCAAATCATTAAGAAGACTTCATTGACAAAAAACAAAAACATAGCAAGACTGATTAAATTGATCAGACATCCTTTTCATTAAAACCGTAGATTTTGTACGTGCTTTCCTCAAAACAAACCCATGTGTATACGTGCCCTTTAGGAAACAAACCTGCTTATAGATCAAAATATATACACGACTTACCAGTATCAAACCTGCATGTGTACACGTCTTTTAGGATATAAAACCCACATATAGATTTGTAGTTACTTACACAAAGACTTTTCATCACAAAACTTCAAACATACCCAGATCTTGGCATACTCTAGTTGATAATTTTCTTAGATGGAATAAAAACATCCGTTGTTGGGCTCAATACCACAAGGAATTACCATGGTAAGGATCCTTAGTATTTAGAATACAATGGTGCGGAAACTGTACACACCTTCACTTATTCATACCTACATGTGTACGTGGATTTGTTTAATAAAACGTATGTATACTTATTGAAATTTCATCTTTGTCATTACTCTGCCTCTGAAGTGTTATCCCTTTGTCCAAACTCTTTATCACATATGTAGACACATCTTGTTGACATCTGTATCAAGTTGGTTTCCATCAAATTCCAACTCATCAAGTAGGTTTCCATAAAGGACAACACGTTAGTCATAATGTCAATAGCATAAATAGAGACAGTTGAACTGATTTGGAGCACACACTCAACAAGTTTGATATGTAATCAAATGAGGACAAAAAATCAGAGCAAATTGAAAGAAATAAGACCCAATTGAAGGAATAAGAAAAATCAATGTTTGGAGCATCTCTCTCACACACATGTGCGAGTTTTATAGGGTTTATGGGCAAGTTGTAGGGGCCGAAATTTCTACATTAACTGCAGGTATGAACTCCTGTTGCTGAGAGGCCAAAATTTTGGTTTGAAGCAGTATTTGAGAAGCTGGCACTTGGAGGATTTGGCAGAGTTTGTCTACATGAAGGGAGGGTTGGCTTGGTGATTGGAGGAGGCATTTTTATAGGTACAAAGGGTCTTTTATTGTCTCATCTTTATTTGAGTCTACTAGAGGAAGAGTTTGTATGGGTTTTCCCCTTCATAAGGGATTTTCCCTAACTGAGTGCCTACATCTTGTGTCCCTTGTTTTTGTGATATTCATGCACTTTTGTTTTGGTAATTTCTTGATGAAATGTAACATAATAAAGAAGTAAAATAATCCAAAATAGATCACAAATAATTATCAATAAAGATGAATCAAAACTCTTATTACTACAAGCATTGGCTTCTTAGAATGGTATGAGAGATAAGGTGAAGGAATGATTATTTGAATATCACTTTTCTGGCTATCATTTGAAGGAAGCAAGGTAGTCTTAAAAGAAATATCACTCTCTAATGGAAAGATATTTGAATATGGGACTCAACCTCTTGAAAATTGTAGGAAGATTTGGTGTAAGGTTCATCTACAATCTCACTAGAAGAGTCACGAGTGAAGGATTCTTTGCTTCACTTACAGGTACACTTGATGATGCAAATGCTTGGATTATTGATAATGGAGCCTCAAGAGACACGATAGGAAAAAGTGGACTAATTCATACTCTACCAAAAGGTTCATAATCAGATTCAATGGAGCTTGGAGACAACAAAAACTATCTGATCAAGGGACTTGGATATACATCATTAGAGCTAGAAAGTGGATAAAAGATACATCTCAACAACATTATTTATGTCTCATGTTTGAAAACGAATTTTCTTTCCATTTCTTATTTAGAAGATAAAGGAAATATGGTTTCTTTTGTAGATGGTAAATTTTTGGTTTGGGGAAGATTCAAATTTTGAAAAAGAAAGGGTTATTAGGATTCATGAAGGAAGATTATATAGATTTATTACACCATCCCCTCAATCCCTTTTTCACATGGAGATTATTCGCATCAAGATTTTACATAGAAGATATGGACATATTCACTGCAAGATTCTCCCCTCTCTAAGTTAAATGATGAAGGGCATCCCCAACATTAAGGAGGAGGATGAATGAGTTTGCAAGGGATGTGCTTTGGGAAAGAATACTAGGAAACATTTTACTAGCAATGGAACAAGGTATAAAGAAATACTATGCCTCATTCATTTTGATGTATGTGGACCCATGTCCAATAAATATCTTGGAGGGAATATATAATATGTGACCTTCATTGGTGATCACTCTAGAAAGACGTGGATCTATCTTCTAAAGACAGAGGATGAAGTATCTAGAATGTTTAAGGAATTTAGATTTGAAGTAGAAACCCTAACTAAAAGAAGCATAAGGACTCTTAGATCTGACAATGGGGGTGAATACACTTCTAAGGAAATTATAGCTTATTGCAAAGAAACATCCATTAAGAGGGATCTCATAGTTCTCTACAATACTGAACAAAATGGAGTAGCACAAAGGAAGAATAGAACAATTGAGGAATGCCTAATAACTATGACATTTGATCAAGGCTTACCAAAATTCCTATGGGGGAGAAGTAGCCATGACAATAGCATACATACAAAATAGAAGTCCCCATAGAATAATTGATAATATGACACCAAGGAAGCATTCTCATGATAGAATCCATGTGTAGACAATCTCCAAATATTTGGATGCCTTGCATACATACAAGTTCCAAAATACAAGCAAAAGAAGTTGGAATCTACAATTATAAAAGGTATCTTCGTTGGTTATATCCTTTCATCAAAGGCATATAAAATATACATTAAAGAAGAAAGGTGAATTGAATTCAAAAAGGATGTCATATTTGATGAAAATATTCCATACAAAAGATCGAAGGATATGCCTATTGAATCCAATGAGGAATATACACCACTATCTGAAGAAGCAGAGAAACTTCACAAGTCAACTACAAATCTAGAATAAGAAGGACTAAGTGAACCTTTTCATCCTACTATCATTCTTGAAGTAAAGAAGAGACTAGCTTGGTTGAGAGTTACACTTGAAGAAGTTGAAGGACATAAAGCAGCAAAGGACATATTAATAGAAAGAAGAAATCCTAAAAGATACTTAGGATATGCAGCATACATGATAAAGTTAATTGAACCAGAACCAACTACTTTTGAAGAAGTCACTCATAAATAAGAATGGAAGAAAGCAATGCGAGAAGAATATCAATCTATCATGAAGAATGGGGTTTGTGAAATTGTTCCTAGACCTAGTGAGAAATATGTTGCTTCTTCCAAATGGATTTACAATATCAAATATGTCATTGATGGAAACATAGATAAATAATGAGAAATATTTGTTTCATGGGGTTTCTCTCAATAAGAAGTAAAAGATTATGAATAAATTTTTGCTCCTACTACCAAGTACACTACTATTAGATATTTGGTTTATTTAGCAACCACTATGGGATGGAATATCCATCAACAAACTTCCTAAATGGAATCATAGATGAAAAAGTATATGTTGAAAAATCTGAAGGCTTTGAGATAAATAGCGGGTAAACTCATGTCTATAGATTAAAGAAAGCTCTATATGGCTTGAAGTAAATTCTTAGGGCTTGGTACGTTGTTGGGCATGGAATCCCCCCAAGGCCTGTTTTGGGGCTCAAAGCCCAAGTTTTGACCAAATCTTGTTGTAAATCTTCGAATTGCGGGCGCAGGGTGTGAAAGTATTATAGAGTCACAGGGTTTTCCATCCTAGTTTCGTAATGTAATGTCGGCTGGATAGACCTACCCATGGTCAGCGGACCATGGGATTGTATAAATAGAGCGAGTTTCTAAGTGTAAGAAAAGAAAAAATAGGTAGAAAAAAGTCTAAGTGATTAAGTCGCGAGTTGAAGTGTGCCTTTGGGTCTTAAAGTACGAGAAGGCTCTGTAGCTTAGTGTGTAGAGGCCTAATAGTCCACAACTGAGTGTGCGGACCCCTGCAGCTGAGTGTGTAGGGTGAAGTCGAGTCTGTAACCGAGGAAGGAATTAATAAAAAGAAGTTTTGTTATAATTCTGTGTATCTGTTCTTGGGTTAATGAATGATTGATATAATTTGAAAATATATTGTTTATTTACTGCGCGCACCTGTATGAATGGTTTATATTGCTAAGTATACTTAAAGCACTCAAGTAGGCAAAGCTAATTAACTAATGTTGGAATACCAGTAAGGTCTTGGGTAATAATGCAAAGCATGATGTTCAGCCCCTGGGTAGGGTTGCGTGAAGGCAGTATATTAGGCTATGAGGTACGGGAAAGTGTGCGAAGTACCCTGCGCGATGGGTCAAACCACGAACCATTTGAACTCCTCAGACATCTCCAGGGTGTGAAAACCTGGTTCTAGCACCCTCCCATACTACTTCGGGTGAGACCTCAATTTGTGCTACGTGGACTGTTGCTAAAAGGGCCAATAGTACCGGGATTTGTTTGGCTAACTTATCTCTAAACCTGGGTCAGGACCCAATAATCCAACAAATGGTTATGTTGTTGGGACCAGGATCTGCATAGAGATGTATGATGTCGTATCACTGGAATTTGACAAAGAAAGGAATTGAAGAGTGGTTGGACAGAAATATTCACGAGTTCGTGGTGCAGGAAAACAAGAATCTGTGATTATCAAAGGAAGAGTCATTAGATTGCTACTTATATACGGAAATCCATGAAATTTTCTTTGCATCCTTCCCCTCTGAGTTGTACGAATGGATCGTGAAGCTAGTAGACAATAAAGGAAGGTGTAGGCTCAACAAACCTATTGTGTGGACTCCAGAGTTGGTGTGTAGACTAGAATCATCGAAAGATAAGATCTTGCACGTGGTGGATCACTGGCTCGATTGAATTATAGGAGGATTTATCACTGAGTTCATGGTAGATGCTTTAGTTAGCTATAGTGAGGTGGAACGATGCTTCCTCCAAGGACCGCGAGGTAAGTACATTAAATCTTTGAACAGTAGGATTAAAATGCTACTATGTGAAAAGCGGGTTATGTGAATAAATTGATGTTTGGGGCTACGCAAAGTGGGAGGATCTACAGAAATGAAGGTAAAGCAGAACTAGAAACTAGCCCCTTGATTTCACCTCCATAAGAAAGGAAAGAAGAGCTCACAAAGGTTTCACTAAGAAGTGTGATCAGTTTGATAAAACAACATATTTCGTGCATACCACCCCCACCTACACCACCACCAATTTCACCATCTTCACCCTCGTCTTCACCCACACCACCTCTGCCACCACCATAGTTCAATATGGCAAGCACGATAAAGTTGTAAATGTTCAAAGAAGTATGGAATGAAGATCAGGACCAGTTTTGGTTCGTGGTAAGGGATGTATGGGAAGCGAAGGGAATCACGGATGACAATATAAAGAAAGCAACATTGGTTAGCGCTCTGCAGGATCGTGCACTGACTCAATACATTAAGTATTCTAATGATAATCTGAATGCAGGGATCGTGGATATCCAAGCTGCGCTAAATAAGGAATTTAGTAGGCTAAAATCAGAAATACTGTCGATCATTGGATTTAAGGAAATTGTGATACTTCCAGGTGAGACCCCTTGGAGCTGGATTAGAGACTGAGTGTACAATTTGTGAAGCCAATATGACCTTGATGAATGGGAAACACCACGCATGGTTTGTAGTATTGCTAATGCCACATATAAGGAATGTGTTGACATAGTAGAAGCTAACCACTCAAGCCGAGGCCTTGGAGATCGCAATGAGACTACACGAGCCCCGATATGAGATCCTAACCTGGGAGTTCAGCAGATCCACACGCAGTTCAAACACTTTTGCCTTGAGATGCATAGTTTGAAACAAGACAGGACAGCACACCCAGAAGCATGCAGGGAGGTATGGTGCGTAAAGTGCAAAGGCCAAGGACATGACAAGGACCATTGTCTAGTCTTCGCAAACTACCTGGCGGGAGGAGGACCAATGCCATTGAGACCGGAGGCATAAAAAGGACCAAGTGCAGTAACCACATTATGGTGTGAGATTTTTCAGATAGGAGGGAAGCAAGCTATAGATAACTACCATCTATTACAGAAGTATACGCAGAATTCCCAGCAGTTGTTTTGTAATTTCTACAGGTCAGTAGGCCATGATGAGCGCACCTATAGAAATTATGAACTAATGATGGATCGCACTCCTACATACAGAGTTTAGACCGAAACACAGGCCCTCGATCAAAATGAAGGGATGGCACACACTAGATTTTAGGGGCGCGGACGAGGTCGAGGTGGAATGGGACTAGGAAGAGGTCACGGCTAGCTGATATGTTACAATTGTGGAGGGTTAGGGCATTATTCCCACAATTATACAAATCCAACGAGACCATCATCCTTATATTGTACCCAATTTGATCATGAGATAGAGGAATATCCCATGTTGATAGCGAGGTTGCGTGATAAAGGAGCACTCCAGCCTCCCTTGACTCAGAACCTGCAAATGATGAGGTCTTAGCAGCATGAGGAAGACCCAAATGTAAATATTGTGCTCTGAAGTGGTATCATGACAGGAGACGACAAAGGCAAGCAGCACGAAGAGAGTGCCTGGGTTCGTAGGGCTCCAATAAAGGAACCAAAATTTGATTTAGAGCACCCTAAGGAGACATTCATGGAAGTTAAGAAGAGCTTCGTGGATGCCTCCACTTCAGGAACTAAAGAAAAACTGGAACTGGAAATGGACCCATTAATGCTCACTAAATTTTTGGAGAGATGCATGAAGTTGCTGCGTGACAGCAAAGTTGTGAAGGGGCTGCAAGAACTCATCACTAGATGTGTTGGAACCACGCTAGGAGAACCGTGTGTAGTTTGGAAGCTCAGGAAGCACACAATGCGAACACGAAGAGAGATTAGATTGACCACGCAAATCAGGGAATATGAAATGGATCAAGTGGTTTTGGATCTAGGATCAGACGTGAACGTCCTACCAAAGTAGACATGGGATTGCATGGGCAGGCCTGCGCTACAATGGTCTCCTATTCAATTGCGAATGGAAAACCAGCAAAATATCCTACCTATGGAAAGATTGCATGGAATAATGGTAGATATCGAAGGTGTGAGCGCACTTGCAGATTTTGAAGTGATAAATATTGTTGATGACAACAATCCCTATCCTGCGCTATTGGGAATAGATTGGGCCACTGATATGAATGGAGTGATAAATAAAGAAGCGCAAGATGATTTTCGAGAAAAAGTCACTATGCGTAGTGGTACCTTTAGACCCTGTGGAAGGATCATGCTACATGTGCGCGACTATGATAGCGATGATGATATAAACTGTATCTACAAGATAACCACGTGAGAGTAGGACTGGGTAAATCTAACAGCGGATGGCAGACTCTTGTGGGGGTGTGAAAGCTCCTGCACCTCAAATTCGGATGAGGAAATAGAATGATGGCATAACCAGTTACACAAGGTAACCGCGCTCAACTATAACATGATGACAAGGTCGTTGCACTGCATGGCAACAGAGGTAAGATATCTACCTATGTATGATGGGTTGAGAGAGGTGGATGATTTCTTGAACAAATTTGAAAGAGAAGTACCGGAACAGCAGTGTTTCGATGCTCTGAAATGGGTACTGCGCACTATGCCCACAAGATGGTGGGGTACATATCAAAGAAGTTTTGAAGAATGGCATGAATGTAGAAGGATGATGCACATGTAGTTTTGAAATCCTCAGATGCGGATGAAAGTCGAGTATGACAGACGAAACACCTCATGCTCCCACCTTTCCAGATGGATATAGGTGTATGGTGTGCAACCTACATGAACACACACCATCCACATGATATGAAGCATGACCGACAAGCAAGAGCAGGCAAGAAAATGGCACGAATGACCCATCAAGTTGGGACTAGGAAGTATGATAAGACCAAGCACGTAGAATCATATTCACACAGAAGCTTTTAACAAAATACGTGAAGCACTGAACACATTCCACCATGTGAAACAAACTAACTGGGACCTGCATGTACTAGCAGTTCTAAGGGCTTACAGGACCAAGTGAAAAACCCTGACTACACGAGCACTTCCGAAGTTGAAGTATGAATCGAATGTTGTAATCCTTATGGAGCATGCAAAGCCTAGTCCGTGCATAGCAGCAGATCCTGGAGTTGGCCATTCTAGTAGATCTACCAGTGGAGGTGCAGATCCATAGGTTAGCAGCATGGGTCCATGAGGCTAGGGAGGAAATGGCAAAGGTTCAGCTGGAGTTGAATCTTCAGATTGCCAAGCTACGGTTAAAGGCGCCTCCATCCACTCCCCCGGAAGTCAGAGAACAACGTGCTAGCACTATCACAGCGGGATTGGAGGAAATCGGAGGTGCAGTGCGAGACTGCACCAGCATGTTGGAAGAATCACTTGGGGTCCTCACAACTCTGCAGGAGGACCCAAACATCTATCGCTTAAAGACAAAGGCACAAGAACTCCAACAACAGTATGACAATGTCCGAGGAACTACACAGATGGTGGTCCTAACCTAGAGGCTTACCTAGATGAAGCAAGCTAAAGCAATGAAGGAGCTCGTGGATGCGGCATGACATAAGGAAGCAGACCTAAAAGCGCGCGTCCAACCTTGGATGGACGAGGTCTTCACCATCATAGCAGACATCGAAGGAAATCTTGCACACATGCAAGGGATGCACACATTGATGCAGAGAATCACTCCCAGCACAAAGGCCTCGGAACAACGTATGTAGTAGATCTAGCAAGCAACATCTCAATGGGATGCTGACCTCCACGCAGTTCGAGAACAGTTGGAGGGACTTTGCACAAAGATCACCGCACCAATAGAGTGACTTGAGGGTGAGTCACAATATTTGTGTTGGGGGCCTGTTGGGTATGGAATCCCCCCAAGGCATGTTTTGGGGCTTAAAGCCAAAGTTTTGACTAAATCTTGTTGTAAAGCTCCCCAAATTGCAAGCGCGGGGCGCAAAAGTATGATAGAGTCAAAGGGTTGTCCACCCTAGTTTTGTAATGTAATGTCAGCTGGATAGACCTACCCATGGTCTGCGAACCATGGGATAGTATAAATAGAGCGAGGCTCTAAGTGTAAGAAAAGAAAAAATAGGTAGAAAAAAGTTTAAGTGATTAAGTCGCAAGTTGAAGTGAGTGTTTGGGTTGTAGAGTAGGAGAAGGCTCTACAACTTTGTGCGCAGAGGCCTAATAGTCCATAGCTGAGTGCGTGGACCCCTGCAGCTAAGTGCGGAGGGCGAAGTTGAGTCTATAACTAAGGAACGAATTAATAGAGAGAATTTTTGTTATAATTATGTGTATCTATTCTTGGGTTAACGAATGATTGATATAATTTGCAAATATATTGTTTATTTACTGCGTGCACCTATATGAATGGTTTATATTGTTAAGTGTATTTAAAGCACTCATGTAGGAAAAGCTATTTAACTAACATTGGAATACCAGTAAGGTCTTGGGTAATAACTCAGAGCACAATGTTCAACCCCTGGGTAGGGTTATGCGAAGGCAGTATATCAAGCTGGAAGTACAGGAAAGTGCGTGAAGCACCCTGCATGCAGGGTCAATCCGCAAACCAGTTGAACTCCTCAAACGTCTACAGGGTGTGGAAACTTGGTTCTAGCACCCTCCCATACTACTTCGGGTGAGACCTCAATTTGCACTCCATGGACTATTGCCGGAAGGGCCAGTGGTATGGGGATTTGTTTGGCTAACTTAACTCTGAACCTGGGTCAGGCCCCAATAAGCCAACATATGCAATATTGGATGCCTATCTTCTAAGGATTGGATTTGTCAAAATTTCCATAGATCAAAACCTCTAAATGAAGATAGTGAAGAATGAACCAATCATTATAGTATTATATGTGGCTGATTTATGTGTTACATGTGTGAAGTGCAAAATTACAGAATGTAACAAGGTGTTAGCAACTGAATTTGAAATGAAATATCTAGGACATTTGCATTACTACTTGGGCTTGGCATTTTGGCAGAAATATGGTGAAATACCTCTTGGTCAAGGAAAGTATATAATCAAGGTGTTACAAAATTTTAGTATGATGGATTCCAAGCCTAAGGAAACTCCTATTATTACAAATCTAAAGAAGTTGAGAATTTTTTATTCTAGTCCTATTGATCCCACAAGTTACCTAAATCTAGTTGGTTCCTTGATGTACTTGGTGAACACTTGACCTAACCTATGCTTTACTGTAAATGTTCTAATTCAATTTCAGATGGAAACTCACCATGATCATTAGATAGATGCAAAGCATGTTTTGAAATATCTACATGGAACTATCCATCATTTTGTAAAATATGATGGGAAGGATATTCGATTAATAAGTTTTACTGACTTTATTGGGGTGGAAATGAGACATACGGAAGAATAAATACTAGTGGATGTTTCAATTTTGGATCCGTAATGATTTCTTGGATGTGTAGAAAATAATATATAGTTTCTTTAAGTAGTGTTGAGGTTGAATATATTGTTGCATGTGAATTAGAAAAATAAGAAGTTTGGTTAAGAAAGATTATATCATATTTGTTTGGAGGAAAACTAGATCCTACAATGATAAATGTGATCTTCAAAGCAACGTCGAGATGTTTGAAGACCCCATGTTGCATGCCAGGATGAAGAATATTAAAAACAAGTACCACTATATTAGAAGTTTGGTGGAAGATGGTGTTGTGAAGCTACAATACATTCCAACTGATGAACAGGTAACTGAAGCATTGACAAAATCTCTTCCAAATAAGAAGGTTGAATATTTCAGAAGAATGATTGAACAAGTAAACATTACAAATTAAGGAGACAAGGATATTTGAAGCCTCTTGGGTGAAGTGCCTGATGCTTGGGAGGACATATGGTCGGCCTATGTGATGATGTCCAGGTCTCGAAGTAGGGAGGGTATCATTGGTCTTATGGAGCTTTTACCTTTGATACGATACCTAGATCCCTAGGTTGGTGTTACAGTTGAAGCCTAATGGTACCTATAATGGTTAAATCTTGGAACACACCTTAGTCCCACCCAATTAGATACCTTGGTCAAGTATCTAATATGTAGCACTGTGTGTATCGTGAATCTTCATAGATCATATCATTTTGATTTCATCCTTGTATGATATGTGTGTGTGTGTGTGTGTGTCTATACCATCCTAGTTAAGAGGGAGCATTAAAGAATGTATCTAGTATTGGTCTTCATAATTGTATTTGAGTCATGATGTAATGTATTTGTCATAATAAAAAGAAAAGAAAAATATTATAAAAGAAAAATATTTTTGAAGAATGGGTTTCATTCTTTTTTATTTATTTTCTAGGTAATAGCCTCAATTAAAGGATTATATGCTTTTTCTTGAGTCAAAAGAGTCTTTTTCACATTCATTAGACCCTTCAGATTTTATATCCAGTAAAGAAATTTATTTTTGAGTCAAAACAGTCATTTTACCCCTCCTCACCAAGTCAGACTTGTCCTAGAGAAGTTAGCCCAATGAGAGGGAATTCAACCCTATGGAAGAAATATAAATAGATATGGTTCAACTCATTTGGCGAACACACTCAACAAGTTTGATATGCAAGAGAAAGAGGATGAAAAATAAGAGCAAATTGCAGGAAAGAAGAACTAATTCAAGGAATAATAAAAATCAAATTTTGGAACATCTCTCTCTCTCTGACATGCGGGATTTCTAAGGTTTTTGGGCAAATTGAAGGGGATGAAATTTATGCAGTGACTAGAAGTCCAAACTTTTGTTTCTAGGAGGTTGAAATTATGGTTTGAAGTCATACTTGAGAAGTTGACACTTGGAGGATTTGGCAGAGTTTATCTACATGAAGTAAGGGTTGGCTTGGTGACTAGAGGAGGTATTTATCTAGGTAAAAAGGGCCATGGATGATCTCATATTGATTTGAATCTACTAGAGGAAGAGTTTGACTTGTTTTTCCCCTTCATACGGGTTTTTCCCTAGTTTAGTTCCTACGTCTTGTGTCCCTTTTTTTTGTGATCTTCATTCACTTTTGATTTCATAATTCCTTGATGAAAGATAACATAATAAAGAAGTAAAATAACCCAAGACACATCACAAGTAATTATAAAGAAAGAGGAATCAAAACCCTAATAACTACAAGCATTGATTTCTAAACACTCATGACTCTTGAGCTTCTACTACTTTTCGAATTCCTATATGCCCTTTGATATTTTACGTGACTTTAGAACATTATAGTCACCTTTCAAATTTCATGCGGAACCACTGGGATTCCACACATATTGCATTTCTGTGCTTTGGGAAATTACACAATTACATTCCACAAATAATGTGGCAAGAAACATTGACACATATGAGATTCTGATAACACTTGTACAAGACACGACTTTTCAATGATGATATGGAACTCGCTGATGATGTCTCAATGGAAAGCTCTTATCTTTGATGTTATGACTTTGACTTATTCATGATGGATCTTTTCTAGTTTTTCATCTTCATTCTCCAAAGAATCTGTATGAGTATCAAAACCTTCCAAGTAAACATGAGATGTCACCATTGTGCCACGGTCCATGGTTTCTGCTTGGTGGTTCTTCTTTTCCCCTTCTTAACAAGTGCTATCTTGTAGCCTCTCCTTGTTACCTTCTCTTAATTATTAACCTATGATGCTATAATGATAATTCATTCAGATGGACATCACTCTCTAAAATCCAAAATTCTTCCAGAAATCACCTATTCTACCTCTTCTTACTCATGGAAGATGTTTATTGAGATGCGGAAACATGCAAGAGTTTTTAGAATAAGATGCTAGGAATTACACAGTTGAGGGCTTTGGGAACTTAGAGATTCCTCATTGATGACTAGAGCTATGTAATGCATAGTATAGGACCGAATGATAAGTTTTCTTATGCAGTGGAAGGGTCCAGGAGGCAAGGTATTGGGCTTGATGATTGATGATCTACAGTGAGGGGTGCTAAAGAATGAAGAGACATGGATTATGTAGTTTGGAATTATAGGTACTGAGAGAAGGCCTCACTATCCACTGGAACTATACAATGCGAAATAGAGAGAAATCTAGGACAAAGTATTGTGTAGTGAGGGGTCTCAGTTAGCAGGAGAAGCATGACTAGTAATTGTAACTGTGCAATGTGTAGTGATTAAGAGATAGGCTAAGTGAATTTCACAGTTGAGTACTTTAGTGACCTAGAACTGATCCCTTTCTCACTGAAACAATGTAATGCATGTTGGGATGCCCACCTGATGAAGAGAACTACATAGTTAAGCACCTCAGAGAGACAAGGAGGTAGGGTTGCTTAGCGAAACTATATAATGCACAGTAACTAAAGGGAAGGCTTAAGAAACTATGTAGTTAGGAAGGTTAGTGACACAGAAAGGCCTCACTACCCAATGTAACTATGCAATGCAAAATCAAGGGAAAGTGATAACATTAATTGTGTAGTTGTCAAGGTTAGGAAACTAAGTTGATGGCCTAGGCTTCAAGGTTGCTTTATGAGTTGGTGGATGAAGTTTGTCCTCTAGGACTGCACAGTGCATAGTTTCAAGAGGAAAAGGATGCTTTACGATGGATTAGGAATATGAAGTGCATAGTTCTAAGGGGAAAAAATATTGGTCCAAGATTGAGAAAGTTGCAAAGACAGTGAAAGCTCCAAAATGGCTATGTGTGGGATCAATAAGACAAGAGAGAATGAGACATGCAAAAAAGTCCTAAAATGGTGACCTCACCCTTAGATAACATCAAAAAATTCTAAAATGATACATATAAAACAAAATCCACATGCATACCTTAAAACAACAGCAAAACGACAACTATTTTTAAGTGCAACAATTGAAATATCATTTTGTGACACTTAGGATATAATTTATGACAAGAGTGTCGAATGAAACCAAAAAATGTGTTGATTCATGGGAGAGTAGCTAGCACATATTATTATGATATATATGATCAACTAATGCAGAAAAATGCACTAGAGTGGCCTCTAGTGGTGTGCTAAAATGAAACACACTTAGAAGTAGAAAACAATTAAAGCGATAGTTGTGATTGTAAGAAAAAGTGAAAATGACACCTGCAAAATCTAGAGAAAGTGAAAGAGATACATGTTATAGTGAAGAGAACACAAAATAAACACTTGTTAAAGTGGAATCAAGAGAAAATGATAGTCATAAAAGTGAAAGTGACACTTACAAAAGAAAAAGTGTGCGTAAGTGACAATTGAGAAAGCTCACCTGAGTGATGGTATAATTGCAACTACGAATGAGAGAATATATCGATTGACTTTGCACACTGACTATCATGATGGATTGCACAGTGCACTCTCTAGGAGGAGTGCACAATGCACTATCTTTAAAGACTGCATAGGCAATGTTATCAAGGACTGCATAATGTAGTTCTTCCAGGAATTGCGCAAGCACTGTTTTGGAGAATTGTGTTGTGCTTGCTTGCAAGGGTGGGCATTGACTTTCAAGCTTGCTAGAAAAGGTGTGCTTATGAATGCATCAAAATCTGAGAATGTCTAAGCAAGCATATTTAACACTTAAAATCTCAAAAAGAGGCTTAAACACTTAGGAAAAACATCGACCAATCATGAAGTGGCCATGAACAACCAAGGAACGACAAATCATTGGATCACAAGTAGGCTCCAAAATTCAAGTATAGGGAAAATTTTGGAGGGTGTTTGTCACAATGACAACACTTGGTGACACACTAGAACAATGCCAACTTATATATTTAGGTGTAGATTTATGTACATGAACTCGTTTTTCAGGAAGTATTGAATCATAATGTGGATCATTTTGGATTCCCTATTTAACTCAGTTATAGATATATTCTTCTCCATTATCTCTCTCAGTTAAACACATTAAAAAATATTTCCTTGTCACATTTGTTTTGGTCCAGAAAAAGTTTAATATCTAGTTGCAAGTTTAAGATGATCAGAGCCTTATTTTCCATCTCTGATTTTTCTCCACTTCTATCAAGCCTCTTCAGTACCCCGACGGGATCACTAGAAGAACACAAGAATTGCTTCATTGCCATCAAGCTTGTTTAGTACCCTGGAAAACTTACTTGCTTGACTTCTCTGCATAGGAATCATTTATCTTCTTTCACTATTTATTTTATTTTATTTCAATATTCCCATTGGAATTTTATTGACATTTATATCACTAAGGTGGAAGATGGATCCTAACTTATTGAGATAAAGAGAGTTTTTTTCCTTCATAGACAATTATATATACCTATGAAATCCATATACTTGATATTGATTTTCCCCTTTCCTTTATCTAGTTTATTGGATTGGAATGAAAAGCACCATTTAATTACAATCTTGAGTTAAGGAATGAGGATCCTAGAATAGATACGGGTGTCATGGTTCTACTTAGATATTTCCTTTCAAATGAATCGTAATTTACATTCATACATCATTATCCTTAAAGATGCGTAGACCCAAACAAAGAAGAGGAAGAGAGATTAGCTAAGAGTTGCTCGTCATCACAATTTCATTTTAAAAACTTTTCCAAATTGTTCTTTCAAGCCAAATAGGAGTGGTTTTTATGCATGGTCTTAAGGAACAATAACCAAAAGAAAATACACAACAAAACAAGAAAGGAAAAAGAAATAGAATAAAGAAAAATGCAAGACTCCAAAGGAAAGCAACATGCAAGATAGGAAGGACGAGACAAAGTAAATGTACAAACTAGATCTATAGAAAAATGGAAGGTGAATTGTTAAGTTATAGTATGTTCTATGCTTATAACAGTTTACTTATCTTTCTTATTATTATCCACAGATTAGCAATCACATATACATAAAGTAAAGTGCAGATAGAACATTAAACGATCAACAGAAAACAAGCCAAGGCAAGAGACACAAGATGTGGCGGCTAGCCAGGGACAAACCCCAATGTGGGGAAACCCTTTGATCAAATCTTCCTTTATCTTCAATAATCCAGTAGAGAGAAATAGTACATAAATCTGATTTACATCAGCAGTAGCAAACCCTAGATCAACCAAACTAGGGCAGACAATATCTTGCAAACCGATCGTCGGATCGGCTTGATTCCACCACCAAAAAATGTGGCCTTTAGAGGAGATCTAGATGGACCTACAACACAGTTATGAGGAGGGATTCTTTTGGTCAATGCTGGTCAAACTTAGGTTCTACAGTTGCTGTCCTAAAAATGTGTCCTTCCATCCACATGTGTGAGAGAGAGTCTCTTTTCTACATAGTAGAGAAGAGCCTCTTTTCTACGTAGGAGAGAGAGAGAGAGAGAGATGTGATGAGATGAGTGAGTCCAAATGAGGAAAAGACCTCTTGTATTTATACACAACTGTTGATGGTTGAATAGATGCAAATATTGGGCTTCTGAGCCTACATGAGTTGTAGGTCGGCTTGATAATTATTCCATAATCAAAATAAATTCATATCTCCATAAATACTTATCGGAATCGAATAATCTTTAAATCAATCCTACACCTCTCGATGAGAGGAATCTAATAAAAATATTATCAACCATGAATAAGATGACTTACATGGAGTTTGGCCCTAGTCGCCAATTTTAACACTCCCTCTCAACTAAGGGGAACTCCATTTTCAATCTTTGTCAATCGCTACTATTCATCCATCAAATGCACTGCCCTGTACAGCTTGACCCCTGCTCTACTCTGCTCTATCATGCCTGCTCTACTTTGTTCTGCTCTGCTCTACTTTGTCCAAATTATGAAGTGGAAGAAATGATCGAAGACGTATCATACTGACTCAAAGTCAGTCTCAGAGTATGTACCACTGGTCCTAGACCAGTCTCAACTGACCCGAAGTTAGTGTCATAGTGGGTACAACTCTTGCCACTGGTCCTAGACCAGTATCATCCTCCACTGACTCAAAGTCAGTCTCAAAGTGCATACCACTGGTCCCAGACCAGTCTCAACCGACCCAAAGTCAGCGTCATAGGATGTACCACTCCTACCACTGGTCTTAGACTAGTCTTTCACTGACCCGAAGTTAGTCTCAGAGTATGTACCACTGGTCCCAGACCAGTCCTTCACTGACCTGAAGTCAGTCTCAGAGTATGTACCACTGGTCCTAGGCCAGTCTCAACCGACCTAAAGTTACATCATAGTTGGTACAACTCCTACCACTGGTCCCAAACCAGTATCATTGATCCTAGATCAATGAAGGTCATCCTAGCATAGAGAGTATGGTAGATATAGCAATGCGTCCATCAATACTACTATGGTCCCTATCCTCATTTCCCTGCTCATTAATCAAATGAGAGGTACTTCCCATGAGTCCCAGACTACATGGGTAGGATGCCTTCATAGGATAAATTAATCAATCTTGTCCTCATAGGAGAACTAATCATCCTGCTACATAAACGCCATGGAGAACACATAATCCAGGCCTCACAGGAGAACTAATAATCCTGCTACATAGTGGTCATGGAGAACACATCATCCAGACCTCACAGGAGAACCAATCATCCTGCTACATAGTTTTCATGGGGTGTACATGTATATCACCAGGGGATGGTGAATCACCCTATGGTCATATGTCCCTCCAAGAAGTAACCTGCACCCTCCCGGAGCTCCCAAAGCTTAATGCATCATACAAGACCCTCATCAGAGGGTCTTTGAATGACACCAAGTCATTCTCGGAGAAACAACACGCATAAGTGCTCTTATGGTCCTCCACATTGCCTACCCAATCAGCATCAATGTATCCAAGCAGTCTCACATATTCGGTAGTGTATCTTAACCCATAAGTGATTGTGCCAGGAAGATATCTCAACAGATTCTTGGCACCAATCCAATGTATGTGGTGAGGTTCAACCATATGTTGACTCAATGTGTTGACTGCAAAGCATATGACTAGACAGGAGTTCACCAAGAACATTAATGCTCTAATGAGTTGCCGATACTTGGTAGCATTTCGTAAAATAGGTCCAACAGCACTACCACTTAACTTCTTGAAGTCAAGCTCCATATGTTCGGTGTGGAGCCTGATTATCCTTTGTGTTCAAAGGTATTGCCACATTGGACCCCAGTTCGAAATGGAGTGGCAACGTCGCCCGTAAAATATTCGTTGCAGGGGGTTCCACAGGGGGCTAGCTGTGACCTTTTGGGAGCCCCTCCTGGCGGGGGGTTTCAGGGGCAGCACCCCCAAAGCTAAGAATAGATGTAAAATTGGCTTGTAAAAGTATAGTAATTTCTAGTCAATCCGGGTCGTTCATTAAGCGAAGATCTGACTGTAGAAGTTATGTTTATTTTAGGGTTTTTTTGCCCTAGAAGGCAATCCCTCAATATATATGAGGGAATTGTATTGCATCTATGTAGATATGTATTTTGAGTGAGAAAGAGAGAGGAGATTGAGAGCAAAGAGTGTGTTACAACGGATCTGTTGCAGGTTGTATCTCTTCATTTTGCTGGATAATAGAAAGGAAGGACTGGTTGTTTGGGGTGGACGTAGCCCAAACTGGGTGAACCACCTATATCTGTGTCTCTCTAGTTTTATGCGTTTTTTGTGTTTATATTTATGCAATATTCTGTGTTCCATTGCTTCGTAATATATAATTTTCTAACAATTGGTATCAAAGCCAAAGGTCTTTTTTGGTTAACAAACTCACATGAGAGAAGGATTCCTGGTTCAAATAGGAGCAATGGCGGAAGATGGTAAGTTTAGGGTTGAGAAATTTAACAGCCAAAACTTCTCGTTGTGGAAGATGCAGATGGAATATTATCTATATCAGAAAGATCTTTACTGGCCATTGGGTGGAAAAACAAAGATGCCAACGAGTATGACAGATGAAGAATGGAACCTTCTTGATAGAAAGGCACTCGGAACAGTACAGTTGTGCCTCGTAGTGTCGGTCGCCTTCAACATTTCGAAGGAAATAACAATGGAGGGTTTGATTAAGGCATTGGCGAAACTATATGAAAAACCGTTGGCCTCAAATAAGGTATTTCTTATGAAGTGTTTATTTAATATGAAGATGTCAGAAGGTGGATCTGTTGCAGACCATTTAAATGATTTTAATGCTGTTACAAGTCAGTTAAGTTCTATAGGGGTAAACTTTGGTAAACTTTGATGATGAAGTTAGAGCTCTGTTATTCTTGTGCTCATTGCCAGAAAGCTGGAATGGTTTAGTAATGGCCATTAGTAACTTTGTTTCTAGATCTAGTACTTTAAAGTTTGATGATGTTGTCGGTGCTATCCTTAGTGAGGAAATGCGACAGAAAGGCTCTGGTGAGACATCGGGTAATGCTTTGAGTGTAGAGTCTAGGGGAAGAAAAATGGAAAGAGGAAAGAGCTCAGGATATCACAGTAAATCAAGGAAAGGCAAATCCAAGTCCAGATCGAGGATAGTTTGCTGGAAGGGAAAAGAAGGAGATGCACAGTGAGAAACAATCATGAAGAAAATGTGACAGGTGAGGTGTTACAAGATGCTTTGATTCTTTCTTTCGAAAATATTACTGATTCTTGGGTGGTAGATTCAGGGGCGTCATTCCATGCCACACCTGATAAGAAATACTTTGATGACTATGTTCAAGGAGATTTTGGACAAGTATTTGGGTGATGATAAACCCTATAAAATTGTTGGAATGGGTAAGGTTCTTGTAAAACAACAGAATGGAAACCAATGGCTACTAAAAGAGGTAAGGCATGTTCCAGATCTGAAGAAAAAACTGATTTCAATAGGGAAGTTAGGCGGTGAAGGTTGTGTGACAACTTTAACAGATAAAGCTTGGAATATCACCAAAGGAGCCCTGGTAATAGCAAAAGGCGAAAGGGTTGGTACATTGTATTTATGCAATGGTATTTATAACTCTGTTAATGCTTTAACTTCCAAAGGAGTAGATGCAGCATTATGGCATCATAGGCTTAGACACATGAGTGAGAAGGGGATGAAGATCCTTCACTCAAGGAATTTGTTGCCGGGTTTGAAGAATGTTGATTTGGACTTCTGTGAGAATTGCATTTATGGAAAAAAGAAGAGAGTCAGATTTCTCAGAGTTGGGAAAGAAAAGAAGAGCGAAAAATTAGAGCTTGTGCATATAGATGTATGGGGACCTTCTCAGGTATCATCTCTCGGTGGATCTCATTATTATGTTACTTTTACTGATTATGTGACTAGAAAAACTTGGATTTATTGTATTAAGAATAAATTTGATGTATTTGATACTTTCAGGAAATGGAAAGCTTTGGTTGAGATTGAGACAGGAAAGAAATTGAAGTGTCTCAGATCAGACAATGGAGGTGACTCAATGTGTTGACTGCAAAGCATATGACTGGATGGGAGTTCACTAAGAACATTAATGCTCTGACAAGTTTCTGATACTTGGTAGCATTTCATAAAACAGGTCCAGCAGCACTACCACTTAACTTCTTGAAGTCAACTCCATCAGGGTAGTTACATGCTTGCAGTCCACCATACCAAATCTTTCCAATATCTTCACCACATATTTTCCTTGAGATAGGAAAATTTCTCCTGGCTTCTACCACACTTCGAGTCCTAGGAAATTGTGCATTAGTCCTAGGTCCTTCATTTCAAATTCAGAAGCCAACTCCCTCTTACATTTGTGAATAAGAGGTTCTGCGCCTGTTAGGAAGCGGTCATCCACATACAACACTAGTATGAGAGGTTTGTCATCTTCAACCTTAAAGTAAAGGTTAGGATCAGCTTCACTCCTAGTGAATCCCAGTTTCATCAAGTAGCTATCGATCCTCTCATACCATGCTCGAGGTTCTTGCTTCAGCCCATAGAGAAATTTCTTCAACCTGCATAAATGAGATTTTTGATCATAAATCTCAAATCCTTTGGGTTGCTCCATGTAGACCTCTTCTTTGCTCGAACCATGCAAGAACGTGGTCTTGACATCCATCTGATGTAGGTTCCATCCTTGTGAAGGTGCAAGGTCTATGATCGAGCGGATGGTCATATATCTGGAAATAGGTGAAAATATCTCATCATAGTCTATACCTTCCTTATGGGAGAAACCACGAGCAATAAAACGAGCCTTATACTTTTCTGTACTTCCATTTGCTTCATGCTTTATCTCGTAAAGCCATTTAGAAGTGACAATTGTCTTGTCCTGGGGTCTGGGAATTACTTCCTAAACATAATTCTTCATAATAGACTCATATTCTTTGGTCATAGCATCCTTCCATACTTGATGCTTGACGATATCTTAGAGTGATGAAGGCTCATTTTGTATGAGCATGCTCATGATGGTCAAGTATCCTTGATACTTGTTAGGTTTCTTACTTTCACGGAAGTTTCCTCAGGGTGCAACGTGTCCTTCAGCATAATCAAGTAACCTCCTAAGCCAAGAGGGCCTATTTCTAGAAGAGGAAGGCTTAGGTGGATCAATAGATTCCATGGGTTCCCCCACATCAGGAATTGTTACATTATCTGCCCATAGAATCTTAGGAAATCTTTGATTATGGAGCATGGCACAAACAACTTCCACAATCGTATGGTTCTTCCTTTCAACCACACCATTCTGCTCAGGAGTATATGGTGTAGTAGTCTCCCTCTTAATGCCAGCCTCTTTACAAAAGTCATGAAACTTGTTAGATTCATATTCAATCCCATTATCAGTCCCTAAGATCTTGATCTTCTTTTCAGTTTTCTCGATCAAGGCTTGAGATGTGTCACAAGACATGATACCTAGCAGACTTTCACCGACCTGATATAATAAATCAACTCGAAATCCAAGAGTGAAGGCATATTTAACATTATTTTTCCATATACATACCTTGCCATCACTGAAGGTTACCTTCTAGCCTTTATCTTCCATTGTTGAGATGGACACCAGGTTCTTTTTGAGGTCAAGTACATATAATACATCCCATAAGTGGATCGTATTACCTTGATTCAATTTGAGAGAGACATTTCCTACACCTTTAATGGGATATTTCATATTATCTCCAAGGATAATTTCCAGGTTAGTTTCTTTCTCTATCAGATTATGGAGGACTTCTTTGTAACTAGTGAAGTGCCTTGAAGCACCACTATCAATGATCCAAATTCCCATTGAGTCCGAAGGAGAAGAGGTAGATAGAGTAACTGGTAGATAATATTCATCCTGCTTATTTTCAACAATGTTGGATTCATACCTGGAATTTCTAGCCTTCTTGAATGGTTGTCCTCTTCCTTGACTTCCAGCACTCCTTTTACCTTTGCTATTGAATTTGCCATTCCTTTGACTGCCATGAGAGGGATTTTCATCATCATCCTGGTGTGAGTCCTTTCTATCAGGGCACTCCCTTGCATAGTGACCTACTTTTTCACAAATGTAACATCATCCTTTTCTTCCACCCTTAGGTACAACCTTTGTTTTTGATTTAGTCTCGGAAGAATTTCTTTTCTTAGCATGAGAAGAAAAGGCAGCAAGAGGACCTTTAGGCATGGGCATTTCTTGCTCTTCTACCCTTGTTTCTTCTTGAATGGATCTAGCCATTAATTCCTCAAAACCACGAATTACATTATTGTTCAGAAGAGTAGTCCTGAACACGTACCATTCGGATGGTAATCCTTCAAGAGTTGTGAGTGCCATTTCCCTATCAGTAATAGTTTCCCCAATAGATAGGAGATCGTTCCTGATTTCAGTGATCCTTTAGAAGCATGCTTGCATACTCTCATCTTTACCCTTCTTAATTTCCTTCAGATTATTTCTAAGAAACAAAACTTGATTTGCATCATTAACTTTAAATAAACTCACCAGTCTATCATAGACTTCCTTGGAGGTGTTCAATTCGGAGATGTAGGCCACCAAGCGCTTGTCTATAGAGTCCCAGATGATATTCTTTGTTTTGACTTCTCTGGTTTTCTATTTTTTCCTAGCAGTAGAGGGTGCATTTTATGGAGGCTCAACAGTATTGCCTCTCACATGGTCCAACACTCCTTGATCTTCTAGGGTTAGATCGATAGACATCTTCCATCCGTGATAGTCAACTTTCTCACGGAGCTTGTCCTCGACAGGAAAGATTGATGAGGACCCCATAGTTATTTTAGAATAGCCTTGCTAATATTCTCTTTAGTGATTGCTCTTGCTCTTTCTCAGGCTTCATCTTCACCTCAGCTCTGATACCATGTTAAGTTATGGTATGTTCTATGCTTATAATAGTTAGTAAAGTGCATATAGAACATTAAACGATCGATAGAAAACAAGCCAAGACAAGAGACACAAGATGTGGTGGCTAGCCAGGGACAAAACCCAATGTGGGGAAACCCTTTAATCAAATTTTCCTTTATCTTCAATAATCCAGCAGAGAGAAATAGTACATAAATTTGATTTACATTAGCAGTAGCAAACCCTAGATCAGCCAAAATAGGGCAGACAATATCTTGCAAACCGACCATCAGATCGACTTGATTCCACCACCAAAAAATGTGGCCTTCCGAGGAGATCTGGATGGACCTACAATGCAGTTTTGACGAGGGAGTTTTCTAGTCAACGTCGGTCAAACTTAGGTTCTATAGTTTTTGTCCTAAAACTACATCCTTCCTTCCACATGTGTGAGAGAAAGTCTCTTTTCTGTGCAGTAGAGAAGAGCCTCTTTTCTATGCAGGAGAGAGAGAGAGAGAGAGAGAGAGAGATGTGATGAGATGAGTGAGTCCAAATGAGGAAAATACCTCCTATATTTATACACAATTGTTGATGTTTGAATAGATGCAACTGTTGGGCTTCTGAGCCTACATGAGTTGTAGGTCAGCTTGATAATTATTCCATAATCAAAATAAATTCATATCTCCATAAATACTTATCGAAACTGGATGATCTTTAGATAAATCCTACACCTCTCAACGAGAGCAACCTAATAAAAATATTATCAGCCATGAATAAGATGACTCACATGGATTTTGGCCCTAGTTTCCAATTTTAACATGAACGAAATGCAAAAGAAAAATAAAATGCAACCAAATCTACTCCTAATATAACCAACTAGAAGGTTAGGTTAAGTATAGTGAAATTTCCAATGTAGCCACTGAAAATACTCTTGACGTGCAAATAAAAATATACTAGAGATTAAAAACAATATAAAGCAATATGAAAAATAAAAATATGATTGTAAATAATTTATATAAAATATAGAATGTATATTTTAAAGGCAATAAGATGGTTCATAACAACGAATCTTAACCAATTTGAATTCTTACATTTTCAATTAAAACAACAGTCATACAAACCTTGGGAGTTTCTAGTTCATGTTTTCATTCTTAGAAAACAACATGAAAGATCAAAACTTATTATTTACAACAGATCTTGCTAAGTAATATGTTTCCAACTAATCATAGATTTGATCATGAAATTCAAAACAGTCCTTTTCAAAACCCTGAAAATCTTGTGAAAATGGACATTCAATTAGTGTACTCGAATCATAAGGATAATCAACAATATCAACCGATATAAGACAACTATCATCATATGCACCAGTGGGAAAATTATTAATTGAGTGACAGTTTTTGGGATCAGTGTTATGACCAGATTGATGAATTGGAATATAATGTTTTTTATTCTCCCTTGGTTCCCTCTATATCCTATTATATATTATACCAACAATATGGAGAACAATTACTGGCATTGTAAATTTGGGAAACCAATCAGGACACCATGACAACAAAATATTAGAAGCATATAACCAAAAAAATGAGTATCCATATCATCATGGGGGTTTTGATACACTGAATGATTCAAGAATTAAATGCTACTTATTAGGCCAAATTAAAAATGAACAACTTCAGAACATTCACAATAAAACTTAGGATCTCATTATTCACAGAATCACTTAACAAGTATGAATTCTTTAACCAATGATGATATTTATCTTGATAATCATAATGATAGGATTCATAGATATATACATTTTGGAAATATATGTATTACAATCTTGGGTGACATGCAATGGATTTGGATAGAGAAGAATTAGTCAAACAATAATTTTTAGCTCAATCTTGATGATTAATAAGAGTAACTTGAAAACACTGAGAACATTTCAGGAATGAGATTAAATCTAATGATAGTGATGACAAAAGAAATAGGTGAGATAATTCTAATTTAACCTTGTTTAGAGACCTCGTCATGATTGAAAGATCCTAACATAACCATCAAGTAAAGTTGAAGTGCCTCGACTTCCTCACAAGTCCCTAAACTTTCCAATGTTAAATTACTAAATTTTCAAAGCATGGTCAGGTCATAATTTGAGAGAAGACTACTATCATAAATTATTTAGTAGGAATGCTATGAATCAAACGATATATATTGGAACTAGTCTTAGTGGATGTCTCAACATCACCAAATGTATTACCCAATTTGTAAGAGATATGTTCAACAATCACCACATCAAATTCTTCATCATGGGAAACATTATCACCTTGTGTGGGATTCAAATTTAGTTCATCAAAATGCATATTAGAAGAACATGATATATCAATTGATTCACTACAAACATCTATCCAAAAGTGTTGGTGAGCTAAAGAAGAAATTCTTATGAGAAATCCTTCTATGATTAGATCAAATTGCATGTCAAATTTGTGCAAATCAAAGCCTTTTCGTGAAAACAAGATATCATTCAATGTACCTGGGAACTCATCACCATGAATATCAATGGATTCATTATTGTTAGGGTGATAATTTCCCAAGGCTTCATTTTCATTAAGGGATTTGATTTCATTTGAATGATTACCAAGATTTTGAAATTTTTTATTAGAAAAGAATGTAGAAGCATCATTTTGACATTGAGGATTTTGAAAAAGAAAAGAGAGATTAAAATCATCTTCACCCTTCTTCTTATCTACCTGCGAAGTGTTACCACCTTGCACCTAATTAAAACTTCGACCATAGAAGTGAGGATCAAGAGTATCTGAAGAACATGCTGGTTGAGCATATTGATCAAGTGAGTCATGTAAAAAAAGCTGTGAGATGTAAATGATGGAGGATGGAAGGTATTCTATGAAGAAAAAATGCTTCAAATTGAAAGAGGTTCAGGATCAAGATTATGTGCATTGTGATCATGAAAATTCAATGGATTAGCCTCCACCTTAGGATCTATGGATTTATTATAACATTGAAAGTCTTCTTGTATAAGGCCTTGACCATGGGAGGAAAAATAAGGTGGAAGAGGTGGACCATCAATTTGATTGTTAGATTTCCCAACTTCAACAATAGGACCAAAGACTACCTTATTAGACAATGAAAATGGAGGAGGACAAAGGAAAAATTGGATAGTAGGGTCCTCCTCTAAGACTAGAGGTGTCTCATGATTAATCAAAGTTGGGAGAACACTATTAAGAAAGGATTCATATTCATATTGTTTCAAGGAGATTTTAACCAAACAGTGAAACTTATCATAGAAGAAATTACAAACCACGTATTCTTGAGGAAATTCATAACATAGGTGAAGAAATATATTAGCAAAATTCTATATTGATTCATCAAACTCCATTCTAAGTTTATTAATTCTTTTATAAACATCTCGGTGACCATACTTGTTAAAGGTTTTATGAAGCTACTTGAAGAGTTTTCCCAAGGAATTAATAGAAGAAGATGGTAAGGCTAAACAACATAATTTAACTTGGATTTTAAGGGTGAGGATGAATATTATATAGGAAACACCTTCACAAAAAAGTTCATGAGATTCACAAAACTTGAGAAAGTGAGATGTATGCTCAGCTATGGATATTCCACACTCACCATCAATAATTGATACAAGTTATCAAAATTTTCCATGGGGATTGAAATTTTAATATTAGATCTATTAAAAAAAATCCCATTAGTATGATTTGGGAATGATCCATTCAAGATAAGAGATCCAAAATATACTCAACTAGCACAAATTTTCATTTGGCCCTCCTTCTAGTACCAACTATTGGCGGTGCTAGAAATCCGTCAACCAAGGGGGTCTCTAGCATATCAATTCCCAATTAGATCTCACATCGTTTGGAGTAGGAGCTCCAACCAGAAGTACGATGGGTTGTCATTATCATTGGGAAGTTTCCTTGGCTATAAGTATCACATAAGACATTATACAAAAAATCTTTGGGTCAAGAAAGTAAGTTGACAATGTGAGGCATACAATTACAATGCATATATGATACTTTCATGAAAGGAAAAAGAGAGAGTAAGCCTATGCAAGAAAAGTATTAGTATTACCATAAAAGAGAGACACAAGAGCATGAAAGAATCATTGATTAACCTGCAAATTAGTTCACAAGGTAACAACACTGATTAAAAGTAATAACAACACACATTCAATGAGGTGCATACCAAAGCCAACGATATAGTTAATTTTTATTTTTATGTTTTAACGTAAACATACATCGCAAAAAATGCAATAATAGTCTTAAAATAATTCATGACGTATGCATGAAAGTGTGTTAGCTCAAATAGCTTGATATATTAAGTACTGAAATTCCCAACATAAAAAATTGCAATGCTTCCACATTATCCCCAATATTGGAACATTAAGTCACAACTTACTCCTCCCAAGAAACATCTTATCTCCTATGCCAAACTCAAGAAGCCAAGGTAAATATTCCAAAGTCCAAAAATCCTCTTGCTTGATTTATGGGGGTTCATTTAAAACAAATGAGGTGACTCTCCACCTTCCATGTGACTTTGGACCTCCCTCGTGACTCTTGAGCTTTTACTATGAATTTTCAAATTCATATATGACCTTTGAGCGTTTACATGAATTTAGCAATTTGTAGTGAGCTTTTACATTCAATGTGGGACCCTTGGGCTTCCACACATGTTACATTTTATCACTTTGGGAAAGTAAAAAATTACATTCCACAAATGATGTGGCAAGACACATTGACACATATGACATTTTGATGCAACTTGAACAAGGCATGACTTGCCAATGATGACATGCAACTCCATGATGGTGTGGAAATTCCAAGCTCTTCTCTTTGCTACTATGACTTTGAATTCTTGATAATGGGTATTTTTTGGTTCTTCATCTTCATCCTCCAAAGAATCAGGATGCATATCAGAACCTTCCAAGTTGGCATGTGATTTCACCATTGTGCCATGGTCCATGGTTTCTTCATGGTGGTTCTTCTTTTGCTCCTTCTTCACAAATTCTCTCTTGTAGTATCTCCTTGATGACCTCTCTTAAGAATTATTATGTCATATTGTAATGATAATACTTTGAGATCGTGACCACTCATGGTAACCCAATGTATGTCCATAAATCACCTATTCTACCCCTTCTTACTCATGCAATATGTTGATTGAGATGCAAAAACATGCAAGCATTTTAAGAGAAAGAGGTTACAAATTGCATAGATGAGGGAAATAGGAATTCATAGATGCCTCTCTACTCACTATAAGTACACAACAAACAGTAAAGGAGGACATAAAGAGTCTTTGTGCATAGTGATAGGGTCCATGAGGTACGGTACTAGCTTGCTGACTGATGACCTCTAGTGAGGAGTTCCCAAGAAGGAAGAGGCAGGTATTTGATAGTTGGGAATTATAGGGATAGAGAAGACCTCACCTTCCACTAGAAATTTGAAATTCACAATAAAGAGAAATCTAGGAGAAGGGATTATGTAGTGAGGGATCTCAGTTAGTAGGACAAGCATGACTAGTCACTGTAACTACGCAATGCATGATGATTGACAGAAAATCTCAGAAAATTACATGGTTGAGGACTTAAGTGACACAAAATTGAACCCTTTCTCACTTGATCTATGCAATGCATAGTGGGAGGCCCACCTGATGAAGATAATTGCGTAGTTGAGCACCTCAAAGACATAAGAAGGCAAGATTTCTTACTAAAGTTGTGCAATATGGAGTAACTGAAGGGAAGACTTAGGAAACTTTGTAGTTAGGAAATTTAATGACATAGTGAGGCATCACTACCCACTCTAACTATGCAATTCAAAATATAGGGAAATAGAGAACATGAATTGTGTATTTGTCAATGTTAGGCAGCTAGATTGATGGCCTAGGCTTCAAGGTTGCTTTGCTTGTTGGTGGAGGAAGAATGTCCTATAGGACTTAGTAGTGCCCAGTTTCAAGAGGTATAAGGTTCTTCACTATGGATTAGGAATACATAGTGCATAGTTCCAAGGGGAATAAATATTGGTCCAATATTGAGCAAGTTGTAAAAACAGTGAAAGCTCCAAAATGGCTAAGTGTGCGATAAATAAGACAAGAGAGAATAGGACATGCAAACAAGTCTCAAAATGATGATCTCACACTTAGATACCATCATCACAGTCCAAAAGGATACACAGAACTCAAAATCCACATGTATACCTTGAAATGAAAACTATGCGACACTTATTTGTAAGTGCGACAATTGAAACACCACTTTACGACATAGAATACAAGTTACGACAAGAGTATTGATTATAACCAGAAATATCACTAAGCTATGGGAGAGTATATAGCACATATTATTATGATATATATGGTAATCTAATTTAGAGGAATGTGCTAGAGTGACATCTAGTGGTGTGCTAAAATGCACCACATGAGGAAGTACAAATAGTTAAAGCGACAATTGTGACAGTAAGAAGAAGTGAAAAAGACACTTGCAATAGCTAATAAAGCGAAAGCGACACATGCTATAGTGAAGAGAACAATAAAAGTGAAAATTGCTAAAGTAGAATAAATAAATAAATGACATTTGTAAAATGGAAAGAAACATTTATGAAAGCAAAGGTGTGCAAAAGCAACAGTTGATAAAATGCACCCAAGTGTTTGTACAATTGCAACTAAGAATGAGAGAATCGATCAATTAAAGTTGCGCATTAACTATTGGCGTGGGTTGTGCAGTGAACTATCTAGGAGTACATAATGCACTATCTCTAAAAACTACATAGACATTATTATCAGGGATTGCACGGTGCATTAATTCAAAGAATTGTGCAAGAACTATTATGGAGAATTGTATAGTTCTTGTTTGCAATGGTGGGAATTGACTTTTAATCTTGCTATAAAATGTGCACTTATGAATGCATAAAAGGCTGAGCATGTGTAAGCAAATTCCTTTGAAACTTAAAATCTTGGAAGGAGGCTTAAACACTCAGGAAAACATCAACCAATCATGAAGTGACCATGAACAACCAAGGAACGATAGATCATAGGATCACAAGAATGCTAAAAAATTAAAGTATAGGAAAAATTTTGGGGGTGTTTGTCATAGCAACAATAGGTGACTAAAATATTTTTTTTTTCTTTTCTATTTCTCAAAGAGTGAAAGTTAGGTTTAGGATAAACACAATTGCTTCATTTATTTAATCCACCTAGTTGCATCATATGTATGTCTTATTTCTTAGCTACAACCCATCATTACCCATTGTATTCAGAGAGGTATATGCTTTCATTTTTTTCATTTGTTGAGTCACTTATTGAAGTTATTTTTTTTCATTGAGTCTTTTACTGTAAGAATCAATTTTTAATGATTTGGTTTTCTAGTTTAATTTGTTGGAAGTACTCGTAGTTATGTTTATTCATGATGTCACATTAGCCTTAGCCATTTATTCCATATCGTGGGGATTTTTCGTCTAACTTGTACTATTTTTTGAATCAATCCTGATTTTGTCAATTTATTGTATTTAATGTCCAATGGTCGAGTCTATCACCATATTATTTGAAAATTTTCTATAAGTGTTGGTTTGCAAATCATTTTCACTCATTTGTGTTTATATTTTCCCCTAGTCTTTCTCCCTAGCTTGTGCATCCCATCCCTTTTTTTCCAAAGTCCACCATTTTCCATCTGTCCATTTTTTATAATCACTGATATCTAAACATGGTTCACCCTATAAAGACCGTTGTTCCTTTTTATTTCTCTAATAACCCCATTGAGTCCATCAATGACATATTGGGGGAATATGAGAAAGTGACCTTGGTTGATAACAATTTATTTATCACTTATTTTCTTCTAGCACCCCACCTTAAATTATATATGGATACTACCTCATATTCATCTTGAAAACTCATTTTAGAGGTTAAACCTAATTTCTGACCACTATAGCAGTCTATTACTATGAAGTTTTGGGACTTACCCATATTTGGAGCTACATGAGAAGTTACACAGTGCCCCAAATATCTTGTCAGCCACAAACATGGAGGTTCTCTCTAGCTGGAGAAAGAATATATTATTCATGTATATAATATCCACAGGCTTAATGTATTATATATGCATGATGAATATGTTTCTACAACATTCTGAGGCTCCTCCAAGTGTGGAAAGAAAACTAGTAAAGATAATCTCAATCAGAAATACGACACCAAGCTCAAAGTGCGTGGGGTAGTAGTTAAATTGATCACTCATGAGTAGGTCAATTTTACTTTTTATGTTATTGTAGGAAACTTAATGCACTATTTATCCAAGGGGGAATGTAGTTTGGATACCATGGTTTTTGTTGAATATTGTGTTATGGGTGTGTCATTAAACTGGTGTAAGATTTTTATGAATGAATTCTTTGTTGCATGTGAAGAAGTACATAACAAGGTCACATAGTTCATTTATGGATACTTAGTATTATCTATTATGATGATGAAGTGTTTCACTCCATACGATCACAACCTAACTCATATTTCAGAAGGTGAATCTCTCTCGCTTGCATATTTACCATGGAAAGTTCGAGTTGATTCTGCACATCACACCCATAATGATAAGGCCTTCAAATATTGAGTAAAAAGATTATAAACCACACCATTATCATTACCAAGATTCACGGGTCCATTTCATACAAGTATTCCTACCATATGTGGTTAGGCATTGATCATAACCACACATATGTCCAGCCAAAAGTTGTTAACAAAGACACTTTCAAGATGTGAGCTTTTTTAATTATATGTCTGAGGATGTGTTCAATCATGAAATTTTAACTTGGCATGGATTTGAGTATACATACCTCTGAGGGGATTTTTTACTCTCTTGATTCTCTCAAACCTCGGAGTCTATCATCTTATGTTAATTCATCTTCAAAGAAGAGCTTAGCTACACCTAAGTCTAATTTTCATCCCATGATGAAGTGACTCCATGATTATGTCTTCTCTTCATAACAAAATATTTCATGTGTGATCCACGCTAGGTACACCTATTACAAATTATTTTATACCCATATCTATTCCATTTGAAGGTCAAACATTTAAACCTCCAACTTTACCTTTGGCTTCTATGAGCATTTTTTTCTCAATGCCTAATACCATTTCTGATGTTTGTCCTACTGTTTATTTGTTTTTTATGCCTTTGCTTTTACACAAGCAGCATTTTCAAACATTGCTTTAAAAATTCCTACTTCTCTTGATAGTTCTTCCACCATTATAGAGATCCTTGATGATGTTCCTGAAGAATCCACTTGGCCTATAATTGTTATTAAAGAATGCACTACCCCTTCACCTAACACATATCCACTACATAGTCCTTCTTCTTCACCTCACACTATCATGCCTTATGAAACCATTTATGATTTCCCTTCTAAGAATTCAAATCCTGAGGATATAACAGAAAATATGGTCAATATGGAAGTTAATTCTAAGCCTTATCATACAGAAGAAATAGAACAAATTAGAGAGACAGTTTATGGACCACCTATGCAGTCTATGTCTGCATTGTAACCAAAACCAAGCATTCACATTCCCCCAATAGAACCCTCTATGCTCAGTCAGGACCCAAGCTACTATATGTAGGTTTTGCATCAATTTCATAATGACTTTCTATTGTTCTGCTTCCTCCTTCTCATTTTCTTGCTATGTTTTTTAGAAATACTAAGGGGGGGTGAGTCAATATTCCATTCTCGAATTATACTTCACTTCACTTAATCCTTAAATTTATAATTATCTTTAAACCATTACTTCATTCAACATAGCACAATTATATATATATATATATATAGATATATATATATATATATATAGATAGATATATATATATATATATATATATATATATATATATATATATATATATATATATATATTATCTAGTAAATCATGAGTAGCATAAAAAATAAAACATGTAAGCCATAAAAAAAAAAAACACATCAAACATATATAGACACCGAGATTTTAGGCAGAAACCCAATGTGGGAGAAAACCACTACTGCTTTGATTTTGTCTTCTTATTTTATTATAATGAGAAATATTCATTACATCACGGTCTTATGCTAGTGTAGAATCTTACTCGCATGGAAACAACCACCTGCAGGAGGCTCCTACCTCCATTGATGCTCTAGAACCTAGTGGAAAAGAGCTACAACCCCCTAATCAAGTTTACCATGTCCTACATAAAGGAAGCTCTGACTCTCTCACTGAAGGCTCCAACCTGCAACACCTCCATGGACCATGTTTCACAGTCTTTCACACTACATCCACCTACCTCAAAAAATATCAAATACTATAGCCCACACTATCAATAAGCTCAAACCAATATACCAATTGAATGTCAAATTGAATCACTAAAGACCAATACCAATATAAAATACCATTGTGCCAATCACTAAATACCATTGAATTTGATCAAAAAAATCCAATCATTTATCAATCCACTGAATCCCACCTGAATCACTAAATAAAATTGATCATTTAATCACAATTGAATACCAATACTAATGTGTCAAGCACTAACCAAGCCAATATCCTATTTTAACCAATTCAATCATCAGATTGTATGTCAACGATGCCAATTAAGAGCATCCGAATAAAAAAATTCTGAGAACCAAGTCTAAATATGTAATTCCAATCATTGAAGTCAAGCCAATATGTCCTTGCAACATACTATCATAATCATATGAGGAAAAAGCTAGCAGGCATATAAATCTAGTCAAACCCTTGTAACCAAATACTGGGAATCAAGATGAAAGTTTCATCATGATGTTCATAATCCTAGAAGAAGAGAATATGAATGATCTTCAATATTTGTAAATTTATAAAAAACTCATTTTAGGGGGACATATCACAATCAACCTCTTAATGTAGCAAAGCAAGTTGCCAAGCCTACTTAAATATCCATCAAGCCTTAAGAGAAAATATTATCATGGAAATAATTCTCATAAGGGACATCTCATATATATTGATAGATGTCCAAATATTATCAATTCATATTCAAGTTAAACTAATACTATCAAGAACCATGTCAAACCCCAATTATCATCAACAATCCCTGTCCAATGTCGAGTCAATCTAAAAAGAAAGTGTCAATATTTGCAAGTAGTGTCATCTAATCCAAACTCGTCATTAAAACCTTTCACCTATTATCATTCTCAATTTAATCAAGCCATAATAACAATCACATCTATTAATAGTCAATCGCCAAATTGTTAAGTGGAAAGTCAATCTCAAATCCAAATTTGAATATACAACACTATATAGCATCTTTGTCAAAACAATTCTATCTATATAGCAAGTTGTCGATGCATTTCCCAAGGAAATGTCACTTTTTCAGAAGAGATATCAAGACTAATAGAGCCATAGAACAAGGAAGCTACAATTACTTTTGTAAAAAAGGTCATATAGATAGCAGTAGAATCATTGTATTTATATGTCACTACTGATAATTATATATCACCAAACAAATTCAATACCCTCTAGAAAAAAAATCAATTCTTTGTATCTCAAACAAGTCATATATCCCTTCATAAATCATGTTAATCATAAATGATTCTCTAGACCATTACCTTGTAATACTAGTCAACAAAACACACAAAGAATTCTAACTATCAAGTCTCACAAATTTCTTACACGACATGAATAGATCACACAATTTGTAACCCAAGTTACTATCAACCCAACAAGATAGAATGAGACTTTAATTAATAGCTCTCCTAGAGATGATTTCTAAAGAAAAATTCATTGTTCTGCAATAATTGGAAAGGGGATCTCTCCAAACTACAAATACTTTATATGAGCACAAGAGTCATTTTCATTTCCGAATACATTCCTTATAGTGAAACCAAAGCAAGATAAAAAATAGTACACTATCATTGAGAAAGATCAAGTATACATATATCTAGAAATTTATACCTTTGATCATGTCCTAAATATAGCTCCAAATATTACTTCTAAGACAAAATTCTACACATTACCTGTGTTGCAATAAAATATTAAATTAATCAAGATAATTTCATTGTTTTTCTACAATTTGGATCCACATCATACATTAGAATAAATTATTACAATTATTCTTCAATAATGAGGTCACGAAACCCTTCCATTAAACAAAATATTAATTTTATTTTTAATATATCTCTTCCACTGGATCAACTCATAAATTACTGTCACTATAAGCATTTTTTTGCAAGGTTGGATTTATGATTACTACATAAAAGTCTACATCAAATCCATAAGAAATGATGAATAGACATTATAAATGTCTCCGTGTATTAAATCAGATCTCTAGTGTATTTAGAACTATTTTTATCTCTACAAACAAGAAAAAAACAAGAAAATCATTTCTTCATATCTAAACCTCCTATTTCCTTTAGTGCGAACTTGCATCAAAACAATTCTCAAATCATCTCATCGAAGGTACACACTATTCTTTGTTTTCTCTCATTTATATAGGAAATTTTCCCTTAAATACCTCAATTCGTAACAATATTATTGTGAATACCATAGGCCAAACAAACCAAAATAACCTTTGACCAAATTAAATCCATCAAGCACATAAATTCTTGTGCGTAAGCCCTATTTTCAATTGCAATTTTTTTATTTTTGAAAATACGGGCCTGGTCACACCCACAAGCTCTTATCCATGTGGATGGGAGTCCTCTGAAAACACCCATAGGTCCTCTTCCATGTGAATGGGAGTCTTATAGATGTACTCATAAACATACTTCCCTACAACTAGGGTTTGGACCAGGAAAAACTTATTTTTGTGGTCTAGAACATTGAGAAAATTTAAGTCATGGTTCATAATAACCTTTGGAACCTGTATACTTATATTTCCTTTGTAAAATTAAGCCAAATATCATCCAAACCTCATTCAACCATTCAAATATCATTCAACACTAGTCTTTCCAATCCTTCACTAAAACTTGCATTGTTGCACTACAGACTTGTTAACCATTATATAGACATATCAAACATGCAAAAAAAATCAAATCAAGACACATTAATATCATACTAACCACTGTGATAGTAGACATATGAAACTTCATCCAAATCATGCCTTATCATCCACATAGGCATATAACAAACTGAATAAGAAAACTATCCTTAGACAAGTTTATCCATGTGGATATTGGTGGCCACCCACCAATTCCACTTGGACCCCCACCATTGCTTCTTTCAATTTTTCGGTTTCCTTAATTGTAGCACAGTTTACTATTTTTAGCAGTTTTTCGAGTCCTAAACTTTTGGAGCCGTTTTGAAGCCCTAAACGACGATTTTTTAGAAATCTATTGCTAACAATTTTCTTTCTAAAATCATCCTTTTCATCGTATTCCTCTAAGTGATCTTTCAAATGAGCTATCATGCACATCAAATGGAGATAATATGACCAAGTCGCGACCCCGGGAAGTTGGTTGTCCAACTCACACCAACGGGGCCCATAAACTCTTGGTGTTACATCTCCTCGAGTTAGCGTTTTGGCTATTTAGGGTTTGCTCTTATTATTCAATCATAAAAAGGCCCTTGAGCCTCATTGTAAGGCAGTTCAGAGGCATGCAGCCACCACATCTCTTCTCAGAGATAAGCTACCATCGCCCTAGCTAGTTTATCTCTATTCCTGTTTGTAAGCATATTTCAGTATTTTACATTACTGAAATGAAGTATTATTTCCATTGCATCTATGTGTTTATGGTTATTTCTGTAATTTCTTGCATTCATGTTTAAATCTATATCAGTGCTATCAGAGCAGATTTATTTTTTTCTTTTCTCTATTTTTCATTGCATGTCCCCAATGAGGTCGAGATATAAAGAGTTAGGGATTGAACTAGTCAAACCTTTGCAAGACCAGCCTCACAAATCCCAATGGCCTCCCATGGCAGATGAAAATAAATACAAGAGGGTAAGAGATCCTATCAAAATCTTGCTCGAAGAAGCCCTCGAGCAACAAAGGAATACGATGATGGACAGCTTTGCCCACATCCTTCAGCGGCTACCCAGGGGTGAGGCATCGCTTCCAACAGCTACTCTGGAAACATGACACCATTTAAGGTACAAGTTAATTTTGAAATCCCCATATTCGAGGGTCAGATAGATGCAGATATCGTCAATAAATGGTTAAATCTACTAGAGGGTTATTTTTCTGTTCATGATTTTTCCAGTTGAGAAAAGATTATTTTCGCTCTTCTCAAAGCATCCCCCCATGTCAAGGATTGGTGGGAAACCTACTGTGAGCAGAAGGATGAAAGTGCAGGCTCACTATTTTCAGCACATCCACCTGGAATTTATTCCGGGATGCCGTCAAGGAGCAGTACTACCATGTCAGAAGCTATGAGGATCAATACATAAAATGGACCATGCAACGGCAGGGAAGGGACCAAGACGTGTCAGAGCTTACCAATATTTTCCATACCCTTCGCACAAAGTTGGTTATCAAGGATACGAAGCAGCATTTGGTACTCAAATACCATGGCTGCCTGCACAAGTACATCCAGGAAGAAATAGAATTCTTGAACATCTCCTCGCTTGGTACATCATATCGATATGTCGTCAGGGTCGAGCAAAAGTTTAAACAGAAGAAGCGAGACTTTGGATCTGTGAATTTGAAGCAAGGGAAAGGTTCCCCCAAACCATAGATCAAAGGACAAAGCCAAGGCGGGGTGGCCCAAAACAACCCGCCAAAGTTGCGAGCAAAGAACAGCGCCACAAAGCCAAAAAATGACACGGGAAAGTGGTGTGAGTTCCATAAGAGCTCCACTCACAACATAAGTGAGTGTCGATCCAAGCAGTCACTGGTGGTCGAGCTAAAGGTTTCAAAATCATATGCATGTTCTAATTTTGAGTCAGAACCTGATAAGGGGAATGACAAAGAGAAGCAGATTATCAATGCAGAGCCCAACGCCATCGCTGCCACGACGAAGATCTAGAAGGAGGAAACCAAAGATCCAGAGGAGGAGGAGTGTCTCTTCCACTCCCAGATGTGGGTAAAGGGCTCCGTGCTACAGGTCATTTTCGACAGTAGGAGCCAAAAGAACCTCATGTCAGTAGAGGTCGTGAAGTGGATGGGCTTATCGACCACAGATTATTTTCGCTCTTCTCAAAGCATCCCCCCACGTCAAGGATTGGTGGGAAACCTACTGTGAGCTAAAGGATGAAAGTGCAGGCTCACTATTTTCAGCACATCCACCTGGAATTTATTCTGGGATGTCGTCAAGGAGCAGTACTACCATGTCAGAAGCTATGAGGATCAATACATAAAGTGGACCATGCAACGGCAGGGAAGGGACCAAGACGTGTCAGAGCTTACCAATATTTTCCATACCCTTCGCACAAAGTTGGTTATCAAGGATACGAAGCAGCATTTGGTACTCAAATACCATGGCTGCCTGCACAAGTACATCCAGGAAGAAATAGAATTCTTGAACATCTCCTCGCTTGGTACATCATATCGATATGTCGTCAGGGTCGAGCAAAAGTTTAAATAGAAGAAGCGAGACTTTGGATCTGTGAATTTGAAGCAAGGGAAAGGTTCCCCCAAACCATAGATCAAAGGACAAAGCCAAGGCGGGGTGGCCCAAAACAACCCGCCAAAGTTGCGAGCAAAGAACAGCGCCACAAAGCCAAAAAATGACACGGGAAAGTGGTGTGAGTTCCATAAGAGCTCCACTCACAACACAAGTGAGTTTCGATCCAAGCAGTCACTAGTGGTCGAGCTAAAGGTTTCAAAATCATATGCATGTTCTAATTCTGAGTCAGAACCTAACAAGGGGAATGACAAAGAGAAGTAGATTATCAATGCAGAGCCCAACGCCATCGCTGCCACGACGAAGATCTAGAAGGAGGAAACCAAAGATCCAGAGGAGGAGGAGTGTCTCTTCCACTCCCAGATGTGGGTAAAGGGCTCCGTGCTACAGGTCATTTTCGACAGTAGGAGCCAAAAGAACCTCATGTCGGTAGAGGTCGTGAAGTGGATGGGCTTATCGACCACAGCACATCCACAACTGTACACCATCGGGTGGCTTCACCAAGGATAGATCTTTGAGTGAGCCATCAATGTCACCTTCCATGCAACATCAAGCCCTTCACAGATGAGGTATTGTGTGACATTGCTCCACTTCAAGTTTGTGATGTATTATTAGGAAAACCATACTTGTGGAAGCGACATGATGTGTATGAATCAAGGCCTCGTGCTATTATTGTTACTTTGGGAAATAAGTTGTACAGGATACCAGAGGTAGCACTGCCTACCACCATCTCTTTGGTTACTGCAAAACAATGTAGTAAGCTCATTTCCAAAATTGGGAAATTTGTTTTCCTGATGATATGCCCTCGAGGAAAGAAGAAGATAGTGGCCACGACCTCTAGACAGGGCCCCTCCACACGACAACTACAGATGGACAAGATCGTGGAGGAGTACGAGGACATCTTCACCTCCCCTGCAGGGGTTCCTCTGCACTGTCAGGCCAAGCACTCCATTGATCTAACCCCAGGTGTGATGCTTCCCAATGGATCAATCTATCGGCACTCCGTTCTGGAGAATGATTAAATCAAGAGGCAGATTCAGGAGCCATTGCAAAAAGGTCACATCCATCCAAGTTCATCGCCCTGTGGGATCCCAATCGTGTTGGTATAAGAGAAGGATGGGACTTGGAGACTTTGAATTGACTATCGAGCACTAAACAAGATCACTGTCCGTAATAGGTACCCGATCCCATGGATTGATGACCGCCTGGACCAACTGAAGGGGGCAAAATATTTCAGCAAGATCGATTTGAAGTCAGGATATCACCAGGTACTAATCGAATCCTCCGATGTGTGGAAGACTGCCTTCAAAGACAAGGAGGGCCTTTTCAAATGGTTGGTTATGCCTTCCAGATTGATGAATGCTCCTACAACCTTCATGAGGCTAATGGATGACATCTTGCGACTATTCACCAACTCATTTGTAGTGGTATACCTGGATGACATCCTGATCTTCAGCTAGATTTGGGAAGAGCACCTCCACCACATTTGACGAGTTCTTCAAACACTGCAGCAACACAAGTTATGTGCTAATTTGGAGAAATTCACTTTTGGCATGACCCAGGTTCAGTATCCGGGAATTATTGATGAACGGGGGTGCATGTGGATCCATCCAAGATCCAAGTCATTCGGGATTGGCCATCTCCAAGCACTTTGACAGAGCTTCGTAGCTTTCTAGGTCTTGCTAACTTCTACCGCAAGTTCGTGCTGAGATTTTCTCATATCACTTGGCCCTTGAGTCAAGCCACCAAGGGAGGAGCAAAAGAAAATTTATTTGGTCTGAATCTCAACAGAAGGCATTCACAGAGTTGAAAGATCACCTCTGCTCAACACAAGTTCTCGCATTACCAGACTTGCAACAACCATTTGAGGTCGAGATAGATGCCTCTGACTATGCTATTGGGGCAGTCCTTACTCAACACAAGCATATAGTGTCATATCATAGTGAGACACTTTCAGACACAGTCCAGAACTATCCCACTTATGACAAAGAGATGTATTCCATTGTGCAGGCCTACCAACAATGGAAGCATTACATTTTGGGGAAGGAAACGGTCATCCACACAGACCACCAACCCTTGCAGTTCATACAGACCCAAGGGAAATTGCAAAATGATTGCCACCAGAAGTGGTCCACATACCTGCAACAATTCCATCTGAATATCAAGTATAAGAAGGGTAGCACAAATAATGTTGTAGATTGCCTCAGTCGACCACTGATCATGGTGTTAACCATCGTGCTCAACTCTTATGGGCATGAGACTTATGATTGGCCACTTCTCTACAAAAGCGACCCAAAATTCGGCCACACATACCAAACACTCTTGGAGGGTTAGCATGTTCCAGATTTTCACCTTCAGGATGCCTTGTTATGCCACCTGGGTCACCTTTGTGTTCCTTCAAGCGAGCGTGCCAAGATGATTTGTGAATCACACTATAGTCGAACTACTGGGCATTTCGGGATTGAAAAACAGTGGTAGTACTATAGAAATCTTTCTATTGGCCGAATCTTCGACAGGATGTCGGGAAGTACATCAGATCATGCACTGCCTGTGCCATTGCAAAACTGACCAACAAGAAGCAAGGCCTCTATACCCCGCTGCGTACCCCTTCTCAACCTTGGGAATCCATCTCCATGGATTACATGTTAGGCCTTCCTTCCACTAAGCATGGAAATGATTGTGTTTTTGTGGTCGTTGACAGGTTCTCGAAGATGGCCATCATGGTGGCTTGCAAGAAGAAGATCACAGCAGAAGCCACTACTAAACTCTTCTTTGAACGAGTGTGGGTACACTTTGGGATCCCATAGTCTATCATCTTATATCAGGACAACAGATTCCTTAGTGCATTTTGGTCCAATCTCTGGTTGATGCTGGACACCAAACTCACTATGTCTGCAGCCTTCCATCCTCAAACTGATGGCCAGACAGAGGTTTTCAACAGGATGATCGTACACATTTTGTGCATGTACAACTGAAATAATCCACGCACATGGGACAAGAGCCTCCCCTATGTTCAGCACAGCTACAACCGGGCTCTCCACAACTCAACTAGCCACAACCCTTTTCAGGTGGGCTTGGGATTCCAACCACTATGTCCCATTGATGTGGCCATGCCATTTGCAACTACTCACATAGATTCAACTCATGTCTAGTCCGAAACAGATAAGGTAAAAAACTTCATTGAGAACATCTAACATATTCTCCAGTAGGTCCATGACATTCTAGAGAAATCAAATGCCAAGTACAAGCAACGAAATGATCAACATCAGGTGCTACACAAGTTTCAGGTGGGCGACAAAGTCTGGTTGCATTTGCAAAAGGAATGCCTTACCGAAGCCTATCGGAAACTCAAACCACTCTGATATGGTCCTTACACCATTACCAAGGTTGTGGGAGACAATGCATTTGAGATCAGCATTCCCCCATTCCTTGTCCTACACCCAGTGTTCAATGTGGACCGCCTTCGACCATACTTTCCACCATTACTAGGCACATCCGACATTGTAGAACAGCTCACACCCACACTGTTAAATCCATATTGCATGGAACAAGATGCAACTGATCAAACCATGGACACATAGATCAAGCACACTCACCAGCATAATATCCAACTGTATCGAGTTGTCAAAGCAGTACAACTACTTCACAAGGGAAATTGGCTCACCAGGGACCAAGTTTGGCAGAAGTTCCCTCATCTCATGGAGGAACTCAACACAATGGGGACCATTGCTTCATAAGGGGGGAGGAATGATCCAGGTGGATATTGGAGGCCACCCACCAATTCCACTTGGACCCCCACCATTGCTTCTTTTAGTTTTTCAGTTTCCTTAATTGTAGCAAAATTTACTATTTTTAGCAGTTTTTCGAGTCCTAAACTTCCGGAGCCGTTTTGAGGCCCTAAACAATGTTTTTTGGGAAATCTACCACTAGCAATGTTGTATCCAAAATGATATTTTTCGTTGTAGTCCTTGGAGAGATCTTTCCAATGAGCTATCATGCGCATCAAACAGAGATAATATGACCAAGTCGTGACCCGGGAAGTTGGTTGTCCAACTCACCCCAATGGGGCCCATAAACTCTTGGTGTTACATCTCCTCGAGTTAGGGTTTTGGTTGTTTATGGTTTTCTCTTATTGTTCAATAATAAAAAATCCCTTGAGCCTCATCGTAAGGTAGTTCAGATGCATGTAGCCACCACATCTCTTCTTAGAGATAAGCTACCGTCACCCTAGTTGGTTTATTTCCATTCCTGTTTGTAAGCATATTTTAGTATTTTACATTAATGAAATTAAGTATTGTTTTTGCCACATCTCTGTGTTTATGGTTATCTCTGTAATTTTTTGTGTTCCTATTTAAACCTGGATCACAAGTTGATACGTTCATTAGTGTAGGTTTCCATAAAGGACAACGCCAAAGCCATAATTCCAACAATCTCCTCCTTTGGACTTGATAGAAACCTTTTGTAACACATCAGGTCTCTCTTCCCCTTTGAGATCAAGTGAAAAGGGCTAAAGCGAACCAAGAGAATAAATACTATCTAATATGCAACATTATAAGTTTAACCTTTTGATATGAAATAAAGAACTCAACTGACCATGCTCCACGTGAGCATATATTGGATCCTCTAGAGATATTCAATAAAAGTACAAGGATTAATGAAACAAACATGAGTACATCCATAATATTTACTAACATAACCATCCATCTCCCAAGGTAATATTATCCATCAACAAGTAGTTTCATAAGATCAACTTCATGATATCCATATGCAATAGCATGTGAAGTAGTATATCAACAACATCTATCAACCAAAATTAATAGCAGTAACCCATAATAGTATTCCAATCAACAGTAAGTGATGGAAGAATACTGATTAATATTAATAATCAATCATGACATAGTGAAAACAACATTTTATTTCATTGTACCATAGCAGTAATAACCATATATTAGACACATAGCATAGTGCTATTAATGAAACCAATGTAAACATAGGAGATGCTTTCCCTGCACCTATGTTGACTACTAATATTGATCACAATAGATCCATATATCAACGGTCATAACCATAATTCCAACAATGAACTGTTGGAATAAAATGAGTAGCTCCCCTTAAACATGTCATATCTTATCCTATTAATTACAGATGCAGTGTTAGTAGCACAAATCATCACCAAAAAGAATGACGTATGAAATCATCATCAATGCAAGGCTCCTCCTAAGATCATGTACTACTGATCCTATGGACTCGTTTATCATCAATTTATCATCTTCTTTTCATGAGGATATCTACCTCACATTTTCTTTTCAAATCCTTGTTAATACAATTCATTAAGTATAACAGACTACAATAGGAGACTATTTCCTTTTACTATGAATCTGAAGAAGAGGAGTTAAACCTCTTGTTTCTGCTTGGATTCTTATTTAGTAAATATAATTTATCTAAAATTTTGTAACCTTTTGTTATAATTTATCTTGTGTCTTTTTCTATAATCTTACATCCAGTTGATGTGAACAGAATTACATTCCCTTTATCTGTTATTTGGCCTACACTTAGAATGTTATCCTTTATCCCATTAGCCAATAGTACACTAACTACTTTTGTATTCATAACATCAAGATCATAATTACCCATTCCTAATACCTTTATATATGAACCATTTCCAAGAATAATATTACCACTCTTGTTTTACTTAAGAGGTATAAATTTGTCCTTATTCCTAGACATGTGATGAGAGCATCCTTTATCAATGTACCATTGATCTTCTTCTTCAAATGCACATAGAGAAAGGCCACAACTTACTTTTTCTTCTTGTTTCTGCTTAATATGAGGAGTGTTGGTTGATCTATCTTTTTCAACATTATTGTATGGTTGCTTGCTTTCTAGGGAGTTTATTTGTTGTATATATGAATTCATCATCTTGTTCTTGCATTCTTTTGCTACACATCCAAACTTGTTACATGAATAACACCTTACATGACCAGAGAAGGGAGAAAGAGAGTCATGATATTTTTGCTTCATATTTCTCTTATTGCAATCAATAGCTTTGTGAATAAATGAATTACATGTAAAACAATACCCTTGAAAGAGGTTTGAGTACCTGGGACTTGACGATCTTCTTGTGGAATAACTATTTGTTTGAGATCTAAACAATCTTCTTCTACCTAGATTGGCTCTAATGTGTACATATTTATGACAAATAAAAAATTCAATATCATTGTTCAAAGGATAAAATTGATTGTTGTTTATATTATTGGGAGAAAATAATTTCATTAGAAAGTTTTCTTTCCTTAGTTGTTGATATGGTTGGCCTAAATTTTCAAAGTTTGCTTTATTAACCTTAAAGTTATTTGCACAAGCTTGTGAGCTGTAACAGTCCAAAAATAAATATCTAATTAACTTTTATGATTAACATTAAATTCAACTAAGAATAGTGCTTACCTGTCGTAGAAGTAGGCTTACCGCAACAAGGTTTTTGGGGACGACTCTCCACCCAACTGTAGGCTCAATTGTGCAAGGATTCTTCTACAACTGGCCACCCCCGAGCCCTCAATCAACGTACTACTACCAGTGACTCCTAAGTCTTAGAACACCATTATCCCAAGAGAATGCAAGATAGAATCTCAGAATGATGGAATGCAGGAATGCCTCTCATCTTCCTCACCATCTATTAAATAGAACAACATTGGAAGGGGAACCACATGCACACACTCCATGTGTCTACATGCAACTTTCTTTTGATTTTTAGCTTTCTTGTTTTATTTCTTTACTTTTCTTTTGATTTTTTTAGCTTTCTTGTTTTATTTCCTTGTTTTTGATAGTTTTCTTGTTTTATTTCTATTTATTCTGATTTAGAGTTTTAGTATAGTTATTACTATTTTTATTTTTATTATTTTTATTTATTTTCTTGTATATTTTTAAATATCATTTATTATTTAACATTTTTTATTTTTTATTTTTTATTATTTATTATTAAGTGATTTATTATTTATTATTTATATTATTATTATTTATTTGTATTATTTATTATTTTTATTATTTATTATTTATGATTATATTATTATTTATTATTTTTATTATTTATTATTTATTACTAAGGGAAGGGATATTACATGAGCTAGATTATCACTTTACAGTTTCATGGAATGCAAGACCTGATTTTATGAAGGGGGGTTTTTTCTTGTTAAGAATATTATACAATTTCGTGGTATTATCCTAGAATTTTAAATGTTTGTGAAGTAATCAGTTATTGTAAGGATATATTTATGATGCTTTGAAGAGTGAGGAACAATCTCACCTATTATGTCTTGTCCCCATTACTCAAATGGTTGTTCAATGTTGACTGGCTAAAATGGTAATGCAGGTTTCCTTTGTCTTCCAATAGCTATTTGACAAATTTTTCATTTCTTTACATATTCATGCACATTTTTTAACAAGGTTGGCCAATAATAGCCAGCATGCAGGATCTTATGTGCTATTATGTCTCCTCCAAAATCTCCATTATCTGGTCCATCATGGAGTTCCTACAAAACATTTTATGCCTCAGATTTTTCAGCGCATCTAAGTAAAATAGAATCATAATTCTTCCTAAACAAAACATCATTGATGATTTCATATTTCTTAGCTTTTAACCTCAAAGCCCTTTTTCTTTTGTAACTGAGTTGTAAAGGGGCATATCCATTCTTCAAATAAAAAATGATATCAAGATATTTAGATTTAGTATCATTGAGGCTTACCTCACATATTTGTATATCATCACCTAAATCTCGTAGTGCTGGTGAGTTGGAAACTCTAGCTAACATTTTGCACAAAACTTGACCTTTAACAATTTTAGCTGGTCTGATCTCAATGTCATATTCTTGTAGTGCTATTACCCAATTTGCTCTTTTCTCACCTACTTCTCTTTGCATTAGTAAATTTCTAACTACTGAGAATGGAACTACTAACTTAGTGTGAGTTTTGAGAAGAAAGGGTCTGAAATGTTTCATTAATTTGAAAACAACAAAAGTATACTTTTCAACATCCGAATAATTTAATTCCACCCCATGCAAATTGGAACTAAAGAAAGAAATTGGTGCTTCCGCTTTCTCATCATTGATCTGTGTCAATATAGTTGCATATGATGTCTCAGAAGCAAATGTATATCAAATAAAACGATTAGAAAAAATCAAAGTTGCTAAAGGGGGAGCATTTATAATTGCTTGTTTGATAAGGCTAAAATCTTCATGCTCAGTATGTCCCCATTTAAAAACATAATTTTTCTTAATCATATATTAGAGGGGTAAAACAATTCGTGAAAAGTTAGGGACAAGTCTTTCAACAAAACTTATCTGACCTAGGAAAGATTGCAGGGATTTCTTTATTATGAGGCAAGGAGATTTCATAAATTTCTCTTATCCTATCAGGATCAATGTGAATACCATCTTTAGATACAATAAATCCAAGAAGTTTTCCTTCACTTAAAGAAAAGAAAGATTTCTTGGGATTTAGAGAAATTCCATATCTCTGACAATGTTCAAAGATTTCTTTCAAATCCTTTAAATGATTACTACACTTTTTTGAATACAAAATTATGTCACCTAAATAAATGACCATTGTTTTATTTTAAAAACCTTTGAAAGCTATATTCATGGCCCTCTGAAATGTTGCACAAGCATTGATTAATCCAAAAGGCATCTTTTGGTAAGCATACATTCCCCATTTGGTTAGAAATGTGGTCTTCAGTGGATCATTTGGATGTACGAGAATCTGATTATAACCTAAAAATCCAACCAGAAAAGACCATAGCTCTGATCCTGCAACTAATTTTAGTATATGTTCCATAGGAGGTATTGGAAATTTGTCCTTCTAACAAATTTTGTTGAGATTGCGAAAGTCTATACATATTCAAATATCACCATTATTTTTCCTGACTGATACTAAGTTAGAAACCCATCTTGAATGCCTCGCAAGAAAAAATATTTTGGCTTTGAGAAGTTTATTCAATTCAGACTTGATCTGATTTTCTAAATTCGGGTGAATATTTCTCAACTTTTGTTGTACAGGCTTTTCATTGGATATCATATAAATAGTATGTTGAATGATGGAAGTATCATATGTCTTAAGATCTTCATAATTCTAAGAAAAAACATTTTTGTATTTCTTGAAAAAATGAATAAAGGCTAGTATTTCATCAAACGTAAGACCAAGTCCCATATTAATATTTTGAGGTTTAAGGTTAGTTCCAAGATTAACTAATTCGAACCTCAAATTTAAACTTTGAAGCTTTGATTTATGAGGTTTCTTGAATCTGTCCTTAATATCATATAAATCTTCCAACTTAACCACATATTTAGGTATGGAATTTTCAATTGTTTCTTTGGTTAAGCTGGCTATCATGTTAATCTTCATCTATTATTTGGTCATCATAGGAGATATCAGATGTTAGAAAATTTATGATATCCGGATCCCTATTAAAAACTCACCAATTGGTGATGCTATTAGGAATAGAAGGCCTAAAAATTAACTCTATAGAAAAGTGATCAGGGCTATAATCTTATGGTGGAATGAGCTTGGATGCAATGTTAGGCAAGAGATCGACACTTTCATTTTGAAGTCTTGGAATTGGGGAAATGTTGAATGTTGTGAAATGTGAGGTGAGATCATGCACTAGTGATTGATAATGTTTCAAATGTCCAGAGAGACAATGTATAGTATTCCTCACATGTTTAATTACAATTTCTGAATCTCCAAATACTTGAAGATATTTGATATCAAGGTTGATGGCTTTATACAACCCTTGAACTAATTCTTCATATTCGGCAGTGTTATTTGTGCATTCAAATTCGAGTCTGCATGTTAACATAGTTTTTCCCCTTCGGGGCTAACTAATATGCAACCTGCTCCAACTCCATCGTTAGATTTAGATCCATCAAAAAATAATTTCCAAAATAAAGACTCGACTACAGGTTTATCTACAAAATTGATACATTTAGAAGAATTTGTTTGAGAATAGTTTTCAACTTGTGATGTAACATAATTTTCCAGAAATGGTGATGTATGGGCATTAAAATTGCCTAGGAATGATTCAACTAAATAATTTCCAATCATATTGCTATTGTATGCGACAGGCTCATTTTCTCCCTCCATTTCTATGACGATATACTTTAAAAAAAATTCACGGTCAACCCTTATTTGATTCAGTTTACCATTATAAGGAAGCCACATATGGGACTAGTCTGTTGTGAAATAGCCATGAAGCTTTTCAGAGTAGTATCTACTAAGGATAAAACCATAAAAATTAAGGGATATCGGCCACAAGAACGTCAATTAATTGACGTAATTTTTGGTTTGATGAGATTCTAATGGTGACTTAATTGATTTCTCCTATGACTTCAACTTGAGATTGATCTAGCTACGCAATGTGAACAACAAATTTTTGGGGTTCCACATTCAATTTTGCACAAACTGTTTTTGGTAGAATGTTGGATGAAGCTCCAGAATCTACTAAACAATTGTGAAAATTCTTATTGAAGACTTCAAAAGTCAAAATAAATGGAGGTGTATGGGATTTAGATCTACCACCTATTAAAGCAATATTGGTTGAGCTCATTTTGTCTGATGAAGTACTAAGAGGCCAACCCATTTCTTGAGCAGCCTGAGAGATTACAGTAGTGGGAAGAGGAGAAGTGGGGGCTGCTTTTAATTCTTTGAGAAATAGCTTTTGTTGATGTTTTAACTTGCTAAGCTCATGGAATGTAATATTAGCTCTAGTATTTTTCATATCTTCGACGATGTTGTATTCCATTTCATCAGATACTAGTAGGGTTTTGGCTGAAGGTGAAGAATTTGATTGAGGAGGAGTCATTTGAGTGGATTTGGGAGAGGATTTCTTACCTATTGCTTTATCTTTGAGAGCTTGAGTTGATGATTTATGTTTTGATTTGTTTGTGCATAATCAATAGTGCTCCTGCTTCTGGTTGCGACAGGTAATGCTTCTCGTGTTTGTTCATTATCTGGAAAAGGAAGAATGACATCCCACATTCCTTGTAATTATACTATCTCTTCATCATCAGTTTGTTCTTCAGCTGTTAACATTTCTTCATCCTCCATATCTAATTCAGCATTTGATATTTTATTTGGAGATTTAGGATCAGAGGAAGGATTTCTTTTGTAGGTTCTATAAGATTTCCTTCAAGAAGTCTCAACCACCTAATTTTTAATGTCGACCATTTCATTGGACATGGTTTTAAGGACTTTTTGTAGACCTTCAAGATCAAAAGGATCTTTAGGTGCTCTCTTCTTAGATTCATCCCTAAAAGTGACCTTCTTGGATTTTCTTTCTTCTCATTCATTCTTCTTATCTAAAGCTAAAAAAAAATTTCTATAGCTATGGCTTCTTTCATGTTTTCTGCCAAAGTCGGTTTGGAAGCCCTATCGACAAAAATAGTTCCATTTGAGGGAAGAGAAGAAATGTACCATTCATTTTGAACTTCATCATCGGGTTTGGATGTTGTTGTGATTTTGTTTAATAACTTATTAAAACGTGATTGAAGTCCTTAATTGGTTCTCTAGGTTCATTTTCAAGCTGGAGAGGTCATTGAGAAGGGTAGTTGTTGATTGGTCATCTCCAAAGTTGGTTAGGAACTGCTCTTGAAAGGCATCCCATCTATTAATGGAACCAGGTGGCAATGAAAAATACCATGATCCTGTTGATCCTGGTAAAGTATAAGGGAATAATCATACAACTGCATATTCTTCTACAACTACATTTATATTTATGGACAACATGAAGTTATTTATGTGTTCTTCAGTAGGGAGACCATCATTAGGGTTGAATTTTGGCAACCATTTTGCTAGATGCATAGGTAGTGGATGTAATGGTCATGCCATTCAAACATCTCGTAGATTTGTCCATGGTCTTTGAGCCATTGAGGGTATTTGTGTAAAGGAAGATGTTCCACTAGTTGAAGGCGATTGGGTAGAGGAGAATTGTGCTCCAGTGCCAGTGTAAATCATGATATGGAGTGGTGACGTGGATGATTGATCTTGTGATGAATATGTTGGAATGAATGACGGTGTTTCTATTGATGATGAGAGAATCTCACTCTGAGTTTTGGATTGTGTTTTCTTAGTTTTCCTTCGAGGGTTAGGTAAATGAAATTCAAACGGGGGAATCCCAAATTTTTCACTCTATGATTTGGTTAACCTTTGAGAGGAAGGAAAATGAGAAGAAACATTGGCTTGAGATAATTCATATTCTTCTTGAGACAGAGAAATCCTTTGCAATCTATAAATAAATGACTGAACTTCAGGAGTTTCCGTAGAAGAATATTGATCTAATTTCTTTGGAAAAACATGAGTGGATTCTAAGGATTTCTTCGCAACTTCACGTCTAGGATTTGATGATTTTTAATGTGACCGAGAATTCAGAAGTGATGGTGAGGCCATTCTACTCTTAGAATAGCTTTCTGATTTATATTTACTTGCCATTCATAGTCAGGCCCTCCCTCTAGTGCCAAAATTTTGAAGCCTTGAAATTTGTTGCGACAACATGGGAGATAACCACCCGGTCCGAACCTTGAAAGAATCTCTTTTTCCATTTGGTATAGTGGCTTCAACTACAGATAATGCGACCAGTTTCCCAAAGAGGATTGATTTGATAATTTTGATGGGATGATATAAGATGTAACGGGATATGATTCAACTAAGTATAGTCCAATCTAAATAATAAACACATGCATATATCTTAATCTAACATTATCTAAATATAAATATACCTTGGACTAAAATAAGATATGTGATCTACAATGATGTCTTAAAGAAATTGGTAATAAAGATCATTCAACTGCCAAAATAAATGTAATTGTTTAACGATAATTTTTTTGGATAAATAGTTAGTCAAAACAATTGAGAAAACCATATCACATATGGAAATTGTTTATTTATTCAAAATGGAATCACAACTAAAAAATCATGCATAAGTGTAATAATGCAGAACTATGATTCAGACTTTCATACATAAAACAATCAAGAGAAGAAGTATTGCTAATTTCATAAATAAAACACAATCATATGATAAAAGTACCATATATGATAGGTCCAGCTTATGTGCTTCATCAATACTAACTCAATTTCATCCAATTCAATACACTCTAAGAGTACAGAAGTGTAATTTCCATATAGCATGCTTGATATTCAAAGAAAAATAGATCATGTTCCAATCGTTTCATCAAAACCTTCTCAAAAATACTAAAGTGTAATATCTTGAAAAGTGTTTTTGATAAAAATTTTGGACCCCTCTCTAAATGCATGAGAGGGTTTTAAGTACTAAAATTCATGCCTCAAAAATAGATTATTACAAAAATATATGAGGAGGTTTCAAACAACCTTCCTCAGAGTGGGAAAAAATAAAACTAAAAATAGAGTTAAACTAATGACTAGCTCCTTTGAACTTTGAACTAACTTAGTTGGCTAACTTGATATCTGAGGTTGCAAATGTTTATCATTGGTTTGAAGTGAGGCGACTGGCTGATTGTGGATTTTAACTGTGTAATAAATATGGCATCTATCAAAGCTAGCACCACCTTTTGTGTATGGGTTGTTAAACACCACAGAGTCATCCACTAGCTATGTGGTTTTATTAAAAACTATCAGTATGACTCCCAAATCAATCTTGTTAGTTGTTTAATTGCTTCTTCCTTTTCCTGTGTTGTCTGTTTCCATTGCTTCTCTAGCTATTTGACATTTGGTAGAAACCTTGGTATGCAATATTTGACAAGGTTAGCACTATGGAGGTTTTCATTAATGGCTTCTATTATACTACTTTCTTCTTCTGATACTATCATTGTCGCCCTTTCTCCCTGTTTCAACCGTGAACCCCAATCTGGAAACATAATATCTTTGTGGGATTCCTCTATTTTTGGGAGGTCATATTTTCTTCCCTCATCGAATTCTTGGCAGTTGATAAATTCATAAACCTGTTTGTGGATCTCCTCATATTCAAACCTCATATCAATTACTTGGTTTGTTAATTTATCACTGGTCTCACAGTAAGGATTAATCTGTGAGATTTTTTGGCAGAACATTTCTTTCTGTTGAATTAATAGGGAATTTAGCTTGATCGCTTCTTTGATGAATTCATCATTTTGTGGGTTATATTTGAATTTATCCACCATGGCTTTCACTTGACAAACTTGCAAATCCTTTTCTTATAAACTGGCTTGGTGTTGTAACCTCATCTACTTGAATTCCCTCTGAGGTTGAGCTACCTATTGTTCTGCTTGTTGATTAGTTTGTTCTTGATCTAATTATTGTTCAACCAACAAAATTTTATGTTCTTTTTCTTTTAGCATCATTTGGACCTTCGTTGCCTTATCGATAGTTGTTGTGGCATAAGCTCCTATCAACTGTGACAGCTTCGTGAGATTCTTGAATGGGTCAACACAAGTGTCCTTCCACACAACATCCATTGGTTCATTTTCTAGAGTTGTAATAGTCATGGTGTCTAGTTTCCTTTTCTTCCTTTGTCTTTTAACTATAGCCTTATGAGTAGGACTCTAAAATATATCTAATGGAGGTATCTCTTCAATTCTCAAGACAATTTTAAAAGTAGGAAAAGAAGGAATAAGCTCGATATCTTGAGTACCTGTAGCCCCTTGTTCTGTTGTTTCTGGATTTGCTTTGTGCTGGGTCTATTTGGGGGTCTAAAAATTAGATGTTTCCTCAGTACTTGTTTGGAGCTTGTTGTTAAATTTCTCCCATTCCTTGTCAAGGTCAGTGGTTGGAACCTTACCTGATTGAACTGAAGTGGAAGCAACCTATCCCTATTTCTTTGCGAAGGCCTGTTTGGTTGTTTCCTTATTATTTCCAGATGTATCTTTCTCAGAATCTTTATTTGTGTTTCCTCCTCCATTTTGAGATGGTCATTCTAAGTGCTATGACTCATGAGTCAACTTCTCTTGGGTTTCTTCTTCATAATTTTCTTTTGAACTTCCCTCCAAGCTTACGCTAGGATTTGATTCTCTTATTGGCTCAATCTGTAATAGGTCCAATGGGACCCTTAACAGTCTCTTATTCCTATACACATGAAAAGAATTAATATCTTCCAAGAGCAACTGTATTGATGCCAACTGTAGGACTTTTGCAAATGTTTCTACTTCTTGGAATAGGTTTTCAAAGGCATCCCCTTCGTGAGAAAAGTGTTTGACTTTCACCATAGTGGTGAATTCTTTAGCAACCTGATTTGGGTCATACTATCTCCCTGGAACTGTGGTTAATTCCAGAGACATAATAATCTTTGCTTCTTTTACTACGTGCCCATAGTCATGTAGTGCGAAAGCACCAAATTGCAATGGGAAGGTATGCCAAATGGCTTTCCTTTGTTCCCTTGGGCTTTTGGTTAAACCGCCCTCCCATATTGTCTGGTAAGCTATTTCTCTCGCCAACAGCTTGTCTGGGACATAATATGGGAGAACATATGGAGAAGAAATTCTCCCAAAAACTCTGATGTAAGTACATGTCTCTTCATCGAACCATCTGGCCATTGGCAAGATCTCTACTTTGGCTTCTTCAGAAAACCTAGAGGTTGTTCTATCGAAAACAGTTTTATGAATATGCAGCATAATACCTTGGTAGATTTTGTAAAAATGGGTATGGAATTGAGACTCCCACAAAAATTTGTGGTATATATGGATGGGGAGTGGGTTCTATATAGTCCGCTTCCATCCCATGTTTGGAAACTGAGAACAAAAAAAGATTGTGTCCATAACAAAAGCACTCATAAAGAAAGGGGGAAAAATCCTTGAAGAAACACTTCTCTTCTGTCTATATTCTATGATGGCCTATGCTAAATTTTCTAATAAAATCTGACTCCAGTTCATAATTATTTCATTAACTACTACATCAATTAATGTGAGCCACTCCATAGAAAATTTGGTGCTATCAGGTTTACTGAATAACCTACACATCATTACTACTACGAAATTATGAGGGGCAGAGAGGGATGCTATTGAGTACATACCAAATTTATCGCATTTGAATTTGCCTCCGCCTGACCTCCAGGTTTGTGTAACATCCAACAGGTTGTCGTTGTCTTTAGCGAAATGCTTAAGAAACGCTTTATTATAGAGCTTTTGAGCTAGGCTACATTAGTAGTAGATTGTCCAGTGAGAAAGACCCCATGATCTCTTATCTTTATTCTTGTAAGTCTTGTCCGAGACATCTACATCATCAATTACCCATTTTACCATATCTATGTATGATAATATCTTTGGTCTCGTATCTATTCAGTGCAAGAATGAACATGATGTTTCAAAATAGGAGGCATCAGATGATTCCTGGGCATCAATTGTTGCCTTTGTTACCAGTGGCCTAGGATTCTCTTCTTCAAGCAGGTTATACATGGCTTCCCAAGATGTGGTTCCTCCATCTTTGTTGTAGGTGGTATCAGAGAAAAGTGGTATCATGTCTGATTTCTCAGATGCAGTAGCTTTTCCCTTCTTCGCCATTCTTTCCAACGTTGTTTTCTTCAGAGGTTTCCTGAAATGGAGCAATGGAAATTATCGAATAAACACAAGGTGAAAATGACAGTGAGAATTAAATGATACAGTTAACCCCGAAAGGTGACAAGAAAGGATATTTTATTCGAAATGCAGATGAAAGATATCAAATCACGTCGAGTCGTTCTTAACATAAATGCCATTAAAACTTATTAAATATGCACTAAGATCTTTTATCATGGCCTTTATTACTCATTTAAGCTATCGCATCGCAAACGGGAAGGAAAAACTTTAATGTGATGAATTTAAAGTGTGAAATGTTGATTATGTGATTACGATAAGATTAACACAATATCAAAAATCACATTATCGCATTTTTTATTGTCAGTTTTTTGGATTTGTTTAAAATTCTGCGAGATGCGAGGTGAGCGGGATATCATAGTATCACAATTCACATATTCCAACAGGCATTTTTAGTGATTTTTTTGTGAATGTCAATATGTGATTGCGAGAGGTGCTACATTTTACAAGAAATTCCTTAAGTCTTAGCTTTTAATGGAAAGTGCAATGATATCCGAAGTTTATTACGGTGATCCCTCCCTATCACAATTCGCAAATCCTAGTTTGCCAATTAACCTTTAACACACATGATCCAATGATATGCGATAAAGTGAGAATTGCTAGTCTTAAAGGGATTTGACTTGATACCTTATATTATTTAGCAATTCATTTCTAATAATTCAAAAAGAAATCCTTTAAGTGTTAAGCTTCTTGGAGGTTTTTTTATAAAGGGTCCCCAATTATTAATAGAATATTAACTACTAAACCAATAAATGGGGGGTTGTTGAACATCATAACAATAGGATAACACTTATGGATTGCTTGCTATGTGGGAACCCAAAAGGACAGAGTAGACTTCTTGTGGCATGAGAGGTAGTACTAAGAGGGAATCATTAAACAAAGAAGGAACAAGGAGAGCTCTAAAATAGAGAACGAATCAAGAATGAAAGGTTGGGAGATCGAACCATGCCAGACTCTCTTCAGCCAGTGAAATTATGTCAGCTTCCCCCTATCTCTCTATTATGTTTTGTTGGTTATGATGTGTCATCCTTGGTTTGTTGTGTCGACCTGCCCCTTTCTTTTAACATGTCCTCCTCCATGGTTTCCACCAAACTAGTCCCATCCAAGTAGTTTTCCACCTCAACTCTAGAATCTGTGTCCCCAAATTAGATCATTTAATTTTATTAAGGTTACAATGTTTATAATAATGAGAAATGTAACTGGGATATTACAGTAGATCTCACATCTCCTTTTCCTGTTTGAGGAATGTTATGTGACATTTTTCCTTACCAAACTTTTAGTTATGATTATCTTAAAAAACAAACCTCGATAGTGTTTAACTACTTGTAATGCAATTAACAAAATAAAACATTTTTGTATTATGAAAAAAAAATATGGATTTGAGACTTCTGCGATTTGCATTCTGTGTGGTTGTATCTTCCGGATTCATCGCATTCTGTGCGATGACAATAATTCTCATCCTGATGATGAACCACAGAGGCTGGTTCGAAACGTCGATGCACTAAAACAACAGATGCGATGAATCCGGAAGATACAACCAGACAAAAAAATAGTCACTTCTTTGTACTTTTTATGTTTGTTGACTAGAGAGGAATTCTCCAACTTGAAAAATATTGACTTTTTCAAACATTAGTATTTCTATAAATAGATAATTGACCTAATCAAATGTTATATATCTAATGAATATTCAATTGTCATCGCATATGATGAATAAAGTTATAATCATATATCCTGATGAGCCCCAATATTGCAACTCCTGAGGCTTCCAACTTAAATTATCAACCCGAGGTCCGTACAAACTTAAGAGGTGTCGACACTATATGTGCAATATGTAACATTTCCTTCTTTCACTGCTCCATTTCAATGACATAAAACCTTAAGAGGTTGCAACACTGTATGTGCAGTAGGTGGTGTACTTCTACCTAAGTTGGTGCAAGGGACTAAAGTACTCTATGTTTGTAGAAATAAAAAGCATAACTAATCCTAATTGCAAAAAGAGAACATACTTAATTTTGCAGAAAGGAAACCCAATTACTTTTTCAAAGAGGAAATCCTAGTTACTTTTTCATAAAGGAAAGGCTATTCTACTTTCCACAATTGTAAATTCCAAACCTTCTTGTATAAATGTAAACATTAACCTATTTACAGAGTGTAAATGGTACATCAAAAGGAAAGCTAGTCTATGCAATAGAAATAACAATGCTAGAAATGGAAACCCTAACTTAAGATGAATGAAACAAAATAAAATCGTTTGTCAATCACTGCATTCAAGATATATGTTTTCAATAGATTTCATAAGGTTATTCATAAATCAATCATGAAAAACATCATTATTCTCTTCAATTCATGAATATGTCCACGAACCATAATTGCAAAGATGAATTGTAATAGAGAAGAGGCAAGGATTAAGAGGCTTTTGGTCTTACTTAATCATAGCTTTGGAGCCTAAGAGTCATTATTTAAGGCTAGGAGGAAAATATAAAGATTTAAGTACAATTCTAACCAAGTTTGTAGGGCATTTACATGGTGCTACAAGATGCTATGGGATTGCTACAACACGTTACAATTTTTCCCTATTTTTCTACAGGATTGAATCTGTGAGCATTCTAAGGGTGGAAAAGGTGATCTAAAGCTCAGAAAGGGTAGATGAAGGTATATGAAGGTTGTATGAGGATTTTTACAATCTTATCACCTCTTACAATCCCATCTTACACAAAAATAAATGACCACGGTGTTGTTTGTATCTCCTAGAGATAACCCCTAAGCTGAGGAGAGGTCAGTGTTTAGGACATCTCAGTCTCTCTTGAAGATGAATAAGTCCTACTCAAGAGATAAAAGTAAAATAATCTAAATTATGTCTCAATTATCTTTCTTAGAGGGATATTCAATATACACATAACTAATATATCATTCCCAAGAGTAAATGTTCAAGTTTGGTGACCTACACACAGAAAATGCAACTTGATTGGTCATTGCACTAAAGATGGAAAGGAGAAATATAAGGAACGAACCTAGTGCATAGGGTTGGACAAGCAGAGAATCATATGTAATAAATCCCAGTAGAATCATGAAAAGATAGAGGAAATTAAGTGAAGAAATTATGGAGTACATTTTAGGGGTTTCAACTCAATATATCACAAGTACTTCCTGCTACAATAGAACATAAGTAATTCTATTATTTAAGAGTGAATCCAGTATTTACAAATTACACAACTTTGAAGAGGAAAAACACACATGAAGTGACATGGAGAGGGATAACAAATACTACATATTATAATGCTTGGAATCACCATAAACTTCTTCATTAATATTCAAGAATGAAATACATGTCATAGGTACAAGCTTGCGAATTTTGCAAAATGATTACAACCTTTGGTACAAGAAAATTGAACCATGGAACCTCTTTCTAAAAACATAATTTGGAGCCCATCTAATGAGATTTTTCATCCCTTTTTGTAGGGAGAACCAAAATAAGAACAACTTACATAAATATCTATGAATGCTACAGTTTTTTGAACTACACAATTGTCTCAGCATGTGACTAGCCTAATATTCCTAATGATTACATAACAAACTTGATTCCTTTCTTGAAAATGTGATATTAACCAAAACATAAAAACATGAGGTTTCATAATTGATACAGAAAAATATCTTCATTGTCAACTCTTATGATTTCCTAAGGTGGACTCCGTCTCCATTATCTAGGTTCATGGTGGGTTGATGATCTGGCCAAGCCTGTAGGTTTCAACCTTGTACAAAAATTACCTGCAAACAAATTCTTAAAAAACAGAAAACAAACAATGGCGAGAAAATAAAAAATAAAACAGTTATACACAAAGATTTTCTCTTAGATCCAAAAAAACAGGAATACCAGATTTATTTTTCTTTATATTCCTTTCAATGCTACAATACATATATATACATGTTTAATCATCCATAAACCGCAATCCATTAACCCTGTATTAGATTATAACCATAGTTCCCTTGACCAAATCTACAAAATACCATGGGCATAAATCTATCATGCCCAAAACCATGTGCGAAATCCATGCACAAAACCATAGGTAGGTATGCCCACCTAATATAGTCCACAAAAATGGACCCTATATTAGGTTGGCGGACCCACCTATGGTTTTGTGCATGGATTTCGCACATGGTTTTGGGTATGATGGTTTTCTGCGCATGTTATTTTGTAGATTCGGTCAAGGTAACTACAGTACTGTTCTAATATAGGGTTAATGGATTGGGGTTTATGGATGCATCAACATGTATATATATGTATTGTAACGTTGCAATGAATATAATTAAAAATAAATCTCGTAGTCCTGGTTTTCAGGATCTAAGGGAAAACCTTTTTTATAATTGTTTTATGTTTTATGTTCTTGCCATTGTTTATTTTCTGTTTTTATGAATTCATTTGCAGTTACTTTTTGTACAGGATTGAAACCTACATCTAGTATCATAGTTGTTTCATATTCAAGGGCACACCTTTACTATTGAGGGATTTTGCTTGGGCCTATGGTAGACCCTGTTCAGTGGGAGACCTGCGGGATCGATTCTTGCGGTGAAAGAAGATGGCGAGCGGTGAAAAGATAGAGATCAAGAAATTTAATGGTCATATTTTTGAGTTGTGGAAACTCAATATGGAGGATCTGTTGGTGGATAAAGATTAGTGAATTGCAGTAGATCCGAGTATTAAACCAATGACAATGTTCGATGAAGACTGGAAGAAGTTGGATTGGAAAGAAAAGAGCACAACACAGTAGTTTATCTTAGATTCAATATTGTTGAATGTATCAAGGGAAGCTTCAGAAAAATATTTGTGGGAAAAGTTAGGGACTTTCTACCAATGTAAGTCTCTCATGAATAAATAGTTCCGAAGAAAAAGTTGTATAACCTGAGGATGAAGGATGGAGACTTAGTGACAAACCATCTCAATGCCTTTAATACTGTGGTAAGCTAGTTGTTATCTATTGATATTAAAATATCAGATGAAGATAAGTGCATTATTTTTTTGTGTTCTCTACCATATTCATGGGATAGTCTAGTTGTTGCAATAGGTAGAAATACAACTACCTTGTAGTTCGATGAAATAGTCTCGTCCTTACTATCGGAGGAGATGAGATGAAAAAATATGAAGGGTCAGAATGGTGATGCCTTGTCTGTACGAGGGTGGTCCCAAAATAGAAAGTGGGAGATCTAAATCTCCAGGAAAAATTGTAAAGGTGTGCTAGAAACAGGAAAATTTTAAGACCCCCCCCCCCCTAAATTTATAAATATAATAAATGGGCGAATCTCCATGGTATATAGGAAAAATGGAAGGCGATTTTATCAATAATATAATATGTATATATAATTTTTTGGCGAATCTCTCACTAGGCATGGCGAATATTTTACTTAATTATAAAATCTTGTAAGATCTTGGTATTACCACGGGTTATCATAAACTTGGAGCTTAAAAATTACTATTAGTAATTTATAAAAATTAATAAAATTAATAGTTGATTTTTTTTTTTTATTTTTTTTTTTTAACCAAGCTAAAATGTTTAACATAAATTAAATTACAACATCCAATTTTACTCTTGATCCACCAGAGGGATCAAATATTTTTTCACTCTATGCTAGTTTGCATATCACAATATTTGATACCTCTCGGGGGTTAGTAGATCCAAAGTAAAGATGGATCTATGCTAGTTTAATTCCCCCATTTAAATAGGCTACATTCTAGGTGAATACCATGGGTGAATACCATGTGCAATTTTGGTGAATACCATGGGTCAATACCATGTTGCCATTTTTATTTTTATTAATACTAATATTAGGGTTAATAAATTTTTTTTGCATGGTATTAATAACAATCTAGTCCATGGTATTTGTCCCATAGTATTTTGCCCATAGGTTTCACCTAAATATAAGGCATTTTTTGAGTGTTCGTAAATATAAGGTGACTTATGGAGTAAATATAAAAAAATGTTTTATTTGTTTACCATACCTCTCGTTTATTTATATTTTTATTATTTTACCATACCTCTTACAAATGTGGTATTTGGCCCATGGGATTCACTTAAATAAAACCTCTTTCTTGAGCCTTCATAAATAGAACGAGGGTTATGGACTAAATATAAAAAGAGGTTTTATTTATTTACCATACGTCTATTTTATTTATATTTTTATTTATTTACCATACCTTTTGAGTAAGTATAAAAAGACGTTTTATTTATTTACCATACCTCCACTTTACTTATATTTTTATTTGTTTACACCCTTGCATGTATATAAGGTGACTTATGGAGTAAATATAAAAAATGTTTTATTTATTTACCATACTTCTCATTTATTTATATTTTTATTAATTTACCATACCTCTTTTATAAATATGGTATTTGGCCCATAGGATTCACTTAAATAAAACCTAATCTTGAAAATGGGCGAATGGATTCACTTAAATAAAACCTATTCTTGAAAATGGGCGAATGGAAGGTTGTAACTCCTAATTTCAAGGGCTAAATTTACCTTTTTTACCCTCTCCCTTAAAATAAGGTGGGCTATTTGAGGTGATTTGTAAAAATGTACTATGATAAAAAATATTCGCCCACTAAAAATTTAAAACCCCTTAATTTCGCCAAAGGGTGAACATTCGCCCCTAAAATTTTCTATGGCTAGAAATGTGGAAATAAGGGCACTTAAAAAAGGATTGTAGATCGAGATCTCTTGAGAAAGGAAAGGGATCTGATGATGCTCCTTCTGCAGAGATGAAAACTACCTTAGATGAAGATGGGGATGTGTACTTGGCTTCTTCTTCAAGTACACATGTAGATCATGAGGCATGGTTGATTGACTCATCTACATCCTTTCACTTCACTCCCCTTAGAGAGTGGTTCTGCTAGTATGAGAAATATGATGGTGAAGATATCTTCTTAGGAGATGATAGGAAGGGTAGAATTTCCCGACATAGAAAATTCAAGTTGAAGTTGCAAGGTGGAAGGATTAGAACACTTCCGGGTGTTCTACATATTCTTACATTAGCCATAAATTTGATTTTTGTAAGAAAGATAGATGATACCGGTGTAAAAACAGTGTTCAAGAAATATACCTTCAAGATGATTCGGGAAGCACTGATATTAATGCAAGGAGTTCGGATTGGAAATTTGTACAAACTTATGGGTATCATTATTGTTGATGAGTGCAACAGTTCTATGGTTCTTGAAAGTGGAGAAGAAAACCTTGTGGTCTCTAGAGAAAAGACCATTATATAACATCAAAGGATTGAACATGTTGGAGAGAAGGGCCTTCAAATACTTCATGGTAATGGTATTGTAGAAGGTATGCATAATTTCTCTCTCAATTTTGATTTTTGTGAACATTGTGTAAATGGGGAACATAATCAAGTGATTTTCCCCTCTCGTGCGAAGAGAGTGAAAGGGATATTAGAGCTTCTTCACAGTGATGTGTTTGGACCTGTGTCTGTTCCATCACTAGGTAAGTTTTTGTACTATGTATCATTTATAAATGACTTCCCAGGGAATACATGGATATATTTCCTTGAGAATAAATATTAGGTCTTTGACAGGTTTAAAGAATTTAAGCCTCTAGTGGAAAACTAGACAGAGAAGAAGATAAAGGTGTTGAGGATAGATAATGTTGGAGAATTTTGTAAGAAGGAATTTGAAGAGTTTTTTAATACGTGTGGTATAGCATGGCATAAGACTATTCCATACACACTTCACCAAAACAGAGTTGTAGAAAGAATGAACGGGACATTGATGGAAAAGGAAAGAAGCATGCTCAGTTGTGTCGGGTTAGGACAAAAATTTTGGGTAGAGGCAGTGGAGTCTACATTTTACCTAGATAATAGACCACCTTTATCAATGTTGGAGGATAAGACTCCACAAGAGGTATGGATTGGTAAGAAGCTCTCTCTATCACATATGAGGGTATTTAGCTTTGATGCATGTGTACATGTTCCAAAGGATAAAAGAACCAAGTTGGATATTAAATATGAAAGGTGCATCTTTATTGAGTATAAGGATGGTTTAAAATGTTATAATATTTGTAACCCAGAAACAAGGAAGGTTGTGTACAGCTACGTTGTGGTGTTTAGAGAGGTGAAATATGTTATTAAACATGAAGTACTATCAAAGGAACTTGATAAGATAGGGTTTGAGCTAAAGGAGGAAGAATCAAACTCTACAACAGAAGAGGAATCAAAAGATGAAGAGCCACAAACTCCAGTTTTGAGAAGATTAATTCCAGAAAGAAGGGATCCAGAAAGGTATAGTCCAGCTACATTCTGTTCAAATTTTGATTTATTTATTATTTATGATGATCCTAGAACTATCAGGGAGGTATTAGACTCAGAGGATGGAAAACTCTAGAAAGAGGCCATGGTTGATGAAATGACATCTTTGGACAAAAATGAGGCTTTAGATCTAGTGGAGTTGTCGTCTGGAAGGAAACCCATCGGAAGAAAATGGGTGTTTAAGAAGAAGATGAATGAAGAAGGAAAGGTGGAGAAACACAAAGCTTAATTGGTAGTAAAAGGTTATTCCCAGGTGTCAGGAATTGATTTTGGTGATATTTTTTCTCTGGTTGCCAAGGTAGATTTTATTAGATTACTTTTATATGTTTCTATTGCTTTTGATTTTGAGGTAGAACAGAAGGATGTGAAGACAACATTTCTTCAAGGGAATCTAGAAGAAGATATCTACATGAAGCGACTTGATGGCTTTGTGGTGAAGGCTAAGAAAGAATTAGTATGCAGGTTAAAAATATCTTTGTATGGGTTAAAAAAATCACCAAGGATGTGGTATCAGAAATTTGATAGATTTATATAGGGACTTGGATTCACCAGAAGAAAAGAATATCATTGTGTGTATTTTAAGTTAATTGGTGACCATGTTATTTATTTGGTCTTGTATGTGGATGATATGTTGTTGAAATAACAAATAAATTATCCAGGAATTGAAGACCCAATTTTCCTCCAAACTAAACAAGAAAGACCTTGGTGCTGCAAACTATATTTTGGCATGGAAATTAAAAGAGAGCAGGTAAGGAGGAAGCTTTAGTTAAACCAGAGGAAGTATGTTGAGACAATATTGCAGAGGTTTAATATGCAGGATAGTAAACCAGTGAAGGTTCCTATTCCTGCAGGTGTAAAATTATTTGTTTAACAGTGTCCCAAGACACAAGAAGAGGAAGAGAATATGTCTCGTGTTCCATATGCAAGTGCAGTAGGTAGCTTGATGTGTCCAATGGTCAGTACTAGAATGGACATTACACATGTAGTGAGAGTATTGAGCAGGTTTATGTGAAAACCAGGGAACGAGTATTAGACAACAGTGAAGTGAGTTCTCAGGTATTTGCGTGGAATTAGTGATTATGGCCTATGCTACGGTCAATGTAAACTTTGAAATGGGAATTGATACGATTCACCGTTTCGTAGAAGTAGCAAAAAAGTGACCCGATTTGAAAATGGTGATGAAGAATACACATTTTTTTTAAGCATCGTTTTTGGCACTTTAATTTTTTTTATGTACATTACTTTTAAGAATGTTAGTGATTTGCATGTTGATTTTAAAAAGTGGCGATTCTGCATCAAGCCCTTTTTAAAAAAAATCTATTTTTGGACTTTAATTTTTCTAATGTATGAAATGTAAATAAATTTTCTAAATTTAACAATTTTTGAAGTGGTCCTCTTCTTCATATTTTTTTTTGTAGTGAGTTTTTTATTGTTTTTCATATTTAAATAAGAAGGTCGATATTTTAAAGTTTCGATATTCAACATATTTATATATCGTTAATTTATTTTTCAATGCACATCAAATAATCGTCTCTTAAAAACAATAATTTTTAACAATTGACATAAAAATAACCATTGTCAACATAAATATAACTAAAAAATTACGCATTTTTATAATTTTTCTCTAGAAATGACATGTCAAAATCATAATTTTTATAGGAAAATTTTAACAAAAAATGGTTAAATAATAGTTTTTTTATGAATTTCATGTCAAAAAAATAATAATAATAATCACTGTTTTTTTCAAAAAATAATGATTAAATTAAAAATTAATGTGAAAATCACATAATACAAGTATTGAACACATAACAACATTAATTGAATGCTTATTCTTCTCATAAATGTCAAAGTCAAAACATTACAAGTATAACTAGTTAATAGTTACAAAAAATGAGCTTGATTTCCAAGCATAACTTAAATTTAATCAACAATATCACGTAATTCAAACTCTTCATTCTCTAGAGTTTCATCATTGTCTTCTTCCACAATATTTTCTGCTTCATTTTTCTCATTTTCCTCTTCTAATGGATCTTTGATGTCTATGAATCTCCCAATGTATGTCTTTCTAATCATTCCATGTAATGGTGGTTGAAGTTCCTTTGCCTTTTTTGCTACACGTGATTCACTAAAATCCCCTTTCTTCAACCCAATTTCTTGCATTGCATCTGGAAGAAATTTAAGAGCATTAATTCTTCGCTGAATAAAATTGCACTGTAGTATATCTCTTTCGATAGAAATGCAATTTATTCCTTTTTATAGGCAACATGCTAGTGTTGTACCTAATTACCAAGCATAAAATAAATAATGAAGTAAATTAGTATAATGAGATATAAATTAAGAAAGAAGATATTGAAATCCATTCCATATAAGAAAACTTACCTGAGCTAGAAAATAAATCGAGAACCCAATCTCCTTCATTTGAACATATGTCTATAAGACATTTAATCAATAATTGTGGTTTTTGATAAATGTTAACTTACTCTCCTTTCGCTTCTTTGTCATCATATGTTAGTTTTCTCACAACAGCATCATAAGCTAGTACTTGGTTGTGACTCTTTCCATCTACCTGATTAAAAAGCATAGACATATAGCTATCATCTTGTGCCCAACTATCAATATGGTTGAACTCACAATCATTTATAAATGGTTAATATTCATGGCTAAGAAGATTTTACTTTTGCCTGTAACATGAAATAGTAAAAGTTTAATTAACTTGTACATAGATGAATTTTTTAACATTAATCAAACATACATTTTCAACTTCTTACCATGTAAGCTACATCCTTGATTTTGTTTTCCCTTTGAAGCTTGACAATAATATTGTCAATTGTGTGTCTGAATGAAATGTTACAAATCTCCATATTGATAATGATGTGACTTCTACAAATCTCACAACCACTCTACTAAGAGCTTGATAAGTATAAGGGTCACTATCATAGTCAATGTTTGGGATATTGAAACCATGGGGAATATCTGCAATAACTAGGGCATAATCCCTTTTAGGTATGAGTTTAGAAATATATTAACAATCACCTTGTATTACTTGATATTGAATAGTGTCAAGCCCATTCCAAATGAAATGAGTAAGAGTTGCATCAAGTTCAACATTCTTAAGACGCTACTTCTTCAGTCTTTTGATCTTAATTTTTTCAATAAAGGTTCTGAAACTTTCTGGTGCTCTATTTGCATCCATCCTAATCTTTAATAAAATAAACAAATATATGTATAAGTTATAAAATAAAAATAGTATACAAATGAATAAAAATGAATGTATAAATCAACATACCTTTTTAAATGGAAGATAAAAAGAAAATAAGGTTGATGTAGAACTTGAATCTGGATAGTTGCGTACAATATCATCCCAACTATCTTCATTCAACAAGTTAATCATTTGTTCTTGTATTTTCATGTAAACTTTGTGACTGAATAGATAAAGTAAAAAAAATTAATATAATGATATCTATAACAAATACCACCAAGAACAATATGTTATATTTAAAATAAAATTATAGTCTAGAAATAAGTAAAAATAATTCAACAAACTTACTTTTGAAATTCCATCGACATTTCCTCCAATGATAATTCCCCTGACCTCACATGAGATAATATTGCTTTGAAAAGTTTTTCATCCTTCACTCCTTGCAATGCTCTCCAAGGTGCAATAGTCATATCTTCTGGAAGTTGCTTCATTTCAGGACCCGCTTTACTATTGCTACATATCAATGGTTTAGACCTTTTGTCCTTCTGTTTTTTAATGCCAATGTTCTCCCACATGCTAAAAATCTCATTAATCAATTCCCATATCTCTCTAGTTCTAAATGCCAACTAGAAAATGTTACCAATACCTATGAACATATCAATATTTACTCTGCCACCTTTTGAATTGATTTTCTCCTCAATTTGATAACCTATTTCCAAACAACATTCCTTTCAAAAATCCATAGTAACATTTATTTTATCCCCACCACATTTTTCTTCAAATTCACTATCAATAAATCTAACCCTTTGGATGAAAGTCATATACATTCTATACTCATTATCTGAATTATGATCCCATGCCACTAACTTTACTTGTGTATCTGATAACCCAGCATAAATGATACATTTCATTGTCTCAAAATGTGGGTTATTGGGATATTCTTCCATCAATTGTCTTTGAGCTTCTACAGAATGGTTCCCCCAAGCACATAATAATTGTATTAAAAGGAATTTGACTTATCAAATGCTTCTTTGTTAGGAACCTGAACTAGATCAACAAGAAGCACATAATTAACCACATGAGCATATGGATTGTACCTCATCAATGTCTTCAAGTTGTGAATATGCAGGTGGTGTGGCTTTTTGACTTGATATTTACATTGTCCTTCACTTACCTTATGCATTTGTCTCACATTAAGCTGAAATGTATGACCACCCTAAATTAAGTTTCTCTTTGTCAAGTTCTATCGAATGGCATTTTGTTTTGTTTTAATAATGCCATCCTCTAAATCAACTCCTGGAGTAATTATTTCCATGCTTTCTTTGAAGTTTGACTACAATATTCACTATTGGTAATGACTACTTGAGAATGTTCAACTTTACTTTTCTTCCTCCTAACATTCTCATCATTAACTAAAACAGAGATATTCATGGGCATTGTTACTTTTGCTCTTTTATGGCTCTTCTACTTTCTAAAATTAGTTCCAATGTCATCCTCAGTAATCGAAACATATTCTTTAGTGTCAATTTCAACTTCCTCATATTCAAAAGTAATATGTCTACCTTTGCTAGATTTATCCACTAGAGGCATTTTTTCTGATCCTTTGGATGTAGTTTTGTAGCATCATGAATTACTACATTAATCTTATTTACCATATCCTCTTCTCACCCTGGGTAGAAACTGCTGACAACACTCATAACATCTTGCTCTATGAAATGAATACCTCCCAACATAATTAAAAGACTTTCAATAAAATTCAGTCAAACAAAATATCATATGTCAATAAAAACTAAGGTATAAAAATATAATGTGACAGTTACAATAAACACAAAACACTAAAATAAATAACAATACTTACAATATCTTTTGTAATCTCATTTATGATTCATTTAGACAACTTTGTAGATACCTCTCTAACGTCATACAATGAATATAATAACTGATTTTTATCATGTCATGTGACTTGGGCCATTTTGTAAGTATATAAACAACTTCAGTGTCTGTTACCACACACACGTCTATGACCTTTCCCAACACCTCATAAATTCCACTATCATTAGGGATATCAACATATAGATATATTTGCACATCTTCGCCTTCTCTTTCTTTCACATACCATATATTTTCTAAAAGTCTCATTGCTTTTGATTTCTTCCAGTATGAAATCGTCTTCTTATCGTTTGAGGCAATTGAAATATTTGTAGATATCAGCTCAAGTTTGGTTCATTCAATAGTGCTTTTTGAAGATCCACCTTTAATTTTAGCAGTCATTGGTCCAAAAAGATTCACATAAATATTCTTTGATGCCATTTTCTTGCAAAAAAATGAGCATATATAAATCAGTAAATTACAAAAAAATAATAACATAAATTAATAAACAAAATGATAAATAATAATTAATTTTGTAAAACATAACAATTAAAAAAAATAAAAAATAAGAAATTAAAGAAATACAGCCCCCTACTGCCCCACCCCAGAAAATCTGCCCACCACCCGGGTCGACTCCCGGCCACACCCCGGTGGCCCAACTGCCCACTGGGGTGGGGAGAGGGGACTAGCGCCAAGACCCCTACCCCACCCTAGAGGCCCAATGGCCTGCCACCCCGACAGCCCAATGACCTACCACCCCAAGCAATCGTTGGGCTACCGTGGTGGGTCGGGGGGGCTGGCGCCCAACCCTCGCCCCTCCTCCATGGGACCATTGGGCCATTGAGGAGCATGACCAGGCCTACCATGCCCACTATGGACATAGTGGGTAAATCTAAATCATTTAAATTTTAATTTCTAAAAAAAAAAAAAAAAAATCATTAAATGTATCGAATTTTAAAAGTTGCACATGAAAAAAGAAAAACTAACCTTTCAAATCCGATAATCTTTCATTGAATATGTTGTTGATAACAATGTAGATACTCCACAAATTTGCTCCAAGTCTTTTAACGAACCTGGAAAACCTTGATGTGATGTGGGGAATAGTGTTAATGAAATTTGTATTATAGCGGAAATTACGGAATCATTTTACTGCATGGTTAATGTGGGACTAATTTGTTTTTATAAAAACATTAACATGTAAGTTTTTTATAGCGATATACGAAACTATATAAAATGAACATTACACAATACTTTAACATATAATTTTGTTATGGCGATATAGTAAACTATGATATAACAAATATTACGGAATTGTTTTACAACACGGTGAATGTGGGATTAATTTGTTTTAGAAGATATAATAAAAAAAAACATTCAATTGTCTAGTTAATATTATATACTTTAAGTAAAAAAATAATTTAAGTGAAAGATTTAGTTTACAAATTTAATTTAAATATTTAATTTAAAAGATTTATTTCATAAGAAAATATTAGTTAAATTTTTTTAATAAATTGTAGAAGAAAATTATGAGGGAAATACATGAAACGAAATTTTTTTTTGTGGGGGGGGAGATTTTGGTGAAAATTTTTAGGGAAACCTTGGAGGGAAATTTTCATTCATTAAGTTATATATTATCATTAGGAGAGAGTGCATTTGTATCATTCAACCTCTTCTATTTGAAAGGCATGGATTCTTCTGATAGTGAAGTTTCTCTTTGTGAAGCATCAACATCTTCGTCGCATAACAACTCTATTCATATTGATGAATATAATGGAAATTCTTCCACTATGAATAGAGAGTCAAATATTCCACTTAGTCCTAATCCTAAGGACTATGAGAGCAACACTGATGAAAGATAGGATGAATAATTTCAAATAAATAAAGAGTCATGGTTTCCACTTAGTCCTAATCCTATGGACTATGAGAGCAGCAGTGATGAAGAGCATGATGAAGATTTTCAAATAAATAAAGAGTTGCAGTTTCCACTTAGTCCTAATCCTATGGACTATGAGAGCAGTAGTGATGAAGAGCATGATGAAGAATTTCAATTGAATAGTGTCACAGTGTCCACCTAGTCCTAATCATATGGACTATGAGAGTAGTAGTGATGAAGAGCATGATGAAGAATTTCAAAAGAATGGAGTGTCTCGGTGTCCACTTAGACCTAATCTTATTGACTATGAGAGTAGCAGTGATGAAGAGAATGTTGGAGAATTTCAAAAGAATGGAGTGTTACAGTGTCCACTTAATCCTAATCCTATGGACTATGAGAGCAACAGCGATGAAGAGCATGATGAAGAATTTCAAAAGAATGGAGTGTCACGGTGTCCGCTTAGTCCTAATCCTATGGACTATGAGAGCAACAATGATGAATATTTTCAAATAAATAAAGATTCGTGGTTTCTGCTTAGTCCTAATCCTAAGGACTATGAGAGCAGTAGTAACAAAGGACATGATGAAGTTCTTAGTAATAAATCCTAAGGACTATGAGAGCAGCAGTGACGAAGGGCAGGATGAAGAATTTTTAGCAAGTGAAGAGTCATATTTTTTACATAGTCCTAATCCTATGGACTATGAGAGAAGCAATGATAATGCACATGATGAAGAATATCCAATAAATGTCAAGTCAAATTTTCCATTTAGTCCTAATTCTAAGGACTATGAGAGTATCACTGAAGAAGGGCAAGATGAAGAATATCTTCCAAGTCAGTATTTCAAAAGCACAGATGGTGAGATAACATTCCTCCGAATGATGATGAAATTCTTATACAAATGATGAACCAATGATGGAGATGTTGCGAGAAAATATTGTATCGAGGAGTAGGAGAAGACCTTTTCGTATCAATCTAAGATGTTCTAGTTATATAAGGGGTAGAAAATAATATCCTAAGAGAAGAAGTTCTATCAGCACTCTCATTGCAAGTGAATGTTTTCAAAAACATTGCTTGAAACATATGGATCTCAAGTTTTCATTAGAGAAAAGGAAGAGATATTTTTCAATGAATAAATGCATGCAAAATTCATATTTAGTGGGGTGGATGCAATCTACATTATCAGCTTAGGGTATGTCAGGTTATGACTTGTTGTTTTCTTTCCACAGGGGGGCATAGGAGAGCTTAGTCATTGGTCCAACCCTAAAATTTCCATTATTTCTCTACACCACGAGAACTTCTCAGTGCTCACATACTTTTTCAATGCATCTGCAATATTCTTTAAAATGTCCACCTTTACCAGCAACATCTTTTTGTCCTCAACCATATCCCTCACAAAGTGATACTTGGACATCAATGTGCTTTGTCTTTGAATGATAAGCAGGGTTCTTTGCCAAGAAAATTACACTTTGGTTATCACAGTCTATCCTTATAGCTCACTGTATTAACCCCATACTTGAACGAAATCTCTACAGCCAAATTGTTTCCTTGCTTGCATGAGTGGTTGCCATGTATTATGCCTCTCTAGTTAAAAGTGCCAATACAGACTGTCTCGTTCTCATCCAATGTAGATTGTAGGTGAATTGGCAGGTAACCATCGGAGGAATACAATGGAAGAAGCGTTGTTGGGTGGGTGTTATATTCTTTCCATGACTAGCCCCAGGCACCTAGGGATAATCATAACGTAAGATACACATTACGACACTTAAGATACACTTTGTGACGATGCAATGACAATTTTGTGACAATGCTTAAAACTTTTGAAATGAGTGTGATGGATTTTTACATGGTTGGAACAACTCATTTACACAAATATGACCTCTTTAAACCACCAAAACCGGCTTATATACATGATACAATAACTAACATGTGAAAATACAACATTTTTCCTATCTTGCAAAGGGGGAAAAAACTCCTCAATAAAACACATGGAATGAGTTTCAAATTTTTCCACGACAATGTGCAATACCAAGGAAGGCTTTGAAATTGAGTGTAGGAAAAAAAATGGAGGGTGTTGTAGCTGCGAAAACTCTTGGCGACACACTGGTGGAATTCCAAGCTCTCTGCCTTGGTGAACTCTTCTATGCAAGGTCCTGGTTCTTCAGGGAGTATTGATTCATCGTGTATATTACTTTGACATCCCCACTTACCACGTGAATAAATGTTGTCCAATCTATAGCTTTCTTGGTTGAACACATCATAATTTTCAAAGATATTGCAAAGTTTCAAGATGGGAAGGGTAGTAAAGTTCGTGAGCTTAATATTTCTAAAGTATTTTTTTTCATATTTGGTGTTTCTCCACTGCCAGCAGGCATGGATAGTACCCTAGTGGATTCACTATAGGAACACAAACATTGCTTTGTTTCCAGCGAGCCTGGACAATACCCTGGCAAAGTTGCTTGTTTCCCCTTCTCCTCCTCTACTAATTCGATAGGCTTGAAAACACCAAATCATAAAAATCAATTATGGGCATGAAGTTTTCCTAAATAGACACAGGTCAATGGTTCAACCAAAATTCTCCTTACGGACAGATCGTATTTTCCATTGGAACTTCATTGACCAAAAAATATAATGAAGACAAGGAAGATGAACATAAGGTTAGCCAAATGTTGAAGTGTTACAAAGTCCTTTTATACTTTTCCACATTCCTTTTTATACAAGAGAGCATATTCATGCGCGGTCTCATAAAACGAAAGGAAAGGTGACACACGACAAGGAAACAAAATGAGAAGACAAGACATAAAGTGGTTAAATGAAAACATGGTGCGAAATCAAAATTAGAAAACATAATACAGATTACAGGAAACAAATGTAGGATGGACGTGCAAGTAAACTACTATGTAATTAGGCCTACTCCTAATCTAACCAACTAGAAGATGGGGGTCACGTATAATGGAAATTCTAAGGTAGCCACCGTAATTGTTCCCAACCTGCAATCACAAACATGTGATCGATTAAAAATAATATAAAACGATTTACAATAGGAAAGGTAAGAACTTAAATAGCTTGCACAAAAATTTTAAGATATTTCCTATCAGCAAAAAGATAGATCAAAGCCACAACTTCTAACTAGTTTATATTCTTACCTCTCTGATGAGAACCATCATTAAACAAACCTTGGAAATTCTCACGGATGTGTCTCCATCTACACCAAACTCCTTAGTAAGTGCCAAGAAATATTTAAACTTATTATTCATGATAAAGCTTTCCAGTTGTTGATGGCCCAAAATGACATTGTCAACATTCTAAGGGAGACCACCCAGTCGGGAACCTAAATCAAATCCTTTTCCATTTGGAATGGTGGTTCCGACCAATTCAATTGGGTCTTGTTACCCTCTCTCTATCTCTATTGGCTTATAGTGTGTCTACTAGTTTCCAATAGAGAAGAGTTATCAAATCATCCCTCTTGTTGAGCTCAGGCAAGAAACAGATCCTTAAGCTGAATTACTGGCTTAGCCAAGCCACTTTAGAATTTTCCCCTGTGTAAGAGGACTTCTAGTATGCAACTATTAAAACTAAATGCAAATCTACTCTAAGTAATAGAAAGTAAATCATAAATCTATCTCGGTTGAAAAAAGGATTAGTCCCCCCTCTCAACCAAGAGCAAGGTAAAAGGGGATTTGAACCAGCTTTGAATTTGAAATAAAAATGAAGTCAATAAGCCAAGGAAATAGTTCCAAGACTTATTACTAGTTCAATCAAGTATATGTATTTAGATATCTGATGAATAGTCATAAGATATATGGTGCACATACATCCAAATTCAAATAAAATGAATTCAAACTAGGAAAAAAATGGATTGCATTAAGGAAATAGTTCTCATGAAATAATCATTATTAAAACCAAGATAAACTTGACATGAATTTTCTAAATAGTTAGCAAGTATGCCATGTTTATCTATTTGAATTCAGAATTTAACTTGATAGCAATTAGATTCATGATTATTTAATGATAACTTTCAAATGATTAAGAGAAGCATATATCAAGGGAATTCACAATAGCATAGAAGTTCATAAACACATACTTATCTGGATCAAGAATTGCCTTAAATTCTTTTAATTGCAGGCCACCAATCAGCCCCTATCTCTGACAATAGTGTACATGAACTAAGGAACTTATTACAGTCTTTGAGTATATGAAATTCTTAGAAAATTTAATGATAGCATGAAATTTTCAATGTTGAAACACATCTCCCTTAATTTCCTCAAGTCTGGTCAAAACTTAGCTAATTCTCTACAAAAATATTACTCCCTACAGCAGTGCAAAAATCCTCTCTTTGCAGAGAACTTTATCAACGAGTTTTACATCTGAAACCCCCCACTCCATTCGATAAAAACCCAATTTATAATTACAAAAGAGAATTAAAATGATATAATTGTTGGAGAATAAATTTTCTCTAATAAATAAATTGGCCAGAATTTTATTTCCTCTCTCGCTGGAGAAATTCTATTGATCAAAGGAGTTCTGCATATCAGAGGTTTGTTTAAAAAGCTTTGATGTCAATTGAAGTTCTGAGGGACATCGGGAGGTTGTATAGAGGTTTGTATATCAGAGGTTTCTGAGGTACGATAAATGTATATGCCGAGGATTTTATAAGATGCTAAGATATATAATGTGCCATGGGGGTTATGATATAGGAGTTATCTTAAATGTGACTTTTTGGAGGTTCCGGTGACGGATTTCAGGGGAAAAATTGAGGTTAAATCTTGATTTGTATTATTTAAAATGGTTTTTTAACTGCATATTTGGATTCAGCACCCTGAAAAACCCCGGGACACTTTGATTGTGCAGAAATTAGCTATGAAACTTGCGATTCCAATAAATTGCTGCCGGATTTTGACCAAAAAAACCCACCGGAAAAACATCCAAAAAGTCTCTTTAAAGGCAACTCCTATGATATGTATGGGAGTAGCACCCTGGAAAACCCCCGGGACACTTTGATTGTGCAGAAATTAGCTATGAAACTTGCGATTCCAATAAATTGATGTCGGTTTTTCACCCAAAAAACCCACCAGAAAAACATCCAAAAAGTCTCTTTAAAGACAACTCCTATGATATATATGGGAGCGTCAGAGACTTGGCCACATCGGAAATCGGATTTTTTTTTTTTTTCTTAAGAAACCCGATATAATGTTCCGATATGAAGCATGCCCAAAAACAAACCATTTTATTCCAATAAAAACACTTATTCACGTATACATTAATACAAGGTCTTCGAAGTTTGAAATATCGTAAGTTTTTAAAGAAAGGAGCCCTCTAAACATAATATCCCGAGGTTAATAAAAGTCGATATGTCGATATCAATTTAATGAGCCATCGGAAGGTTTTTGAAGTATCAGGTATCAGAGATATTAGATTATGTATCAGAGGTTATATAAAAAGAGCTCCGATATTATAAAAATGTCGAAATCCGATAGAAGGAAGGTGAGGCGAGGTGAGAAGGATGGTGGAGTGTGATTCATTTTTATATAAGAATATAATTATTTTTTAATTTAAAATGCTAACAAAACAAATATAATTATTTTTATAATTTTGGAGTTTTAGTTTTTCTTAATTTTGAAATTGGTATTTAGAATAGACTTTCGTGATCCCTAAAATATCATAATTTTAATTGTTCTACAATTTGTTTGTAGAGATTTTGTAAGATTATTAGTGAAAAATGTACTAATTAGTAAAAATTAAATAAAAATCAATATTTACAATTAATCTTCAAAAATTAAAATAATATACATTTTTTAGCCCAGGGGGTCAAAATAATCAAACTTCGGAAAAATGCCAACCGGTTTTCCAAATGAGATAAAACAAGAACCGATGAAAAATTTTGGGAAATTCAAACGCAGTGAAGCAATCAAAAGGGAAATCTGAAGAAAATGAAAATCTAGAAAAATTGTAGAACACTTAACCAAATGAAAAATATTAAAAGGACATTTTGCCAAAATTTATGCAAAGGGTCCCCATTATTTTAAACAAATAATTTAAAAATGGGGGTGTTGAGTTTTCACCTCAACACCACGTAAGATTGTTCCAACCATTCAACGATTGGATTGAAAAATTCATGATAATCCTCTTGAAAAACAAAAAAAGATTGAGAAGATGACTTTTCAATTAGTGGCACAGGGTTACAATGAGAATCTTGTGACTAGAAAAAGATCTGATCATATTCAGTAGGTGCGTCAAAACATTGAGGAATTGACATAACCATCTGCGAATGCGGAAGTGCCTCAACTGCTTTACAAGTCCCTGGATAGTGAGATGTTAAACCACAAATACCGAAGGATGTAAAACGACTTTCATTGGATGTGTTGATGGGAAAATAGTAAGCCAAACGATAGTCATTAGAAATAGAATCATGATCAAATGGGATAATTAAAGCATACATAAATAGAGTCATCATCATTAGAATAATTTTTTCCCAAGGCTACATATTGATCGAAAGAATTGATTTCATTTGATTCACTACCAAGATTAGCATATTGGAAATCATCCAAGAATGGAAGCACATCATCCTCACCTCGAGGATATTGAAAGAAATAAGAAATATTGAAAGCATTTGTAGAAATTCCCACTGTAGATCACCTAGTAATGCAATGTACTAAAGCAAACACTTGATCTACTTCTACAAACAATTTAGCGGAAGCTTAATCGAACATGAGCAACATCAAGAATGAATAGATATAACTGAGAATGAGAAGTAATCAACCATAACATAGAAGATATATCACTGGGGAAAGCACCAACTTAAAACCCCAACTCTGTATTATCATACAAGTGGAAATCTTGCTCAAGTTACAAAAAGAATCAGCTCTCAAGCTATCTTTCTCTCTCTGCAATCAAACAATTACAGCTCAGAGACTCAATAGACATAGAATCTATCTTCTTCAAGCCCTCCAAGCCTCCTATTTCCTTGCGCAAGTTTGATTGGGGTCCAATGATATCACGTGTGAATTGGCCTCATCACACTTATTGTAACCTCAGGTCCAACTACGCAATCCATAAGGAATAATATTTCTTTTGCATGCAAGGAATATTCACCAAGGAATATCCTAGAAACTGATAGTACACTGTCCCTCCATATGATCTCAACTGGGTCTCTGACTGAACTGGCATGCATGAGTTATCCATGAGTGAATCTTTAGTTATCTGAATTACAGTAGTTACATGCATGCAAGCATTAACTAACTGAACTCTCATTAATTTAACAAAATGTTAAATTAATCTAACTGGACTTGACTAAGTCAAACTAAGTCAACTAATTACAACTCATCCTTATCTCTTTAACTGAAGGTTAAATTCCTCAATCAAAGGAGAAACTGTTGCATGTCCTCCCATAGACTTCAAGTTTGATTTTACTTAACTATTTAACTCAAGATGAATTAATTAATTAATTTTCAAACTACTGTTGATATCAAATTCAAATTTTACTTCCTATGTTTAGTCCAGGGACTGACTAAACTAAGAAGGGATCTCGAAATGCTATTTTTAGAAAAGCTATTTTTAGTGCTTTCACTTTTCACCCATTGTTGCTAAGATTTCCAATGGTTGAACTGCGATTTATAGCCTGGATATTTATAGCAGTGCTATTTTTAGCATTTCTTGTTGCAAATCTCAACACTCCCTCTCAACAAGAAAGGGATTATAAGTAACCCCGATCTTGTCTCTGTGGAACTCGAACTTGCATTTTGACAATGCCTTAGTCAAAATATCTGCATCCTACTCCTCGATCGAAACATACTGCAACATCATGATCCTCTTGACCACACAGTCTCGTAGATGATGGTAACGGATATCTATATGCTTGAACCTGTCATGAAACACTGGATTCTCAGAGAGTTTTATGCAACTTTGATTATCACAGTATATCATCGCAGGATCCATCATCTGACCAAACAATCCCACTAGAATCTTCCGCATCCAAATGGCCTCGCATGATGCATGATTAGGAGCCATGTATTCAACCTCTGCTGAGCTAAGTGTAACTGATCTCTATTTCCTGTTATACCAAGAAACTGCAGCTGAACCAAGGTTGAAGATTCCTCCAGAAGTGTTCTTCTAGTCTGATGGACTCCCTGCCCAATCCACATCTGTGAAACCTTGCAGCCTCACTCCCTTTGTCCATTTGTACCATAATTTTTATTGTGTAGTGCCTCTGAGATATCTTAGCACATGCTTCATTGCCTTCCAAAACACCTTGGTAGGCTGAACCATAGCTTGACACAGTTGGTTCATCACAAAGAATAAGTTGGGTCGTGTGTTCTCCAGATACATAAGTGAACCCAACAGCTGCCAATAAACAGTAGAAGCTACTACCTCACCTGAAGTAGCATCCCCCTTCCTCCAATTCCCAGCTAGAGGAATCTGCATGGGCTTGCACTTCTCCATGTGAAAGCACCTGAGTATCTCATTCTCATACTTGCCTTGAGACACAAATACTTCCCCATCTTTCTGCCACACTTCTATGCCTAGAAAGTAGTGCATGAGGCCCATGTCCTTCATCTCAAACTCTCTTGAAATGTCCTCCTTGCAAGATTTGATCAGCTAATCATCACCTATCAAAATCAGATCATCGACATAAAGTACAATATTCAACGGCTTACCTTCTACCATGATGTGGTAAAGCTTCACATCTGCTTCACTCTTGGTGAAGCCCAATCCGGTGAAATAGTTTTTGATCCTGGTATTCCAAGCATGGGGTGCTTGCTTCAGCCCATACAGTGCTCGCTTGAGTTGGTGGACATACTCACAATTGAAGGTCTCAAATCCTTTGAGCTGCTCAATCTATACCTCTTCCTCAATCTTCCCATTGAGGAACGCCATCTTCACATCCATCTGATGGATCTTCCAACTCATCTGAGCTAATAGAGCTAGCATCGATCTGATAGATGAGTACCTTGTTATGGGAGCAAAAGTCTCATCATAGTCGATCCCCTCAACCTATGAGAAACCTCGGGCAATAAACTTTGCCTTGTGTTTCTCAACACTACCATCAGCTACCTGCTTTACCTTGTAAAGTCGTCGGGAACTAACCACTGACTTGTCCATAGGTCTAGGGACAACATCCCACACACTGTTCCACATGATAAAATCATACTCTTCTACCATTGCATCAACCCAGACTGGTTGCTGCACTGCCTCCTGAAAAGAAGAAGGTTCGGTTGCTACACACTCCCCAACCAAGGCCATGTAGCCAGTGTATCTCTCGGGAGATCTCCACTATCTACGCTAAGAGGATGGCTGCCCCACATTCTCTCTCACATCCTGCATCAATCTGTCAGCTTCCCGCGAGTGTTTCCGCCCGTCTCTGGAAGAATCTCCAGGATTGTTGGTCTCCACTGTTGGATCCTCTGCATGTGGCTGATCCACATCATCAGGAGGCTCCTCCTCCTTTGGAACTAAAAGTTCTTCATCGCCATTTAACTTGAGCTCCCTCTCAAGTGACACTCACATGGCTCTCTGCTCATCGAACTTCAGATCCCTATGCACTACGGTCCTCTGACTGGCAGGAAGAAACACACGATAGTTGTGGGGTGTATTTGTGTACCCCACAAGTATCCCCAACTCAACTGTTGGGTCTAGCTTCTTCCAAGCATCTTTGGTCACATGACAGAAAACTGGGCATCCAAAGATGTGAAAGTAACTCACATCTGGTTGCTTCCCCGAAAAAACTTCCATAGGTGTCTTCATCCCCAAAATACGATGAGGACTTCTATTCTGAATGTACACTGTTGTATTGCATGCCTCATACCACAGATGAAGTGGTAGGCCTTGGTCATGCAACATTGCTCGAGCTGCGCCCACAATAGATCTATTCTTCCTTTCGGCCACCCCATTCTGTTGTGGGTTATAGGCTGCCGTCATTTCCCATTTAATTCCTTCTACTGCATAGAAGTCTTTAAACTTCTGGGAAATATACTCTCCACCATTGTCGCTACGCAAGGCTTTTATTTTCTTCCCATATTATTTCTCTGTCGAGGCTTTAAACTCACAAAACCTCAAGAAGGTTTGATCCTTCTTTTGCATAAAGTAGATCTAGCATCTACAAGAGAAATCATATATAAAAATAACATAATATGTTTGTTTAGCGGTGGAGGCTGTAGAGAATGGTCCACATACATCTGAGTGAACACGCTCCAGGATTGCTCCAGCTCCACCATCCCAATCCTGAAAGGAAGATTTCGCATACTTACCCACGGTGCATTCTTTGCATGTATATGTTTGCTCCAGTTTTCCCTTGGGTAAGCCGGTAGAAATTTGCTACATGATCTTCAAGGTCCCATGATGCAAGTGGCCCAGTCTCCTATGCCATAGTTGGCCAACATCTTAGCTTTGCACCACCTCTGCTTTGGAACTCAGTGCAGCACAGTCATCTACCTCCAACTTGTAGAGATTCTTTACTCGAATCCCTATTTGCTTGGTCTGTCCAATGCCGATATGCCTTAGGAAAACTTTTCCTTTACTAAAGACTACATCATAGCCTTTATCTTCTAGCATAGCAACAGACACAAGATTATTTTTCAAACCTGGTACATACTTAACAGCAGATACAGTGAGAGGAGCACCATGCTCCCCCTGAAACACAACTGTACCTTCCCCTGAGACATAGTATTTTCCATCATCGCCCATCTCGATCCACATCTGGAGATCCTTCTCCTCCAAGTTACTGAAAAGATTCTTGTCACCTAACATGTGGAAAGAGGCTCTACTATCCAGGTACCAAACACATCCCACCATGGATGAAACCATGCATGCGATAAGCGAGAAATACAACTCAAATTGTGAAGCTAGTGCATCACCATCAAATCCCTTTGAGAAACCCTTCCTGGATTTCTTCTGTGGAAATTCATAGCATAATGGCCCACTTCATGACAGTGAAAGCATCACACCTTCGACTTGTCAACCTTCTTGCCACCATGAGAATATTTGGATTGGGATGCCTTCCCTTTCCCTTTCTTATCTTTACTCGCTAAAGCTATATTTTCTTCATCATCTTGTTTTGATGAAGATCCATCCCTAGTGCTTCGCCTTATCTCCTCCTGCATCAGATCCAACCAAAGTCGTTCCCAATCTGGCAGTTTCTCTCTTCCATTAACCGAGTCCTGGTAGCTATGCCAGCTCTTAGGAAGACCGAGGAGTGCTAGACTCACCATGTCGTCATCAGCAATCACGACCCCTACACTTGCAAGCTCATCCCTGCAGGTGGTGAGCTTGTTCAGGAACATAGAGATTGTGTCGCCCTTTTCGCACTTCATCTTTCGAAGTTTGTCCTTCAGTACCAGCTTCCTCTAATTGCTGTTATTCTGATAAAGATCTTTTAATGTTTTCCACATCGAAAACGAAGTCTCCTTCCCATGGAGGCTTGAGACAATGTGATCTCGAACTCCGTCCAGAAGGATTCTCCTTGATCTAGCCACACACTTTTTCCATTCTGCTAGTTGAGTAGCATTAGTCAACTTCTGAACTTCTTGATCAATGAAGTATTTTAGGCCATTATCTTCTAATACTGCCTCCATGCGATCCTTCTAGGCTATATAATTCGAACTACCATCAAGGGCATATTTGAGTCTTAAACCACTGAACGCCATCGGTGAAATAGATGTGATAAGAACTCAATTCAATCTTTAGAAACCAAATTTTGTACTTCTCATGCTTCTATACTATTCTTTCTTGATCACCTTTGCTCTGATACCATGTATAAATTCCCACTGTAGATCACCTGGTAATGCAATGTACTAAAGCAAAACACTTGATCTACTTCTACAAAAAATTTAGTGGAAGCTTAATTGAACATGAGCATCATCAAGCATGAACAGATATAACTGAAAATGAGAAGAAATCAACCATAACACAAAAGATATATCACTGGGGAAAGAACAAGCCTAAAACCCCAACTCTGTATTATCATACAAGTGGAAATCTTGTTCAAGTTACAAAAAGAATCAGCTCTCAAGCTATCCTGCTCTCTCTGCAATAAAACAGTGACAGCTCACAAACCTAATAGACATAGAATATATCTTCCTCAAGCCCTCCAAGCCTCCTATTTCCTTGCACAGTTTTGATTGGGGTCCAATGATATCACATGTGTGAATTGGCCTCATCACACTCACTATAACCTCAGGTCCAACTACGCAATCCATAAGGAATAATATTCCTTCTGCATGCAAGGAATATTCACCAAGGAATATCCTAGCAACTGATAGTACACTGTCCCTCCATCTGATCTCAACTGGGTCTCTGACTGAACTAACATGCATGAGTTATCCATGAGTGAATCTTCAGTTATCTAAATTACAGTAGTTACATGCATGCAAGCATTAACTAACTGAACTCTCATTAATTTAACAAATTGTTAAATTAATCTAACTGGACTTGACTAAGTTAAACTAATTCAACTAATTACAACTCAATATTACAACTCATCCTTATCTCTTTAACTGAAGGTTAAATTCCTCAATCGAAGGAGAAACTATTGCATGTCCTCACATAGACTTCAAGTTTGATTTTCCTTAACTAATTAACTCAAGATGAATTATTTAATTAATTTTCAAATTGCTATTTATATCAAATTCGAATTTTACTTCCTATTTTTAGTCCAGGGACTGACTAAAATAAGAAGGGATCCTGAAATGCTATTTTTAGAAAAGCTATTTTTATCACCTTCACTTTTCACCCATTGTTGCTAGGATCTCCAATGGTTGAACTGCTATTTATAGCCCAGCTATTTATAGCAGTGCTATTTTTAGCATTTCTTGTTGCAAATCTCAACAACATCTTCGCCTTCTTACTCCTCTACCTATGTAACGTGACTTCCTTGTACCTCATCAGAATTTGAACTAGAAACTCGAAAACTAAGAGAGAGTCAAAAAATAGTTGGTGGAGTAGATTGATTGGGTGGATCATAGTACAAAGAGTAATGGCATGTAGATGATAGAGGATAATAGAAATATAGATGAGATTGGAGGTTGGAATTATCATGTTGCGAAACGGGGAAGTTAGTATTCACCATGGGCTTCATGAGCCATTCTGGGATTTCCTTCATTGAATCTAAGTCATGAGAAATGGAAGAAGAATGAGAAGATGGATTAGGAATTTTATTTGCATATTTTCCAACTTTATTACCATCGCACGGAGGCACCCTCATAGAAACTGGAAAAGGAGGAGGACAAAGAATAAAAGGAGATGTAAATTCTTCCTCTGAATTAAGAGGTGTCTCATGATTCGCAAGAGTTGGTGAAGTAGAAAAATCAGGGGGCTTGGGTTCATCATGTAAAGAGATAAGAACGAAGTGCTCAAACTCTTGTTTCAAGAAATCCCAATCCATATCTTCTTCAAGAAATTCATAACAAAGGTAAAGGAATCAATTAGATAAATCCTCAAGTAATTCATCGGATCCATTCTACTTTGATTGATTCTTTTATAAACATCTCTTTAATCATACCTATCAAATGCTATATGAATCTCGTCAATGAGATGATTAAGAGAATGAATGGAAGTAGGTGGTAGAGTGTAACACCATATGCTAAATTGAACTTCAAGGGTGAGGTAGAAAACAACACAAGCCACATCTTCACAATCAATTTCATAGTATTCATAGAACCTAAGAAAAAGAGATTCATGCTCGATAACGGATGATTCGCCCTCACCATCAAACTTGAATTGACATAAGTCATGAAGAGATTAATCGTGGATTAAAATTTCACCAGGGGACGAGTTAGAAAAACACCTCGAGAGTATAATTTGAGGATCAGCCATTTATGATAAGACACTCAAAATAGACTCAAAGGGCTCATCTTGTCATCTGGCCCTCCTTCTAGCGCCAATTGTTTATAGTGCTAGAAATTCATCAACGAAGGGGTGTCCTCAATGTGAAGTCCCATTTATATCTCACACTGTTTGGATTAGTAGCTCCATCCTAAATATCAGCCTGGTTTACATGTATTCTTTTATATTTTCCTTAGATATAACTATCAACAAGAGAGGAATGTGTGGTGCCTTCAGAAATCAAGAAGGTGTGACTCGTGAGTGTTTCATTGTAGGTGTGTTGAAGTTCTTCTACTGCAGAGGGAAAGAGTAAAGTGAGCCTCTAAGAGAGAGGTAATAATACCACCCAATAAGAGACACATGAAAACAAGATGGATTTGTATAACATCCAGTGGAATAGTCCAAAAAATATGCGATAGTGATTATAACCAATCATTGAGAAAAGTCTATCTAGCATCCCGCGAAATAGTCCACAAGGATGGTGTTATCACTCAGATTTTTTCCTTAGAAGTTGTCAAAGAAGGAATAGTCCGAGGTAACCATAAACATAATCAGTTAGACTTAGGTTCTAGCCAACCTAAGTCCAGAGAGGGCTCTGTCTTTATGATTTAACTTTGATTGAATAATATATCAGGCTAGTTCTTAGTGTTCATGATTTTTTTGTTTTGATTAGGTGGTGGAATTAAGAAAACAGATGGGCAGAGCAAGTATTTAGGCCATTGGGCTATGGAGTCAATAAAGAAAGGCTTAACTGGATATGATCTATCACTAAGGTAAGAATCCACAAGGCAGGCTAGCACAGCGAAATCAAATATGCAAGTTTAAATGGATGAAGTAGTCCTAACTAAGGCAAAGGGCAATCAAGAATCCTTAACTGGGATTAAGATGAAGAAAGGAAGGATGATCAGTAGCAAAGGGCAATGAAACATCCTTTACTATGGACCAAAGTGTGGTGGGGGGGTGGCGGGGGGGGGGGGGTGGGCGGGGGGGTGAACTACGGAGTAAGGGAGCAATAAAAAATTCCCAGACCAAGGAAGTTTAGTAGAAAACATAAAGAAAGCAAACAGTTAAAACAAAGAGCACTTAAGATAATTCTGAAAATATCATTCCTTGTTTGATTTACAAGTTTAATAAGAAACACATATGAATATTTGTAACACGAAGATAATACAATATTTAAACATGAAGAGATAATACTTATTTTTTCCAACTATGCACAAGAATCCAATGAAATGTCCTTAGCTTTATTTCATTTCCAGCAAAACCAGTCCAGTCTTGAGTACAATAGCTCCTTGGCTCAAAAATAAAATGTCTACTGAAATGTATTTTAATCCACACCATAATTACTTCATCTTGTGAAGTATTCATACAAAAATTGATACAAAATATCTCATAACCATATGAGAATTATTCTAGGAAATAAAAAATTATTCAACACAAAGATAGAGACAGATGGAGAACTATTTTCTTGTTGTCCCTTTTATTATGACTGTGCTGGCTGTTGTAACTCGGATTTGTCTCTTTTAGTTTCTTTGTAGTTATGTGCTGGAATCACTTTTATCTTCTACCTACTGATACTCTTTACTTGTTCTGCTTTGATCCTGTCTTACTTGTTTTACCTGGCAGCCATGTTTTACCATGTAGATTTACTGCAGTAACTTATAGTAAATCAGTCAAGTTTGTCCACCATTCACTATCAGGTAATTTCATCCTTATCATTTTCCTGTAAACCTCATCAGCTTCTGTGTACTTGGAAAAATTTGGCTTGCTTGTAAACAAGTGCTTGACTTCATGTTCTATGTAAAATAGATTCTCAAAGCCATCATAAAGTACCTTTCCAGTGGGCAAAGATTTCACCCCTGAAGTACTAGCTTGGCTTCTAGCCAGCTTGTTTAACTTTTCAATGTAATCTTCCTGGGTCATCAACTTGTCATTTATTACCATAGGACTTGGAAGTCCTTTTTCTCTTAAGATGCCATACTTTAGCATAAAGCTATCAATGTCTGCTTGGATGCTCTGACATCTTTTCTCCAGATTTAGCATTAGGTTCCTTTTGGTGAGAACCTTTTTTATTTCTATAATTGTTGTTGTTCTGTCTTCTATCTCCAGTTCATCAAGCTGATATTTGTTTTTGCTGTTCAAAAATGTGATCAACTGATTGGCTTCTTCAGGTTTATTTCCCAATTCTTCCACTATCTTGTGGATTGCTTCTGTAGCCATTTTGACTAATTTAGTTTGTTCAAAAATAATCTGAATAGAAGGCCAAACATCATTGATGGAATCAATGATGTTGGCCCAAAGGATTTCTTTCATGTCTCCCAATGGCTCTTGTAATGTTAAATCCTTTTCAAGGACTTTTATTCTTTCTACCATCCTCTGGTTCTTCTGAGCTTCTTCCTTCTACTATATTTGAGCAAGTTTACAATTGGTCTCTAAACTTGTCACTTGTTCTCTAAGTTTCTTAAGCTCAGTGGCCTGGATACTCATTTCTTCCATGGCCTTGATTAATTCTACAGTCTTTTATGTTGGTGTCTCTGTGCTTGTTGATGTACCTGTGCCTGTTGAAGTACCTATTACTGGAAAAGCAGTTGCTGGTGGAATTTTTGGTGCTAATGCAGCAGCCAAGGTGGAGGGAACTACTCTGGAAACTGTAGGTATTACAGTTTGAGGAGTGGTGGCCAGCTCACTCTCCTTGAACTGTATAAAATTATATAATTATTTTTTAGTTTCCTTCAATTGGTCATTTATCTTAAGGACTAGGTCCATAAGCTCTTCCTCCTTCTATGTTTCCAATACTTCAACTATTTGAGGATGATGTAGAGGAGGAATTTTAAGCCACTTCTTCAGTTCAGTTATGTCATCATTTTTCTTCTTTATAAGCTTCTGTGCAGCTTTCACATCCTTAGGATCGTGTCCCATTTCTATGACCAAGTTCTCTAAGGACTTTATTCTGGTGTCTTTGGCTTGAGAAGAGGCCTTCTCCAACTGGAATTGTGCTAATATATTATTCAATGAATTCTAGAGTTGGTGGGCTGCAATTTCTTTGTTGGTCAAAGTAGAGTAGACCATTTCACTAGTTTGCTTATGTAACTCAATTTGGTCAATAGGATCGATATCCTTGGCCAATACTTCAAAATCTGTTTTTAAGTAATCTGCCATTGATTTAGGTTGTTGTGTAGTAGGCTTCAGAAAGCTCATCTGCATTTTACCTTATTTTATGTCAAAGGGTGACATTATCCTTGTTTGGTTTGTTGGAGCCATGTTCAGATAATGTGCATAACTTTGCACCTTTAGCCTTTCATTCCTTGCTTTAATTTCCTTGTATTTTTCCTTGATATCTAGGCTCTATCCATTAGGAGCCCTGAAGGAGGACACTTCCACACTCTGTTTCCTTTCCAACATTTGAGCCTATGAGGTGGAAGGTTCTTGTGTACCTCCTGAAGGAGTAGTGTGCCTACTTTCTGTCCTTTCTACTCCTGAAGTTCCTGTTGTCTCCTCAGTATATTCTTGCTCTACAAATGGATTCAACCTCTGCCTTTTAGCATAGGTTTGGGTAGCAGGTCTACTGGAAGGAGTGGCCTCCTCTCCTTCTATTTTGAGGTTCCTCTCCTCATTTAGAGGAGTCTGCAAAATAGGAGGATTTCTCATGATTTTTTTAGGTTGAGCAAGTTCCTCTGAAATCTCAAGTTTCTATGATTCTTCTGGCTGTTCTGAAGGCTCTAGTTGCCCTGCTTCTACTGTCTGTCCACTGTGTCCCTGTGATTATCTCTGAGATTAGGACTCTCTTTGCACTCATACAAATGAATCCTCATCAAGTCTTGCGTTTAAATCTATCAATACATTATCAGCAGCAACCTCTGCGTTATCTCGATCTATCAAAGTGCCTTCCACCGATTCAAATTGATTGGCATATTGTTCAATTTCAGGGATTCTATGGTGGATGTAAGGAGATAATTTATTCTTTTGTATCCTATTACAAATGAAGTCTAATGGGTCATAAGTCCATATATAAAAAAAAGTTAGTTTCAACCTTTGGAGGATTTCATCAGCTTCCTTTCCTTCTTCCCTATTGTTACAAATGAATGGGCCCGACTGATCTTTTATTCTAAGTTGGACTTTCTTCTTGGCTTTCACAAAATGCACCTCATCTGAATTGATCAATTGTCTGTAGTACTCCACAGAAAACAATCTCATGGGGAGGTACTTTAGCAATTTGTAAGGTGGCAATTCACATCCATAGATTTTGCTTTCAGTGTGGTTTTGGTACAAGTACCAATCCCCCACTTTATATTTCTTTGACAACTATAAGACCCTATTGATGTCTGCATTGATTCTGGGGGGAGGGCTTCCTAGTAGCATAGTTATCACATGGTACACAAAGAGGTCTATGAAATCTGTATAAGAGTATTGAGAATCAAATTGATGGATTAATGAAGTCCAAAAGATCACTGATTTGGGGTTACCTTTGGTATCAAGCTTTTGGAGGGCAACTAGAAATCTATCAGCTTGGTAATGCAAGAATAATGGATACAGAACTGAGGAATACTTAAATACACTTTCATTTTCTAATCTCATGAATTGATCATGAATTTTATTAGCAATAAACTTAGCATAGTCAAACATGATGGTTGGTGGTTGGCTAGGAGTCTCGGGCAGATAAATCGTTCTTGCGGACAAGACCGATCTCCCTAGTATCTATGGATATCTAGCGACAAGCAAACCAAACAAATTCTATCTTTCTCTATATATTGCGATTTATAAATAAAGGCCAATAGATGTTTTAGACCCTACCTCAGTCCAGTGATAGTTTGTGGAAGTCAAGCTCCATTTGTCCAAATGAGCTCCCTTTTAAAGAATCTGCAAACACAAATAGGCACACACATCAAATAACACCTGCATAGCCAATATAATAAACCATATTTATCATGATGATCAAGGAATTCATGAAATAAATCATAGAAGACAACTTATTCAAAAAAATGGATCTGATTGTATTAACTTTAAACAAAGAAGAACTTTACAACCTTGGTGCCTTGATGTTGTACAATCTCCTCCCAGGGTCTAGCAAGAATCTCCTCTACTTTGACAAGTTTCACTCTCTTCCCAAAGAAGCCAAAAGGTATGTAATCTCTCCTCTCAAGCTCAATTAGGAAGACTAAATTCCAACAATATCTACCCTCAAAAATGTTTAGCTTTCAACACCCCTAGAAACCAGCCCAATGCCTCAATTTATAGTGCAGAGTGTTAGACTCCGTCTCAACATGAGATTGATTCTTCTTCAAAACAGGGTTTTGAAGAAGAAATCATTTAAATGTGTCGTTTAAATTTGTGTAATTTATTCTCTAAGCTCTTCAAAGGGCAGCACAAACATTTTATATTGACTTTGAGAAGGGGTGGCATCCATCTTTGCAAAGGGAAATTGGAACAAGTGAATCGACTTAACCTGGCAATAACCCAACTAGGAAGGGATCAGGAAAAACATTGGTTATTTGTCATCGGATTCTACATTTGATATCCAAGGGTGTTTCTCCAAAGGATATTCTTGCAGTAACGTTCACACGAAGAGCAGGGTAAGATCTTCTTCACAGGTTACAGTGCATTGCAGCTGCTCAACAATGTTTCAGTGGTGAAGGCTCATTAGATGTTGTCGGCATACGTGTTGGAACCTTTCATTCATTCTGCTTATCTGTTTTACGGGCCTTCCCAAATCATGCTGGACTTGCTCCTGACTTTGTGGTTTTCACACCAAAGATGCAGCTTGATTTGTTGGAAAATCTGGTTGAAGAGTGGCATACAGCGAGGAGGCACGAAATAAATGGGCAATCTATGCAATTTCAAGACAAACTAGCTCGAAAGAGTAAACAACACCAGGTAGCCAAGTTTCAACTTCTATTTGATATAAAGGTTCCTTGTCAAAAAGGGGAGGCATCAATCTACAGCGGAGAAGAAAGCTTTTTTTTTTAGGCTGGAGCATATCGATTATTTCAACATCTTCGTACATCTCAATTTGTCAAGTCCCAAGAGGGTGCTGCAGATGTTGAACTTAATGATAGTCACGGGGATGGTTTTTCAAAGTGGGTCTTCCATCAATATCATGAACACCTTCTTCAAGCAAATGGGATAGACTTTAACAGCTTTGTCAGGTACACTCTAGATATGTTGAAAAAATGGCCAAATGCATTGGAAAGTGCAGGGTTGAAGGCACAATATATATTTGTGGATGAATTTCAGGATACAGATGTCAGCCAGTTTGAGTTACTAAGGATTCTTTGCAAAGATCATGCACACATTACAGTTGTTGGTGATGATGATCAACAAATATATTCCTGGCGTGGAGCAACTGGTTTATACAACATAAAAAAATTTCGAAAATGTTTTCAAGGGGGGAATCACTACTAAGTTGGAACAAAACTTTCGTAGTACAGGTGCAATAGTGGCATCTGCTCGTAGCTTGATTAGTAAAAATCAGAGTAGAATGCCAAAGACTGTGCGAACTGCATCATCACCCACAGGTAAACTTATGACAATATGTGAATGCAGGAATGATCAATGTGAAGTTACTGCAATTGTTGACTTTATTATATCATTGAAGAAACAAGGTGTCCCTTTGCAAGAAATTGCTATTCTGTATCGTCTGCAGCGTATTGGTTTGGAGGTTCAGCACAATTTGCAAGCTCAAGGTATTGAATGCCACATTAAAGGCAGCGGATCTGGGTCCACGGGGAATCAGTGTCTTGTTGTTAATGGCAGACAAGTTGGTATAGGGCTTGGTAATGTATTTCATGACATTCTAGCAGTTCTCCGCCTAGCAATCTGCGAATCAGATGATCTGGCGTCCAAGCATCTATTGGACCTTTTCTGTCCATCTATGAGTTTAGTGATCAAAGATTGTTTGTCTCACCTTAAATTACAGAAGGGCTTATCATTGTTACAAGCCATCAAATCTAAGCGCTCACATTTAGTTGGACTCCTAGTATGGGATGATCTATCTTCATATGCCCCAGCTAAGTCCATAGCTATCTTGTCAAAGAGTGATCATTTGACACTTGAAGACATGAAATGTGCATTGGTCTGGCTCATTGCATTGCAAGTTTTTCTGGTGGGAAAGTAATTGGAGATCTAGCTCCTCATGAAGCATTTGGAACTAACAGTGTACGCGGATATGAAGAAGGCGCAGTTGGTTCTGGTAGATCGTGTGCTGTTTCAAGTGTTGAGATTTCAGTCCCCATGTTTGGGCCTGTGGAAGGTGCCATTTTTGGGGATTATGCAACCGATTTTGGTTCAGGGCAGACTGTTCCAGGTGATCCTGCAGGTGCTCGGAATAAACCAGGCAACGGCTATGGTTATGGTGTAGGTATTCGTGTGGATTCACCACTGGGGCCTTTGCGGCTAGAATATGCCCTAAATAACCAAGGTCTTCGACGATTTCACTTTGTAGTTGGTTATCATAACTAGAGTTCATTAGTGTTTCGAAAGTGAACTGTTTCTCATTCTTTGGATGTAAATATTCCAGTTCCTCAATCACTGTACCTAAAACTGATTGGAAGCTACAAACTGTATCATGAGTATGCCGCATGGCATGTTTGTGATTCTGTACTCGTAGCACATTTCGCCACCGTCAAATTTCATGTGGTATTTTTAAGCACCAAATCCAGGTCCTCATTCACGCCACAAAGATATCAACCGCAACAGAAAAATAGGAACCAATTTCCTATTTCAAGACCTCAGAAACCAAAAAGAGATGCGCTCCAGCAGTTATTCTTTAATTAGCCATCAGAGGATTTCAAGAGAAACAAATTAGCCAATTTCGATCCTCAGTAATGATCTTATGAGATCTTTGCTCCAGATTTTGTCTCCTAATCATCAGCAAATTTAGAGGAACGTTATTCTATTTGTGGAATGGATGAAACGCTTTTAATTAATTTTTGTAATGACAGTTTGAAACAGCGCCCCTGTTTTGGGCAGCTTTTTTATTTAATGTATTAAAAAGTCATTTGTAAATGAGTTTTTTTTTAGTGAGTGAAGGGTAGAGATTTTTTTCTGAGTGCTGAGAGCTGGAGGCGTAGCAGAGCTTCAATGTACAGTTTTCTGCAGAGAATTTAATGGAATTTCACAGCTCTGTTTGCCGAGATTCATGTGGTATGTTGATTTAGCATAGTTTTTCCCTTTGTCTCATATGTAATCAGTTATATTCCATTTCATTTCATGACCTTTCAAGCTGAACAAATGAAGTGATTAGGTAGGAATTCATAGTATTATATGCTCCTCCTATAAGTTTGTTCGCATTCGATGTTTTCTACTATTTAAGGAGGATTCGGAGTTATTGTCTGCCCTCCTTAACTCCTCACCAGTCTTGCCATCCCGTTTGAAACCAGATTTGGTGTTAAATTGCATGCCTACCTTGCCTTAGTTCATAACCTGTGTAGTCATTATATTTTTCTGTTTGAAGCTGTAATTTTGCCCATGTAGCCCAGAAAAGCCCCGCCATTCCATTAAAAAAACCCCAAAAATCATTAAATCAAACCCCCTATCAATTTACTAGCCTAATATCTTTGATTCTAATTGGTCAGCCTAATTATATTATAAGATCTATCAAATCTGACCAGAGAGAGCCTTCTCATACCTCGTAGGGCTAGCTACGAGGTGAAATGGTTTGATGTAGCCTTGAAGGTTTACCTTTTCAGCCTGAGGTGAAATCTCAAGCGCTAACACAGAGGAAGGAAGTTACCAACTCCACCTTCAAAGGGATAGAGTCCTCCTTCAAAGGGATAAGCTCCTCTCATCAAGGGGTTAGCTCCTTTAGTTATGGGATGCATGAACCACCTAGGAGCGAACTTGCCACCTCAAGATTCCTTCTAGAAGCATCCAAAATTAATCCAAAGTGAGTTTTTAATAATAAACTTACGCCTTTTTTACTTTTACAGGGGTCCGCACCCACTCCTTTAGAGACAGAGCGGGCAGGTCCGCAGGGAACATGAACAAGGGGTGTAGGACCACAGGTAATGGTAAGAGAAAGTGCGGAACAAGAGTTTTATAGATTTTCAAAGGCTTTCTCTCATTTTTAAGGCTTTGACGTGAAGAGTTGAGGTTTGAGACTTGCATAGGAGGACAGTATGAGTGGTGATAGACTCACACTGACTGCAAAAGTCATGGTGACAATATTTTGTGTAACAGATTGCCCCCTAAAGTGCGAAGTTTGTAGTAGATAGTATTTGTCATCTAAGAAGAGTGAAGTACTTTATCACTTCGAGGATCATCTTTGTGGAGAGCCCGTTTGGAACCTATAAAAAAATTCAATACAAAATATATATATGAGATCATATCATCGCTGAGGTAGGCATTCCCATACTCAGATCAAAACTGACTAGAAAACTAACTAAACTGCTCCGATATAGGAATGATCTTCCAATACATCACAATTATAGACACAGTATGGGCGCAGCCATCTGTTTATGAATAGTCCATTGTATAATGAATACAAAATTCCCCGCAACTTGGATGGTGGAAACTAGATCCAGGGTCTTGATTTCTACTTCCTGAAATAGTACAATTCTATCCATGTGAATGAATGTGTCGAAGTCGAACATGGTAGAAACCACTTGATTACCAGTCAATGATGTAAATTGTTAACAAGTGTGAGAGAAACCACCAGTAATGTCAATGGCTCTCAAAGTACTCAGTACAATCCATGAAATGTGAATAGATGTGTTGATGTCGAACATGTCACGGAATCCTTTGATCGAAGGTCATTGATGCAACCTGTCGTTGAAGGCGAGAAACCTGCCATTGAGGCATGCAGATCCCAAGGTACTGACGATTTCTAGATAATGAGCTGAAGTCGATAGAAAGCAATCTGTCATAGGCAATCCCACAACACAAAATCATAGATCAAGTTTGAAGAAATATAGTTGCAAGGACTGACTCAGGGATGGTCAAGATGGGTGACAGATATTTTGCAGATGAATAGTTTATTTGCACTGACCTCTTGAACACATAACGACACTGCAGATGGTTTGGTGACAATTGACCCAAAGCTAATACCCAAAAACCGGCTGAAGACTTTCAATATGGTTTGATTAACTGTTAGGCAAAGGATTTCCCAACCTAGGTGAACAAAAAGTGTCATGTTCAAGAGTGGTTAAATGTTTTTCTGAGACACAAAGTATGACAAACAGGTTCATTTTTCTCTCTTTTCTCCAACCATTTCTAGCAAGTACCTCTTTATTTTTTAACAAGCTTGAGGAGGATAACATTTGCTTGATTATAAGCTCATGCTTCGGATGAGTCCAACTTAGTTTAAATTCGAACCCTAAGAAGGAGTGGTCTGTTCCTATTTGTAATTGAACAAGTCCTTTACTGTTAAATTTTAACGAGTCCAATATAGGAGAAACTCGGCGTTTTTCACTTTTAGGGAGTCGGAAGAAAAACTTAAGAAAACTCCATGGTTGTCCTTTTTCGTAAATTTGTCTCTCCCAAGCCCAAAAAAGTATAAAATAATACTTGAGAGAACCGCTTGACCATTACGATCAAGGAGTACTTTTCATAATTAGTGTCTCTGATCTGAAAAAGTAAAAAAGTGATCAACGACACATCGTTTTAAAACCAATGTCGAATTTGAAACGACAAAAATCCGGCAATCTTTTCATGTTTATACGGTCAGAAAAGAGTCGTAAGTGGACCATCTTCTTAATTTTGTTTTAACGAGCTTAAAAAGAAAAACTCAGAAATATTTTCATATTTTAGGAGTTAGAAAAGAGCTTAAAGATGACTCTAATGCTTTTTGTCGAAAATGATCAATTTTGCCTGAAAAATCCGATATTCTGCACAAAAACTCAAACATTACTCATACCTGTTTAAAATAAATAAAAATGCTTCAAAAGTTACCTCTTTAAAGTGAAAAATAAACAAATTAAAAATTCATTTATTCAAAAAAGCTTATAAAAAGGGCTTTTGTAAATTCATTTTTACCGTTTGACTTCAGAGTGAGAAAAGAGAGCTTTTGGTAAGAAACTTCCCGTGAAGATTGAGGAAAATCCATCCGTTGGAATCAAACACCGTCACCTCCAGGTAATCCACATCACTTTACTCTTGCATTTCAACCGTTTGAAATTTGTTTTTAGGTTTATATTTTGATTTTTAGGAAGAATTTTTGTTTTAAAGACCGCTCGCGGGGGTCCGCAGGCGCAGCGTGCGAAACCTGCGGACCCCGACTTTTTTGTATGCAGAAAAAAGTCAGGGACCCACACCCATTGTTTAGATAGAGTGCAGACCTATGCACTGTCTCTAACTAGAGAGTGCGGTCCCCGCGACATAGGGTTTCAAATTCCAAATTCTTCAAATTTCACCCAAAAACTTTGATTCGCCTTTTCTTTCAATGTAGGGTATACATCATGCTTAGCTGGCAGGAACAGGAGCACGAGGATGTGGACCTCACCATAATCAATCATCAACCTTCAATTGATGCATTAAAGGCATGTGGTTTATTTAAATTCTGGGCCATACCTGGCATGAGGGCCCAGGTGGACTTTTTGCAGTGGCTGGTGGACAAGTGGAATGTACAGGACCAGTGTTTCATTATCGGTGGCCACCAGCTCGAAATGGAGCCAGAGGACATTTACTTTTTGACTGGTTTGCCTAAGAGAGCTAAAAAATTGACTCTATTCGAGACTAGGCCAGGTGGTCATTCTATCGATAGCCTCCGGCTAGAGTTTTGTAACAACCAAACCAAGGACAAAGGGATTGATATCAAAACCATCTCCCGTCCTGAACTTAAAGTGATTGCATTTACTGTCACCAGACTCTACGGAAGTGCAGCACTACATATGGCCATCAGATCCCAATTGCGGATGGCAGTGGACTGCTTTCGAGGAACCGTCTTTAACTGGTGTGAAGCTGTGTTGGCTAATGTAAAAGGCCAACTGACTAGAGCAAAGAAAGGAAAACTGAAAAACTTTGGATATGGTTTCTTAGTTGTGAGTTTTGGTCTAGAGAGGGTCCCAATGTTGGTCCCACAGCATCTTTCCGTTGAAGCTGGACTTCCCCGAGAGCCCAAGCTGATGCGTTGGGTTGCAGTTATGGCCCGTCATCCTGAGGAGGGTTCAGAGGTTGTTTGATTTCCTCCTGAGTATTTTCATTGGTTAGAGAACCAAGTTTTTGCTATTCAGGATCTTCCTTATGCTTGGATGGATTATCGTGGTGACCCAGACATGGCTCTTCCACCAGGAGAGCAATGGGATGACTCAGGTAAAATCATTTTCAACATTTTCTAATTAATTTTTTGTTTTGTTTTTAAATCATCCCAAAATTGATAGTAAAAGTTTCAAATGCAGATGTAGGTCCATGGCGACCAGCCACTCTCCGGCCCTATGAGAGGAAACAACCAGCTGCAGTAGTACCAGCCCCACGGGATGAATCTACAGAGACCCTGGCCAAATTGGAAAACCATCTAGAGCGTTTGACAGCAGACATTCCAGAGACTAGCATAGATTACATTCCTCTTAGGCTACAGCGCTATGTGATTGGGGTCCCAGGACCTTTCAGGAGGTTCCTTTGTAGGGTGGCCCGTACAATGGTTTCTTATCATGATCATCACCAGTGATAGGATGATCGCCTGTTGTAGACTCATATGACATTTTTGCTTTTTGTACTATCATTTTTTCCTACCATAAGGTGTTTTTCAACCTATGATCGAAGACGATGTATATTTGACACACTTTTATGCTATGCTATATCACTATTACTAGCTATCTTGTAAAACATGTTATGGAATGTTTTTAAATTTACTATTTGATTACTGCAAATGTCTACTTAACATTCAAGAAGTAATTGCATCTGCTAATGTATTTAAATATCTTGGAATATGCTGATACTCAATATAGTAAAATTCACGTTCCAAGAGACGAACTCTCAAAAATAATCTCAATAACATTGGATTTCTAATGGCATAAACTCTATTAATTTGTAACACAACGAGTTCAGAATCTAACCTCACAATCAAACTCTGAATACCAAATGAGATGGATTCAAATAATAACTCAATCACTGCACTATACTCTGCAATGTTATTTGTTGTTTGACCAAGGCTTACCCCATGCATAGATACCAACTCATGAGAGGGTGAATAGATAACCCAAGCTGCGGAAGATATGTTCTGTGTATTACGACAAGCACCATCAGCAAAACCAATATATGTTTGGAGAGACGTCGACATTTGCAATATCAAGAGTAAAATCAAGATAAGCAGGAATAATGACGAAAACACTCTCTAAACTAAGCACACTTTTTCTAATCTAAAACACACCAGCTAGAAAGAAAACTAATCTAACTAAAATCTCCACACCCAGATTTAAGCATAATATCTCTTCAGGTAAAGACCATTTCTGGGTTTACCTAAAGAGACTTCATCAAAGTCTACCAATTCATAGGCCCCTTTTGCCAGCTTTCGCTTAACAACATAAGGACCATGCCACATGGGTACGAATTTTCCAGCGCCTAACTTATCATTTGCTTGTTCTTACAGTAAGACTAGGTCTCCTTCCGAAAAATTACAGGGTGTAACATTTCGATCGTACTGAGCTTTAATACGTTTGGCATGAGTTTCGATTTCTAGTGCAGTATCACGTCGATTCTCATCTAGCTGAGCCAAGTACAACAAACTTTTCTCCTCTTCGGAAGTGGCTGGAAGTAATTCTATGGCCATTTGCACTGACGGGATTTCGCATTCAATGGGTAACACAGCTTCCAAACTGTAAACTAGTTGGAAAGGAATGAAACCTGTTGATGTTTTTACTGAGGTTCGATACACCCAAAGCACTGAAAATAAAATGTTATGCCAATTCGACCTATGAATCCCAATGATTTGTCAGATCATAATGACTAGAATTTTGTTGATGGCTTCAACCAGACCATTAGCCTGTGGGTAATATGGGGTTGAACTATCGTGACGCAGGCCAAGTTGATCTGTTAGTTCAGTCATCATAATGTTTCGAAAATGACGCCCATGATCAGTGATAATCGCTTGTGGAACACCGAACCTAGCAATTATATGATTGAAAATGAAAATCGCAGCAGTTTTGTCGTCTGCCGAAAATGTAGGCATCGCCTCGGCCCACTTGGTAAAATAATCTACCGCAAGGATGATATACGCATGCCCCCCGGCCGAGTGAGGGTTACATGTAATAAAATCAATACCCCATTTCGCAAAAGGACCGATGGAAATTATAGGGTGGAGAGGAGCAGGTGGAGTGTGCATCTTGCGATCAAAAATTTGGCAGTTGTGGCATTTTCGGACCGTGTCAATACAATTTTTAAACAAAGACGACCAGAAATAGCCAGCGCGCAATATCTTTTGGGCTGTGGAAAGCCCAGACATATGACCGCCACACGCTCCAGAGTGACAGTCATTTACAACCCTTTCAGCTTCCTCATGAGCTAAATAATGTCGGAAAACAGAGTCCGCCCCACGACGATAAAGTGTATCTCCAATAATTTTGTATTGTTAGGATTGGAATCGTATTTTCCAATGCTCTGATCTTGAAATTTCAGGCCGAAAGGATTAGGTTTGGAGATAAACTATGATATCTCCATAACATGGATCAAGAGTGCTGATAAGAAACAAGGATTCGTCCGCAATGGGCTCTTCTGCCACAGTTTCAGTATCAGCACGTGGGAAGTCACACATGAACTCCGCAAAAACTAAAGATTTCTTTGACTTAGATTTTTCAAACTCCAAGTCAAATTCCTGCAGGATAACAATCCATTTGGAATACTTGCCCCCTAGCAATTTTTTTGTCAAAATATAGATCATAGGGTTGCAGTCAGAAATTACAGTAGTTCTGTGTAGTAAAATGTAATGACGAAAACATTGGACAGCTTGAACAGCTGTCAAGGCCAATTTCTCCACATGTGAATATTTTAGCTCCGTTGGATTCAAGGTTCGACTAAGGTAATAAATCACATGTTCACTACCGAATTCATCTTCCTGAACTAACACCATTCCGATGGTGGAATGAGAGGTAGCGAGATATAAGAAGTAGTCCTGGTTGTAGTTGGGAGGATGCAATAACAGTACATGGGTCAACGCGTGTTTTAGTGCATCAAAAGATTTGTCAGCTATCTCATCCCAATAGAATGGAGTATTCTGTTTCAACAACCTGGTAAAACCCTTTGTTATCTTGGCGTAGTTAGGAATGAATCAACGTAAAAAGTTTGCTTTCCCTTGCAAACTTTGGAGTTGGCGAAGAGTCGAAGGAGGAGGCAATTTGACAATAGCTTCAACCTTCGAGGGATCGACACGAATGCTGGCTTTCGAAACAACAAATCTCAGTAACTGACCCGTTTATATACAGAAAACACATTTGTGTGGATTCAACCTAATTCGATAATGCCTACATCTCATAAAGATTGCTCGTAAATGAATGAGATGATCAGCTCTACGTAATGAATAAGCAGGTAAATCATCGAGATAGGGTTGCACAATGTGCTTGATGTCATGAAACGCGTAAGACATGGCTCTTTGAAAAGTTGCTCCAGCGTTCTTGAGCCCAAAAGGTTATTTGCAATAAGAAAATGTCCCCCATGGACAAATGAAAGCCGTTTTTTGTTGATCAGCAGGTAGAATATTTATTTGATTATAAACGGAAAAACCATCCATAAAGGAGAATATTTCACTACCGGCACAATCATCAATGATTTGATCGATGTAGGGAGTTGGGTAATTGTCTTTTGGACAGGCTCGATTAATATCCCTATAATTGATACATATTCTTATTGTTCCTTGCTTTTTGTTAATAGGAACAATATTCGATACCCAATCCGTTAAGGGAATTGGATAAATGAAACCTGCTTTAAGTAATTTTTCAACTTCTGCTTTAATTGCAGCAGCTTTTCACAGGTGAATCTGACGCAAACATTGCCGGAGAGGTTTAGCATCCGGGTAAGTTTTGATTTCATGAACAACAATTGCTGGATCAATTCCTGGCATTTCCTCATATGACCAAGCAAACACGTCGCATAATTCTTGAAATAGGGCCTTATATGTTTGAAATTCATCTTCCGTACAGGAGGCACCTATATGAATGTTCTCAACAATTCCAGGCTTAACTGAAATGTCAATAGGAACAGTTCGAGAAATATTTCCCAAATATAACTTAGAATCAGGATTTTGCAATGGATTATGAGGTTCTTTGACATAATCAGCCGTAAAAATAGATGAAAAATCATTTTCAAAATGATCAATCTTAGGTAAGAACGAAGATCTATGATGAAGATCTTCCCATGGTAAATCATCAACACACAAAATTTCACGAATTTGCTCAACAGCATGAACAAGTTCAGAAAAAGTTGTTGAATCCGAGTTTGATGTTGAAAGTGATTCTTCATGGACTACATTCATTAAGTCAATTTCGGTTGAAGAAGGGTCGGAAAACGACTGTACAGCCTGATACGAAATTTCATATGGGCTCAAAGCCATAGCATCACCAAATGAATCTATTTCAGATTCGGAAGGTACGATCCAAGGATCATCCTAAACAATAGTGTCCGATGAAATCATATGAATGGTTGCAGTAGAAGGTGATACGTTAGGAGGTGGAAAGGAAAAAGTTCCTAGTAAACCAGAATCTTTAACTAGTCCTACTCCAACATCCTTGTAAGGGATAATTGTTTTTCCGACATGCTAGATACTTTCAGAAGAGGCTGGGTTGGATGAAAAGTAGGTTAGTTGGTCTATAGTTACGATCTTTCCATTATGAGGAAACTTTATAAGCCGAAAGACCGATGAAACAACAGCAGTCATAGCGTAAGACCAACTACGACCCAAGAGAAGGTTGTAATCTAGAGGGGCATCAACCACTTCCACATCTAGATTAACAATTTTTCCTTCAACCCCTATAGGTAAATCCTGTAGAATGCAAAAAGGATGGAACCCACGGCCATCAAAAGCCTTTAGAATCATCGGGGATTGATTAAGTGTAGGAGAACCAAGTGATCTCCAACACTGGATTGACATAATGCACGTTGAAGCTCCCTCATCAATTACAGTCCTATAGCAAGGTCTGTTTTTGACTAACACTGGAATCTGGAAAGCCATTTGATGAGGTAAATGAGGTGTACTATTTTCTAAATCAAAGTTTATAAGGTTCGAGTCCTGAATATCAACAGCTCCTATAGCCGAAAATAGCAATTTACGCTGTGCTAGACATGATTGCAGCACCTCCAAAGCTGACATTGTTGAAGGTGAAATAGCTAAATCCTTAACAATGTTATAGTTCTGAGCAGCTCTCGCATGTGGATTAAAAGCTGACTTTCGAAGTATACCCTTGGCAGGCGGTTTGATTACTAAGTCTGGTTTAGGTTTCTCGATCTGTAGCGGATTGGAACTAGGAGTTGAAGTTGATGGGTTCGAATTAGAAGATTCTGCTTCCTTACCACCAACAGGACTTTTACTTCCATAATCTTGCAATCGTGTCACAATCCTAACATGGGACATCATCATTATGGGTTCTTCTGAGGCATTTGAGGAAGAACCTATCATTTTATTGTCTTGACTAGGAAATGGATCCTTCAAGACAGCAGGCGTTTGAGAACCTTTGACAATTTTTGCAACCTCAGCACGATGAGGGCAGTCTCTTGTAAAATGCTCTGCGTCACAAATGAGACAAGGATAACGAGGTTTACGTTTCTCATCAGTAGATTCCATTTTATCTTGTTTCTCTTTCGAATTTTTATCTGATTTATTTTTCTTCTTCCCCTTCTTTTTACCGCCGGATTTTGATTTGGCCGTAGATGACTTTACGACATGAATATTGGCAGAAATTTCTGTGGAAGAGTCTCCTGTCAGGGAATCTGGTAAAGTTATGATAGGAGAAGAATTATTGGAAGATTTCTTCTTACTTTTGGTGTTAACTATACCAATCATACCATCAGCGGCATGAGACCCTGAAGGAGCTGCAGTTATTTGATTTTGTTTAGGAAGGTCAGGGATTTTCTCATGTAAAGTACCCGACTATGTATAAACGAGGTCAAGGTATTGAGCTTGAGCAATTACTTGCTCTTCTGTAACGACTCCTGCCTTAGCTACATCCTTAGTGATTTTAGGTAATAATGATTTAACAAACCATTCTGGTAAGATCTGATCCGGAATAAAAACTTTCACTAAACGCTGTCGACATCTCCATTCATGAATGGGATCTGAAATATAAGTGGACGTTGACTGTTTTAATGAAGTTAATAATTCTGTGCCATTGTCATACCTGACAGACAACTGAAAATGAGTTAAGAACGAAGTGGCTAGCTGACTAAAGTTATAAAAAGTGGCCCGCGGTAACTCAATGTACCACTTGGTCAGAAGACCGATTAGAGTGCGTTGAAAAAGACGTAAACGAATCGAATCATCTAAAATGGAGTTAGATGCACACCAGAGGTGATAAGTCATCACATGGTTTGACAGATCCTCTCCTGATTTACCTTCAAATTTTGGGATGTCACTGGGCAACTTATTCGGCATTGGCAACCAAAACGAAAGATAATTAATCGGATCGTTCATAAGGCGTGACAAATCAAGCAAGTCCAAAGTTGCAATGAACTGTAACTGACGATTAGGGTCTCGAAAACCCTGGGTCATGAGACCAGCCCCAGGAGGAGGATATCCAGGATAACTAGGAATTCGAATTGCATTTGGGATATTATATCCTCCCGGAAAACCAGGATTAACCGGACCGTACTGGGGTTGTTGAGGTTGCTGATAAGTATATCCAGGGTACGGTTGATACTAATAGACTGGGTTCTACACAGCAGGACCCAATTGGTACTGTCCCTGGTATGGTTGATAAGTAAATTGAGGTTGACTTATGACAACTGTACTTGGACTAGGTTGTCCTACAGGCAATTGAACCGAAGTCTAAATTGTGGGTCCAGACTGAGGTAAAGATGCTTGAGGAATTGATGCAGGAACAGTAGAAATTGAAGCTGTCGAAACTCCAGAAGTAGGTGGGGTAGATGGAACAGATGTTGCAGTAGTCGTTTGAGGCAGAGTTCGAGGCAAACTAGGCCTAGGCTGAGAAACTACATAAGGTGCAGAAGTTTGAATAATAGGCTGGACAGGTTGTTAGGTTGAACCAGAAACCAAGGGTTGTCCAGATTGAGATAACAACTGCACATTCGGTTGCAAGATCTGTTGGGATTGAGATGGTCCCACACTATGTTCATTCTGGGTATGGACCCATAGAAGGTTGAGCATATTGAGGACCATAACCGGGTTGAGGGTAGGGTTGATAATTCAAAGGTACATTTCCAGCTCCTTGGACAAATGATTGACCTGAAGGTGGTTGGAAACCTTGAGTTGGGTACTGACCTTGAGGTTGATAACCTTGAGGCACGTACTGATACTAGGGTTGACCTTGAGGTACATATTGACGCCATTTTGTCAGGCAGATAAATCGTTCTTGCGAACAAGACCGATCTCCCTAGTATCTATGGATATCTAGCGACAAGCAAACCAAACAAATTCTATCTTTCTCTAAATATTGTGATTTATAAATAAAGGCTAATAGATGTTTTACACCCTACCTCAGTCCAGTGCTAGTTTTTGGAAGCCAAGCTCCGTTCATCCAAATGAGATCCCTTTTAAAGAATCTGCAAACACAAACAGGCACACACATCAAATAACACCTGCATAGCCAATATAATAAACCATATTTATCATGATGATCAAGGAATTCATGAAATAAATCATAGAAGACAATTTATTAAGAAAAATGAATCTGATTGTATTAACTTTAAACAAAGAAGAACTTTACAACCTTGGTGCCTTGATGTTGTACAAGCTCCTCCCAGGGTCCAGCAAGAATCTCCTCTACTTTGACATGTTTCACTCTCTTCCCAAAGAAGCCAAAAGTTATGTAATTTCTCCTCTCAAGCTCAATTAGGAAGACTAAATTCCAACAAAATTTATGCTAAAAAATGTTCAGCTTTCAACCTCCCTAGCAACTGGCCCAATGCCTCAATTTATAGTGCAGAGGAAGGAAGTTATGAAGTCTACCTTCGAAGGGATAGAGTCCTCCTTCAAAGGGATAAGCTCCTCTCATCAAGGGGTTAGCTCCTTTAGTTATGGGATGCATGAACCACCTAGGAGTGAACTTGCCACCTAAAGATTCCTTCTAGAAGCATCCAGAATTAATCCAAAGTGAGTTTTTAATAATAAACTTGCGCCTTTTTTACTTTTACAGGGGTCCGCACCCACTCCTTTAGAGACAGAGCAGGTAGGTCCACAGGGAACATGAAGAAGGGGTGTGGGACCACAGGTAATGGTAAGAGAAAGTGCGGAACCAGAATTTTATAGATTTTCAAAGGCTTTCTCTCATTTTTAAGGCTTTGACATGAAGAGCTGAGGTTTGAGACTTGCATAGGATAGTATGAGTGGTGATAGACTCACACTGACTGCAAAAGTCATGGTGACAATATTTTGTGTAACAAAGAGAGTAGAAGGACATGATGAATATTATGATTTCATCAACAAATTAACTGGTGGTGTAGCCCAACACACTAGATATCATGTCTATGATGTCTCAGCTGAGGTTGGAGAATATATTCCATAGATAAGGGGGAGAGTCCTTTTGGGTGTATTGTTCTTCTCTGTTGAAGGTCTGGTACAACCGAGCAAGTCTGATTGAAGAAAGGGTAGGGTACGTATATAGCATATCTCCAATGGAAAGAGGAGTCAGACTTTGGCTTGGTTGTAATTGTAGCATTTGGTTAATGGATTCAGCAGTGATAGTAAATAGAATAGACTGGTCAGGGGTTCTCACTGCCCTTTGGATAGGATCATAGTTCATGTGGCAGTAATGTACTATCTCTGGGAAGATATGAACTTTGGGGAACTGGTATTTGGGTAAACTTGATTCCCACAGTCCAATTTGGTCTGCATGGTTCAAGTACTGGTCTTTGTACTTGCAGAATAGTTTCAAAGGGGATTTTGAGACAGAGGTATCTTTAATCTGGAAATATTTGTCTGCAAGTGGGAGATGGTCTAAATCTCTATGAGGAGTTGTAATGGGCATGATATTCAATGCAATTGGGGCATCCATCCTTGGTTCTTGTGGATTCAAGGATGGGGCAAAGGGTTTTAATGAAATTGGGAAGAATTGGTCTATTTCAGGGTGTTTGAGAGTCACCAGGAAACTTATCTTACCAAATTACTTAGTATTTAAAGCAATTTAGTTCAGGCTTTGGCAAGAAAACAGGGTTTCTCGATGAAATTGGGGTAAATACCTGGTTTCGGCTATTGAACGGAGTAATGGCGACTGTGCACTGTTTGCAGGAAGCGCATGGGTCTACAAGGTGGTCTGGAGTTTAGCAGCTTTTGTAAGTTGGTAGTTGGTAGCAACTTGACAGTTGAACGTACTCTATGCTTTGCATGGAAGTCAGAATGTTCTTTTCATGATAAAATGAAAAAATTATAAGTTTTTTGGTTTTATGCGTAAATTCAATGACTTTGGTGGGTACGTTGGGAAAAGGATAGTTGGCGCCAACAAGGAATGTGATGTTTTGGCATGTAGCGGAGGTAGTAACTAGAATCCATCGCACCACTTTTTGGGATAAGTGGTTTTGGAGGGAGGCCACCCGATGCCATTCATCAAGTGCCACATAGCGGCGGGGTGAACAGTGAAACTGCTCACATCGGGTGGGTAAAGGTCAGCTTTCGGAGGCCGCCCGATATGAGTGTTGACCGTTGGATCTGAAGGGGTTAGATCGCACGGTGATCGGGGGATGATTTGATCAGGGTTTTAATGGAGGGGCCCGACGAGGTTTTAATGAACAGAAGGGTTAATTAACGTGGATTAGGGAGGCTTAATGACGTCAGGGGTGATTTGATTGGTGGGGACAGATTTAATTAATCACTGATTGACTAATTACTCTTTTTATTCAGTGGAGGATTATGCTTCTTAATTGGCCGCTGATCGACTAATTAATCCATTTAATTAATTTATTAATAAGGCATATGTTTCAAACCTCGGGGGTGGGATATTTATGATATGTGATTTAATAGAATATATGTGGAAAGGTTTATTTTCAGGAGTTAATAAATATAATTAAGATTAAAGGTTAATATGAAATGAAAGCAGAAAAGTGATTTTTGCGCTAAGCATAATGTGTTTGACATTTATTTACATATTCGCATTTACACATTATAACTTAGGCTAAATCTCCTTTGTGGGTTTTTTTTGGAAAAAGGGGTTTTGTATAGGGTTAATAACTTTTCTTAGGTAAATGGTGATTTCACCTTAGGAAAAGGGATTTTTTAGAGGAAATGAATGAATTATGGAGGGGTGAATGTTGGTAAGGGAGTTTTAGTACTTAGACCCTATAAGTTATTGGGCCAAGGGTCCGGTCCCTCCAGAAGTTAGAGAAATGCTCTGAGCCCCTTTAACTTAAGGTTTTAGGTACTTCTATCATTGCTTATGGGAAATTAGTGAAATTAAAGGTAAAATGAATGGGGAAATTAATCACTTGACTTTGTAAATGTTCCATTATCATCCACACTCTTAGAAACTTGATGATGAAAGTAAATGATATGATTTTATCCAATCAATCACCATAATTCTGCAACCATCCAACTACTTACCCATCTACTCATCCTACCATTTTTTCTACTCTTTATTAGGGTGCACTTAAGCTGGAAAACCCTTATCAAAACATTTTTCTTTTCTTTTACAATAGAAATCTATCTAAGTCTATCCTTATTACATCCAAGGGCTCAGATTAAATTGCTAAGCTCCTTTTATTTCCTCTACCTATCTACTTATCTGCCAAGAGTAAATAGTTTGGTCATATTTTATTCTCTATCTCTAAGCATGAAATTCAAAACATGGAATAGCCAAGATTAAACTGTTTGGTTACCATGTATTGTTGCATAAATAACAAGTTTCACACAATCATTATTATGCAGAAAAGTAAATAGTAGTGGCATTTGGACTTGCACACTTTCATGGTCTTTTTTGTTTTTCATTGGGGTTCATTTTTCATCTTTTTTGACCTTTTTCATTCTTTTTGTCCTTTTTCATTCTTTTTGTCCTTTGATTTTTCTTTTAGGACATACCCTCTTTACATTTTTTTTTTTGTTTGAATATGGAAAACATTTGCAGAAAGCAAAGGTATGTACATATTACAGTTTTGATCTCATCCATTCAAAAATTATGACACCTATTGGTATATGAACATAATAAATGGGACAACAATAACAACCATTACAACACATTCTCACCGAGATAAGTACTAAAATAACTGAAATAATTCAACTACGTTAGTATAGATGAAAGAAAACATGAAATACAAACATCTGCATAGTAGTCTTACAAATTTTCATAATCCATGCATGAAGAACATGTCGGCCATGAAGGCTTTTTTTATTAATTAAAATTTCCAAGACACATGTATAGTGGAGTGTTGGAGCCACTACTTTCTCCTCAAACAAACTAGTCTGTCTCTCTAATGTTTTGTGGGAGGAGCCAAGGTGAAAAAGTCCTTTTCTATTACAATAAGGGTGTATATATAACAATTAGGAAGTGATGCTTCACCTTCCTTATGACTCTTCATCTACCCTCATGACTATTTGTCTTCCTATTACTTTTTAAATTTACATGACTCTTCATATTCCATACATGTCCTTTGGACTTTCACTTTATAACACATTTTTGAAACATAATTTACATCATTAATCACAATGGTGTGACACGTGACAGCTCATGACATGAATTGACATGACAGTGTTGACATAGACTGCTTGATTATGTGGCAATGTCAAGCCACTATTGCTACTGTGTGTTGCAAGTCTGATTGAGAATACTTTTCTTTTCACCTCCACATGGCTTCGTGATAAGGGATCTTCAATGATCTCAAGTCTTGAATGGTGATCGAATGTTGGTGTCCCTTTACTTTCTCTTGATTTATCAACTTGCATACTCAACTATAAGAAATTATTTTAGCATGTTGCACTCCTTCATCATCCCTTCATGGCATGATAAGCTACATGTTTATGTAATTCACTCACGATGAAACGACATCAATTTGAAAACCCCCTAGTATAATATTGTTCATATTGATCCATTGACTGAGCTAGAACTAGATGGAAGGCTAGGAAAATGGCTAAGTGAATATGTAGTTACACAGTTCAAGCATTCAAGGGGAGCCTTGAGGCTTGAGACTATGAAGTTCACAGTTCAAGTTAGGCTGAGGGAGTAAACTGCATAATTTTGGAGATCAAATGGACAGCCTAAGGGGATGAGCATTGGATGAGCACATTGTGCAGTTCCGGGAGACAAGAGAGGGTGAGACGTTACATAGTTACATTGTTCAGGATCTCAAGTATGAGGTTGAGGCTAGAGACTATGCAATGCAGAGTTAAGGCCAAGCTGGGAGAAAGAATTACATAATTATGGGAGCCAAGGTCAGGGTTTGAGCACTGAAACTATGCAGTGAAGCATTCCTGGGGGGCAGGAACTACACATTACACAATGCCAAGAGGAAAAGTCATAGTTAGAGAACTGATACTATGTAATTCGTAGTTTAGGGAGGTTGGGTGAAGCTAGGTTGCTTGGTCATGACATTTTTCAGAACATGACTAAGTGTGGGATGGGTCAAATTGATGTGAACAGTGATAAGACTTCGACTATGACCACACACTTAGACTACTTGACGACAAAAAAACATAGATCATTCAGGACACATGATAGCACATTCCCTTCATGTGACAACTTTACAACAACTTACAACAAGTGCGACACTTAAGATACACTTTGCAACCACTGTGACAACACCTATGCGACATCGCTTAAAAATTTTTAAATAAGTGTGACAGATGTTTACATGGTTGGAACAACTCATTTACAAAAACATGACCTATTGAAACCACCATAATAGTCTTATATACATGATATGACAACTAACATGTGAATAGATGACATTTTTTCCTTCTTGCAAAGCGGGCAGAAACTCATCAAGAAAACACACGGAATGTCTTTAAATTTTTTTGACAACAATATACAAGACCAAGGAAGGCTTTGAAATTGAGCATAAGCCAAAATTTTGGAGGGTTTTGTAGCAGTGATAATAACCCCTTATCACATTTCCTCCATGGAACTAGTAGTGGTGACCGAAGACATAACACTTTGGTGCTAAGTGTTGGCTTGTTGGGGCCTGACCCAGGTTCAGAGGTGAATTAGCCAAGAAAATCTCAGTACTACTAGCCCTTTCAGTAAAAATCTATGGAGCACGGACTGAGGTCTCACCCAAAGTAGTACGGGAGGGTGGTAGAACCAAGTTTCTAAACCCTGGGGATGTCTGATGGGTTCCAAGTGGTCCACGGTTTTGACCCTACGCGCATGTCGCTACGCACATGTATCAGTACCTTGCAGCCTGTGATGATGTCTTCACACAACCCTACTCAGGGGTTGAATAGTGTTATTACCTAAATCCTTATTAGTAACCTGATATTAGTTGATTAAATTAGCTTATCTGTATGCTTTTAGTTATACTTAACAATATTCACCATTAATTGCACATAGTAAATAAATAGTATAATTGCAAATGATATCAACCATGTAATAACACAAGAATAGATACACAAATTCAAATAAAACTTCTCTTTATTATTCTTCCTCCTCAGCTACAGACTCAACTCCGCCCTGTGCACTTAACTGCAAGGGTCCGTACACTCAGCTGTGAACTCTACTAGGCCTCTGCACGCTCAGCTACAGAGCCTCTTACTACTACCCAAGATACACTTAGACAATTGCTCTGTACTTCTATCTCATTTTATCCATGTTATTATATTATAATATGATTGTCCTTACAACTTAGAGGCTCATTCTTATTTATACAATCCCATGGTTCGTGGACCATGGGTAGGCTAACATTACATTCAAACTTAGGGTGGATAGCCATATGACTTTAACATATATTCTGCAGCCACAATTCACGGGGATTTACAATAATATCACTCAAGACTTGGGCTTTGAGCCCCAAAACATGTTGTGGGGGGATTCCATGCCCAACAGACCCTCAACACAAACATCATGACTCACCCTCGAGTCACTCTGTCAGCGCAGCGATCTTGGCGCAGAGTCCCTCCAACTGTTCTCATACAGTCTAGATGTTTGCAATGCACTGAGCTATTGCTTGCTAAACCTATTGCATTCTCTCTTCTGAGACCTTTGTTTCTGGCGTGCTACCCTGCATTTGTGCATGCATCCCCTGAATTTGCATGAGCTTCCCTTCAATATTCGCCGTGATTGTGAAGGCTTTTTCAATACATGGCTAAACGCGTGCTTTGAGAACTACTTCCTTATGGCGCGCTGCGTCCACCTGCTCCTTTAATGGCTTGGCTTGCTACATCTTCACAAGTCATTGAGTGAGGACTACTGTCTGTGTAGTCCCTCTGATGCTGTCATATTGTTGTTGGAGTTCGTATTCCTTTGTCTCCAGCCAATGGATGTTGGGATCCTCCTACAAAGTTGTCAGGACCTCCAGTGCTTGTTCCAACATATTCGTACAGTCGCGTACTGCACCTCCAATATCTTCTAACCCTGCTACAATAGCGTTGGCACATTGTTCTTTAATTTCCATGGGAGTGGAAGGCTGCGTCTTCAACCGCAGCTTGGCAATCTAGAGATTCAGCTCCAGCTGCACCCTTAACGTTTCTTCTTTCACGTCACGAACTCCACTTGCCAAACTGTGGATCCGCACTTCTACTGGTAGATATATTGTGATGGCTAGCTCTGGGATGCATCGACAAGTGTCATCTATTGTGTGCACCAAATGTGTATTCTGTGACACCAACTCATCATGTTGCAAGTTAAGCTATTCTATGTTAATTTTTTGCTCACTCAGAACCTAGATCGCATGGCTCTCCCTGGCCCACAGCTCTGTTGTTATCCCATCCTATAACTAATATAGTGTTTCCCAGGGAAGGGCAGCTAGGTTAAGGCCAAGGTCTCTCATCATGCTAAGTGACATCTGATCCATCATATTTGATGATACTAATGCTCCCTCTGGTAACACTATTGTGTTGGTCATCCTTGTCTGCAGCATCTACTCTGTCGTTGAAGTGCCTGATGCGACATGGGTAGACAAGGTACCTTCCTAAGGGGGCCAGACCTGTAACTCCTACAGCTGTGCCTTGAGGGCCCCCAAGATAGTCTGGTGCTTTGTCGTAAACTCTTGAAACACTTCACTGGTTACATCGCAAACCGTCTCACTAATGTCATGGAGATCACCTTTGGTTAAGGTGATCAAGTCAATGGCCAGCTTCAAAGCCTTAACCTTCTTCCTTGGACCCGATCTCTCTGTGATGCATGGTTGTTTGAGCTGTGTGGACGTGGTCCTTGGGTCGGCTCCCCCTTCTACTATTTATGTGTCCTCTCCCTCCTACCTTGAGGACGTTGCTTGGCCTTCCTCTGCCCGTACCATTGGTGCTTCTACTGTCTACGTTGCTGCTGCTACTATTACTTCTATGGCCTTCTTTTGCTTCGCGGCTTTCTGTGCCGCTTCGCGCACTGCCCTTACCTCAGTCACTGCTTTTTTTTTCTACCTTCTCTCGGCCAGTTGGGTGACGCGCAGCTTGGCATCATCCTTCTTTTTCTGTGTTGTCGCTTTCTCCAATTCCACCAAATCTTAGGCACGCCACTCGGGAGGCCATGTCTCTAATATAGTAAATATCGCATCGTTAGTGGCTACAAATGGTAGCTTCATCCACTGCTTCAATGGATCCTTCCGCACCCTGATATAGATGTTGTGAATATTAGCTTTGAAGTCTACAAAACTCTGTAGACTATTGTGCACCATAGGTGATAGGTGCGCCTCCTGTTGATCCACATCTGGATGCTTGCCTCCATGAGCATACAGAAAATTTTTGTGTCATGAACCTGTTTTGCGCCCTTGGTGGCATAGAGCGAAGCGTACTTCGCGACCTCTAGTAACTCTCTGTCAATATTGGAAAACTGACTATCCTCTTACAGTTCTCCCACTACCAGTAAGATGGATAAGAGCAACCACGCATAGTGGAAGGTCTTACCCTACTCCTAGGATTCACGACAATTTATCAAAAACTCCTTGTAGAGGAATTTGACCCAGTTAAACTAGACCCCCTTCGTGCACTAATCAGCCAGCGTGGCCACTGGCACTGGTACCTCATCGGCATGGCACTTCCTCATTACTTTGCTGGCCAAGAGTTGGGTTGCTATGCGCACCCCTTTGTCCTTGATGTTGGAGATGATGTAGCCCCTCTTCTTCTTCTCGAGCTTATATTTCACCTTCATGGCTTTTGCGAGAGCCAAATCACTGCTTTTTCTGGCTATATTCGTGGGGTCCTTTCCTTTACATGGGAGCCCAGGTATCCTATGAATGAGGTCTTTCGTGATGGGAATACTCTCCTCCAGCCATAAATACCCATCATGCACCAGGTAGAGCAGCTGCCTAATGACGAAAATGGTGATGGGCGCGTAGTGGAAATGTGGTATCCATAACAAGTGCAACAACTCGGCCTTTTCCACACTGCGCAGCCATTTTCACGGCTCTAGCATTATCACCGCCCCCTCGGTGTTCTGCTTCATTAAATTCTTGGTCTCTAGGTGTGGGAACTTCTCACTATCAGCGAGGGCCTAGTATTGAAATTTCATGGTTGGTACGCGGCCTAGGTGCGTACCCTCAAATACAATGATGTCGAGGAGTAGCGGGGTCTAGAGTGAGCTTTTCGTTTCTTCCAAGTTATTTGGTACTTTGGCTTTCCCTTTTTGTGAAGGGACATATGCTACTAGTTTTGTTGTAGAGTGCAACGGTTGGATATCCTCCTCCACTTCTTCTTCTTCTATTGTGGCGATTAGGGCCTATAAGACTTCTTCTTCCTCATCTGTTTTTATGGTGACTTCTTTCCCCTTCTCTTCCATGGAGAGTTTGTTGTGCTGCGGATCCAGCGGGGACATGCGTACTAGCCCCATTACCTATTTATCTTTCTTGGGCTGCGGTGTTCATGGTGATTTGGGGATTTCTATTACCACCCCAACACCTTCTGAGACATCCCCCACCATTTGGGTCCGTGTGGCCTCGCTGGTGGGTACCTCTTCAATTCCTAACCCATCCTTAGTGGTCGTCATCATCTATAGACTATCTTCTATCTCTCGCGAACTTAGGAGCTCAATTATCACTTGGCTCTCAACACTTTGTGCTTTGCTCAAACGCTCAATTCTCAAATGACCAAGTGTTGTTCTCTTACCAACCCTGTGAGTTTTATAGCACCTTTCAAATTTGAATTTGACCATTCCCCCCAATTTCGAGCCATTAATGCTTCCTTGGCAGCATATTTTCCCAAATCTTGCCCGTAACTCGTGTCTTAAGTGCCCGTCACCTGCTCCATTTGGCCTCAAATCGAACATCCCATCATGAATAGTGACACCAATGGTCACTTCCCAGCCAACTAGCGCAGTAGTGCAGCCCTCCATGCGCATTCACGAACCTTGTGACGTTCTGATTTTGCGCACATCTCCCATATAGCACAGCCCGTAGGCAGAATATTTTATAGTCCTGTGCTCCCTTTCAACTGCGTGGAGCGCTAAGACTGTCCTTCCTACGGCTAGTCAGGTGAGCGCATCACCCATGTGGGGCTTCATCTCATCCTCCACCATGGTTCACAGAGAATCCACATCTTCCATTGTAATGATCAGCATCACGTACTCTACTATTGGCACTGTGCTACCCTGGTCACTACGTTTGGTGAGATGTGGTCTCGGCCATGATAGCAGACTAACCAGTTCATGGTGATAGTTTTCCAATTTGTTAGTATGATTGTATGCACCTTGCCCTACCATCCTCCGTTGTTTGACGAGAAATGCTTCCTTCATTTTGTTTTCTAGCTTCTTGATCTCTGCATCTATTAAAGCGCTTTTCTCCCTTAGTCGTACCCGGTCTTTTTCAAGTTCGTGAAGTCTAAAGTTTCCCCATAAGATTTCTTCTTCAAGTCTTATATGTTTTGTTTCACGTAGCTGTGTGATTTCTTCGTTTTGGTCTGTATGGACTGTCGTATCTACGGGTGTTGTTATGCATGGACTTGGCTTTGCATGCTCCACAGGGATTTCAACCCCTGCTTCATACTTCAGCTTCGAAAGCGCTTGTGCGGTCAGAGTTTTGCACATGGTCCTATAAGCCCACACAACTGCTGGTACGTGCAGGTCCCAGATGATGCGTCTCACATTGTGGTCCCTGTTCAGCACTTCGCACACCTTGTCAAAGGCTACCCCGTGTATGATTTTTGATGCGCTAGGTCTTATCATACTTTTTCATTCATGCACTTGCCCTGCCTGCTTCTACTTGTTGTTCCTATTTTCTATTGTGATAGCAGTGTGCGTTTGTGTGGGCTGCGTACCATACGCTTGTACCCATCTGGAAATACGGGCGCACAAGCTCTTTCCTTCATCATGCCCGGCTTCCATCCACATCAGAGGCTTCCCAAATCATCAGCACATCATCTATCTGCATTTGCGCCAGTCCCCGAAACTCTGCTGGTGCGTACCCCACCACCTTGTGGGCATAGTGCGCAATGCCCATTTCATAGCATCGAACCGCTGCTGTTCTGGCACTGCGTTTTCAAACTTTTTCAGGAATTCATCCACCACTATCAACTCGTCACACACAGGCAGATCCCTTATCTCTGTTTTCATGTAGCGCAGTGATCTTACCATCATGTTGCAATTGAGCATGGTTACCTCGTGTAACTGGTTCTGCCATCATTTTGTTTCCTCATCCGAATCTGATGTGCAGGAGCTTTCGTGCTCCCACGAAATCCAGCCATCCACTGTAGGATTCACCCAATCCTATTCCCGAGCAGTTATCTTGTAGATACAGTCTATCTCGTTGTCACTCTCGTCGTCATGCACTGGCTCTGTGTAGCGTGCTCCTTCCGCAGGGTCTAAAGGCACCACTACGCATAGTGAATTTTTCTCAAAAATCATTTTGCGCTTCTTTAGATTTATCACTCCATTCATATCAGTGGCCCAATCTATTCCTAGTAGTGCAGGATAGGGATTGTTGTCATCGACAATCTCGATCACTTCGAAATCTGCCAGTGTGATCGCACCTTCGATGTCTACTATTATCCCCTGCAATATTCCCATCGGTATGATCTTCTACTGGTTCATCTTCCGTAATTGAATAGGGGACCATTGCAACATGAGCTTACCCATGCACTCCCATGTCTTCTTTGGCAGCACACTTGCGTCTGATCCTAGATCAGAATTACTTGATCCATTTCATACTCCTTGATTTGCGCAGTCAATCGCATTTCCCTTCCTGTTTGTAATGTATGTTTCCTGAGCTTTCAGACTACGTGAGGTTCTCCTGACCCAGCGCACCTAGTGATAAGTTCCTACAGTCCTTTCATAGCCTTTTCGTCGTGCAGAAGTTTCATACATGTCTCCAGAAATGTAGTGATCATTGAAGGATCCATCTCTGACTCTAGTTGATCGTTACTACCTGAAGTGGAGACCTCCATGAAGCTCTTCTTAGCTTCCATGAATGTCTCCTTCGTGCACTCCAATTCAAATTCAGGTTCCTTTGTAGGAGTCTTGCGAACCCATGCACTTTCTTCAGGTTGCTTACCTTTGTCATCTCCTATCGTGATACTGCTTCTGAGCACAATGTTTACATTTGCATCCTCTTCACGTAGCTTAGACCTCATCATTTGCAAATTTTGAGTCAAGGGAGGCTGGAGTATCCCTTTATCGTGTAACCTCGCTATCTGTGTAGGGCAGTCCTCTGTCTCATGATCAAACTGAGTACAATATAAGCATGATGCTCTCGTCAGATTTGTATAGTCGTAGGCATAATACCCTCGCCCTCCGCAATTGTAAAAAATTAGTTGTTTGTGACCCCTTCTTGGTCCCATTCCACCTCGACCTCATTCGCGCCCCCGAAATCCAGCATGCACCATCCATGCATTTGGATTGAGGGCTCATGTTTTGGTCTGCACTCTGTAGGCAGGAGTTTGATCCATCATCAGTTCATAACTTCTGCAGGTGCGCTCATCATGGCCTACCGACCTGTAGAAATTATAGAACAATTACTGGGATGTCTACGTGTACTTCTGTAATAGATGGAAATTATTCGTAGCATGTTTTCCTCCTATCTGACAAATCACGCACAATAATCCAGGTGTCGTGCTCGGTCCTACTTGTGCCTCTAGTCTTAATGGCGTCGGCCCTCCTCCTACCAAGTAATTTGCAAATACTGGACAATGGTCCTTTTCATGCCCCTGGCATTTTCATTTTATGCACCATACCTCCTCGCGTGCCTCTCGCCGAGTTTTCCTGTCATGTTTCAAACTCTGCATTTCCAGATACAAATTTTATAGTTGTGCATGGATTTGTTGGACTCCCAGGCTAGGATCTTGTATTGGGGTCTCATGTAGTCTCATTGAAATCTCCAAAGCTTTGACTTAGGTGGATAGCTTCTGCTGCAACAACATCGCCCTTAGATGTGGTGTTAGTGACACTACAAACCATGTGCTGTGTTGCCCATCTGTCAAGATCATGTTGGCTTCGTGAATCATACTCTTCAGTCTCTAATCCAGATCCCACGAGGTTTCACCTGGAAGCATCACGATCTCCTTAAACCCAATAATCAATTGTGTCTCCGACTTTGTCCTGCTAAATTCCCCGTTCAGCGCAGCCTGGATGTCTGCGATCCCCACATTTGGATGGTCATTAGAATGCTTAATGTACCATGTCAGTGCGTGATCCTGCAAGGCGCTTACCAGTGTTTCCTTCTTTATATTGTCATCCACGACTCCTTGTGCTTTCCATACGGCCCTTACCATGAACCAAAATTCGTCTAGATCTTCATTCCCTACTCCTCTGAATACCAGAAATTTTATCACGCTTACCATACTGAACTGTGGTGGTGGCAGAGATGGAGGTGACGATGGTAAAACCGGTGGTGGTGTAGGTGGGGGTGGTAGGTGCGGAATTCATTTCCTTATCAAACTGATCGCGCTCCTCGGAGAAACTTTTGTGAGCTCTTCCTTGCTTTTCTGTCGAGGCGAAATAAAGGGGCTACTTTCTATCTATGTGCTACCTTCATTTCTATAGATCCTCCCACTTTGCGTAGCCCCAAACATAAATATATTCACATAACCCGCTTTTCACACAATAGCATCTTAATCCAAGTGTTCAAATATTTAATGTACTTACCTCGTGATCCTTTGAGGAAGCATCGTTCCGCCTCACTGTAGATAACTATCTTGTCTACAGCGAACTCAGTGATAAATCCTCATATAATTCGATCAAGCCAATTGTCCACAGCACACATGATCTTATCTTCTGATGCTTCTAGTCTACGCACTAATTCTGGAGTCCACATAATTGGTTTATCAAGTCTACACCTTCCCTGTCTGTCTGCTAGCTTCGCAATCCACTCATACAACTCAAAGGAGAAGGATGCAAAGAAAATTTCATGGATTTTCGTATATAAGTATCATTCTAACCACTGTTCCTTTGATACTCATAGATTCCTATTTTCCTACACTGTGAACTCGTGAATATCTCTGTCCATGTTAGGCCCCTATACTACTAGTGTAACCCCTTATTGTTATTAGTACAACCCACTTATTATATTTATGTACCCATATAGTGCCCATATTGTTACTATTGTGCCCCATAGAAGCCCACTATTGTTATTATTGTGCCCTTACATTATTATTGTTATGTCGGCTCTGATTATGTTATGACCCCTTAGACTCCTATATATAGAAAGGAGGTCTTTTCATTTGTATCATCCAAGAATTTTTCATTTATATAATGTAAAGGAGGTTTCCCCCTCAAAGAGGCTGAATTCTAAGGTGTTGATCTATCTTTTCTATCTTTTTCTTGAGCTGGTTTCATAACATTTGGTATCAGAGCTTTAGATTCTAGGGTTTCGCTGCTCCAAACAGGTCATCGTGGCATTTTTTCTATAACTTTTTTTTCTGTGATGTTTCAAAAGCTTAAAAAAAAACCCATTTTAGAAGAAATCATGTTGAATCTTGGGTCCGAATTTCAGAGCTTTTCGTGCTATATTTGTGGAGATATGATCTGAGAAAGTTGGTCTTTTTGAAGACTCCTAAATTAAATTCCAAACAGGTGACCTGGGGAAAATCGTCATAACTTTCTCTTTGAGCATCGAATTGAAATTTTGTAAGAAGGCACAGAAAGAGGATAGACTGTAGTTTCTCTTAGATATATTTCAGTTCCAAAGGTTGAAACTGTGACACGTGGAACTTCATACAAGTTCACTCTTCTAGAAAGGTCTATAATCAGGTCATCTTGGGAGATTGTGCATAACTCTTTCTTGGAGAATCCAATTTGGATCAGACTGGTGGCATTGGAAAGAGGACACAGAGGGCTACTAAAATTTACAATTTTAGAACTTAAAGATCCGAAAGTATAGAGTTACAGTCATTTCAAGGTCGAGCTCCTAAAATCAAGAAAAGCAAGATGAGGAAGTTTGATGGCAAGGATCTGGTAAATTAGATACTTCAGATGGAGAAATATTTTGATCTACATGGTGTACCACTGTTACAAAAGATATGTATTGCATCTTCATATTTAGAACCGGATCAATTTTTATGGTATGCAGGGCTTTGTTCTCATAAAGAACTTGTTACGTGGTCAATTTTCACGGAGGAAATGATAGCACATTATGAGGATACAAAGAGCAACACCTTCTTTAGAGCAACACCACAACAATTGGAAAGAGTAAAAGGGCTTTTTGACATAGTGGAAAGAAAAATTATGGAAACCAGGAAGCATACCCCTCACAACTATAAAGATGGAAGTGTTGTTTCTCCTAGCCTTCCACAACCTACAAGGGTTACACCACAACAATTGGAAGAAAAAAGAGAAAAGGGGCTTTGTTACAATTGTGATAGCAAATGCACTAAAGGTCATAAGTGTGTTGAGAAGAAATTATTTTACATAGAATATGAAGAGGAGGAAGAAAAGGATCAAGAAACATCAAAAGAAGAAGATATACGCCGGGACCCCACCCCAGAGAAAGAAGAAATGAATCAGACCATATCTTGTAAAGCATTGGCAAGAATTACCACTCCTCAAACTCTCAAGATAGAAGGACATATCAAGAAGAAAAAGGTGCAAGAAGTGAAATATCACATCAAGAAAGAAAAAATGAATCCAACCATATCTTATAATTCATTGGTCGAAATTACCACTCCTCAAACTATCAAGATAGAAGGACATATCAAGAAGAAAAATGTTCAAGAAGTGAAATATCACATTGAGCATCAAGAAATGAATCTGACCATATCTTGTAAAGGAGTGGAAGAAATTACCACTCCTCAAAATCTAGAGATAGAAGGACATATCAATAAGAAAAAGGTTCAAGCAGTGAAAGATCACATCGAGCATCAACAGCAAGTTCTCCAAATTTTAAAGGATAACGCCACTTCGGTGCAAAATCAAACGAAACAACAGGTAGATCAACATCGTAATGAAAAATGTTTTGATGTACGTGATTGGGTATTTTTACTGCTACATCTCAAGCAAGCTATTTATGAGAAGGAAATGTTAGCAATACTACATGCACTTAAAAAATGGCGACCTTACCGAATGGGAAGACTCTTCAAGGATGAGGATGTGGAAGCATTGTTTTGTGCTATTTCTATTATCCAACCAGATTTGATAAACAAAGCAAGGGATGAATGGAAGAAGGACGAAGAAGTATGGCCACTTATTCAAAAGTTGCAAAAGATCCCAATTCAAACAATATTGCCAGAATTTGAAGAGGAAGGAAAAATCATATTGGAACCTGGAGCAGTCACAGAAACAAGAACCCAACAGATATGAAATCGATCAATTCCAGAGTATCTCATCAAGTGGAAGAACTTACCTACTGAAGATTCCACCTGGGAGGACAATAATTTTATACAGAAGCATCAAGAACTACTCAAGCGTTGAGGACAACACTTTTTGAAGGAGAGGAGCATGTTAGGCCCCTATACTACTAGTGTAACCCCTTATTGTTATTAGTACAACCCACTTATTATATTGATGTACCCATGTAGTGCCCATATTGTTACTATTGTGCCCCATAGAAGCCCACTATTTTTATTATTGTGCCCTTACATTATTATTGTTATGTCGGCTCTCATTATGTTATGACCCCTTAGACTCCTATATATAGAAAGGAGGTCTTTTCATTTGGATCATCCAAGAATTGTTCATTTATGTAATGTAAAGGAGGTTTCCCCCTCGAAGAGGCTGAATTCTAAGGTGTTGATCTATCTTTTCTATCTTTTTCTTGAACTGGTTTCATAACAGTCCAACTACCCTTCAATTTCTTTCTTCATCGGATTCCAGTGACACAACATCAGACATCCCCTATGCAGATCCCAGTCCTAGCAACGGAACCATTTGTTGGCTTGTTGGGGCCTGACCCAGGTTTAGAGGTGAATTAGCCAAACAAATCCCAGGACTACTGGCCCTTTCGGCAATAGTCCATAGAGCACGGACTGAGGTCTCACCCGAAGTAGTATGGGAGGGTGCTAGAACTAGGTTTTCGCACCCGGGGATGTCTGATGGGTTCCAAGTGGTCCATGGTTTTGACCCTGTGCGCACGTCGCTACATGCCCTTATCAGTACCTTGCAACCTGTCATGCTGTCTTCGTGCAACCCTACTCATGGGCCAAATAGTGTTATTACCTAAATCCTTATTAGTAACCCAATATTAGTTGATTAACATAGCTTATATATCTGCTTTTAGTTATACTTAACAATATTCACCATTAATTGCACACAATAAATAAACAGTATAATTGGAAATGATATCAACCATCTAATAACACAAGAACAGATACACAGAATTCAAATAAAGCTTCTCTTTATTATTCTTCCTCCTCAGTTACAGACTCAACTCTGCCCTGCACACTCAGCTACAGGGGTCCGCGCACTCAGCTGCAGACTCTACTAGGCCTCTGCACACTCAGCTGCAGAGCCTCTTCCTACTACTATGACCCAAGATACACTTAGACACTTTCTTTGTACTTCTATCCATTCTATTCTATTATGATCTAATTGTCCTTACAACTTAGAGCCTCGCTCTTATTTATATAATCCCATGGTCCGCAGACCATGGGTAGGCCGACATTACATTCAAACTTAGGGCGAACAGCCCTATGACTTTAACATACATTCCACGCTTTCAAATTCGCGAGGCTTTAAAATAATATTACTCAAAACTTGGGCTTTGAGCCCCAAAACATGTTGTGGGGGGATTCCATGCCCAACACTAAGGCCATTAGAATCTTGTCAGGATCCTAAATTTTATCGTATTTGATCTCCGCCTTTAGTTTTTATGATCTCCACAACCAAGTGCCAATCATATTGGAAGCCCTTACATATCATAACTTTTTCAAATATCAATTATGAAAAGAGTTACGAGATCTACATCCTCTGATATACTGACCTCCAAGATACTTTCCCTTTGGTGTCTTTACAACACTAGGTGAAAAATGCATACTCTATGGCCTTGGTCCTTTGGGTCCCCATGAACAAACACTAGTCACATCTGAGCTCCACACATCAAATCAAAACTTTCCCATAAAAACATTAGAGAGGAGTTTACGAAAAACTCTAACCTCTGAAATTCCAACCTCAAAGATAACATCATGTTGATGTCATCAACTTCATGTGGCATCTCTTTAGTGGTGACATGTCTCACATGGATTCACCCCATTAGACCACCCAAAAATGTTGAATCTGACTACCATATGTCCTCGGTATTCCCACATCATGCTGACATCATCTTCCTTGTCAAATTCTTAAAGCCAATCACCTGTTGTTGTGTGTCCTTTTGGAGGAGAGAGAAAAGGGTCCCTCAATACTTTATTTTTGCAATGATTTCCTTTGTAATTATTATTCTCTGCAACCCTCGACACTTTCAAAGGAATTCAATTGTTACATAATTATGAGGTTCCAATATAATGATATTCCATCCTACTCCAATATTCAATATTCTGACTTCGTACTCTAAGATGTCATCTCGGGTTCCTTTTAAATAAACCGTTGAGGTCCCTATGTCCTGACCTCTGATATTTCAAAGTTTCCATATGTTGAGGTTCTAATATACTGACGCCCTGACCTCAAATAAATTCAGCCCTATTTCCCTAATTTCTGAGCAGAAATATCTTAAAACGGAATTGTGTTAACGACATGAATTTCCATGGTCCCAAGATTCTGAGGCGTCTTTTGAGGTTTCGATATGTTTCCTTCCAGCCCTTCCGATATTAGGTCCCAATGTTTTGAGCCCTCTCCCATATCCATCATTCTGAGAACTAGCTCTCGAAGGCTGGCATGTTCCATTCGGGATAAGAATAGGACCATTCAACACAATTACGATAGGGTATGATAGGTGATAACATTGACTCCAATTGGGGACAATGTATTGCAAAAAATGCACTGAGAACCTGCAGATTAGTGCCTCTATCTATTAGGCATCGATTCATTTTATTCAAGTGCATAAAAGAGAAAAAACTGAAGCAGTAAGAACTAAAAAAATTAATGGTATGTACAATGTATCAATAGTATATATAGTGGGTGAAAATGAACATCTTTAATGCTAAAAATAAAGCTTGAGAAACTGCACATTCACATGCAGCTCAAGCACATCACCATCCAAGTTTTCTAGTAAGAAGGTGTTGTTTCCTTTTTCTTCAGATATCTTGAAAGGTCAAAACCACAAGGGATCAAATTCCCATGCTTTCCTTTGTCCTCTCTCCTAACATCCCATCTGAGCACCAATCTCTTGGCTTTAAGGATTTGTCCCTTGCCTTTTCGTTAAAAATAGCATTCATATTTTCCTAATATTTAATCACATTTTGAGTTACATGTTCTCTGTGTTACTACAATTATACCAGCTGATTTATTCTCCTGGTTAGAGAATTTGGCTCCTCCTCAACATCGTGCAAAATTTTAGCCACTAGCATGGCTAGTTGGATAGGGAAAATTGTGGCCTTTCCATATACCAACTCAAAGGGTGACTTCCCGGTTGACCTCTTGGTAGTAACTCTTTTGGCCCATAATGCAAATTTCAATTGTGAGTCCAAGTTTTTTTTATTTTCTAATATGGTCTTTTTAAGAATCCTCACTAGAGTTTTATTTAAGGATTCAATTAGTCCATTTCCTTGTGGATAGTAGGTGGTGGAGTGTCCCACAATGATGTTGCACTTTTGAAAGAAATTGATACACTTAGTTGACTTAAATACCTAAGCATTTCCAGTGATAATATTACTTGGAGAACCAAATCTAGCAAGGATATTCTCCTCCATAAACTTGATAACCATTGTATCGGTTGCATTTCTGGCTATAATGGCCTACACCCATTTTGTGAAATAATCAGTGGCTATAAGTATCCATTTGTGTTGACCACTAGATGGTGGGAGTATTTTTCCAATGAAATCGTGCCCTAATTTTCTAAAGGGTTCTTCTAAAAAAACAGGGATCAAGGGGAGGGGTGCCAAACTTTACTTCTCTGCAAAAATATGACATTTTGCACAAGCCCTAACACATGTATTAATCTCATTGAAATAGAAACCAGGTTTGAGAATCTTATGGGATGTGGTTCTCCGGTTGTAATGTCCCACATAGACACAACTATGGAATTCATCAATCACCTTAGGGATCTCCTCTTGTACTAGACATAATAGCAAGATCCCCACTAGGTCCCTCGAATACAACTTTCCATTTAAGATAACAAACTTATGATATTTTAGTGTCAAGGCCCTGTATTTAACTTTTTCAAAGTTCAATGGGAATTTTAGAAAAAGTAAATAATGGACAATATACTTATACTAATGCGAGACTAGGTATTTCTTCTGGATTTTTTGTGTTGAGGTCTCAACATTCTTTTGTTCCTCTTCTCCTCTACCTTCTCCTTCCTCATTTTCTAGTAGGTTTATGCCCAAGGCCTAGAAGTTAGCTTCAAACAATATTTTAGCTAATCACCTCCCATTAATTAACTTAGTGGGTTTAATATCCATGTCATATTCATGAATTTTTTTAATCCATTTTCCTCTCTTGCCTTATCTTTCACCCTGTACAAGAATAACTTTCACAACAGTTGTAGGGACATAAGAAACTATATTGGATTAAAATACATAAATCCAAAAATCCTTCATAGCTTTGACCAAGGCATAGGAATGTTTCTCTAGGATATCATAGTTCAACTTTGCCTCTCGTAACACCTGACTGAAAAACACAATTGGTTGTTCCTTTCCTTCACTATTTTTCTATAATAAAACAAAAGCCACTGTGTTAGGAGAGGCAAAAGAGAAAATGAGGAATGGCCTTTAATAATATGGGCTAGTTAAGAACAGGGCTTCTACAAAATATTTTTTAATTCTAGAGAATGACTCCTGGGATTCTATAGTCCACTTGACTTCCCTATCCTTCTACAACATTTCTCTGATTTATTTGAGAATTTCAACATAGTTTGGTACAAATCTTATTTAAAAAATTATTTGCCTAAGAAAACCTGAAACTCTTTTCTATTCCTTGGTAATAGACTATTATTAATATTGTCCACCATTTTGGGATCAATATTTACTTCTTCCTTGCCACAATGTGGCCCAATAGTTTCCCTACACCCAAATGAAACTGTGATTTCGTAGGGTTTAAGGACAGACCATACCTTCTACATTTTACAAAAGTGATCTGCATGTGCTTGAGGTGCTCTTCATGTGATTTAGAGAAAACATTTATGTCATCCAAATAGATTACTACAAATTTATCCCACCCTCCAATAAATTCTATATTCATCGATCTTTGGAAAGTAGCTCTAGCACTTATGAGGCCAAAAGGCGTTCTAGCATACATAAATGTTCCCCATGGTGTAGTAAAATTTTTATTCTTCTTATCCTTAGGATGTACAATGACTTGCTTATATCCCAAAAAACCATGTATCATGGACATTTGGGAAGACCCTACCACTTTCAGTATAATATAATCCATTTTAGTCAAAGGATAGTTATCTTTCAGCGGGGCCTTATTCAAATTTCTGAAATCTACGCATAGCCTTATTTCCCCATCCTTCTTCTTGAATGGGACTAAATTTTCTACCCAATATGAGTACCTCAAAGGCACAATAATATTAGCATATAATGGTTTTTTCATTTCCTTTTCAATTGATGGGAGTAACAGAGGATTAATCTGCCTGAGCTTATGCTTATATGGAATCACTCCAGTTTTTAAAGGAATTTTGTATTGTATGACATTGGTGTCAAATGTCTTCAACTCATCATATGAAAAACAAAACACATCCATGTACTCCTTGAAAAGGTCAAGATATCTTTGTTTGTATTCCCTTGGAACTCCTTTAGCTATCTTGATGACTATAGGGTCTACTTATATGCCAATATTACAATCCTCCACATCTTCCTCAAGCTCTTGTTCAGTTGGTTTAGTAGCCACATCATTTGAGTTTAAAATCATTTCCAATGGAATCAACACTTTTGGGTTGGTATTTCCCTTTAGTTGCAATATTTTGTGACAAGAAATAGATTCCCCCCAATCGGTCTGTGGTTCATCTATTATATTTTCATCCTCCTAATCAATCATTTAGTTTAATAATTCTTCAATGACTTCCATAAATCATTTGATCTATTCCTCATCTTCAAACACCTTCGAGTGCTTCACATTGTTTGGTACAGAAGGTCTCTACCTAACCTCAACTTTGTATCTGAGAATTGGATTTTGAGGGGGTTTGAAATTACTAGTAGAAATTGCCAAAGAGTTAGCCATCCTATTTTGTTCTTTAGGCAAGAACTAAATATTGAAGGCTAAGAAAAAGTTTTCAAACAAATTCCATACTTTATTCTTATAGGACTTAAATCTTGGATGTTTGGTTTGACATTGATTTTTTATATTCTTCACCCCCGGCTCTAAATCCCCAAACAAAGTCAAGCACCCAATGTTAAGGTTTTTAGCAGCTTGCACCCTGAACAACAAAGATTCATATTCAACAACATTGTTTGTGACTTCAAATTCTAGCTTGAAAGAGATAGGGATCAAGCTACCTTCTAGAAACACCAACAACACACCTACCCATTTCCTTCCCTAGAATAGGCACCATCAAAAAATAATTTCCATAATTGAACTCGTTCCAATGGTTTTTTTACTCAACTCAGAAGAACAGTCCACCTGGATGTCTCTTATAATTTGATCATCTTCTTCTAGTAACAGACAAGATAAATTTTTCTCTTTACTATAAATAGGAGCATTGTTTGAATAGTATGTCTTTGTAATTCTCTTCACGAATATAGATTCCCTGTATAATCAATGTTCCTCTCCACCAAGCACAATAATGGTAGCATATGTTAAACTAATTTTAATGGACCCTGCAATTTTCATTCCCCATGACTTGGTCAAAAGCATACCAAATCTTGCAAGGATGTTAGTAACTACAATATCCATTACTACACTTTTTACTAGGAATTGATCCAAGTTGTACACTAGATCCTTGATCATACCCAAGCACTTTACTCTTTTGGAATCAATGGAGTATAGATCTTTATGTGGTTTTATTATCTCCAGTCGCAACTATTCCATCACAGATCATGGCATTAAGCTATGAGATTCTCCCAAGTCAAGCATACAATTATGTAGTAGTAGGTCATGAATCAAGGTGACATATAATGGCATAGTGTAAGAGGCATGCTCCTCCACATGGGGTCCAAACACAACCATAAGCCTACATTTCTACAGGTTAAGGCTATATTTCAGAGGGATAGTGGTCAATGAACTCATAAACTGAGACACTTGAACCTTATAACTAGGTTATTTCAATAATTCAGTCAAAGGGACAACTATCTTGACTTCCTCCAACTCTTTTTGAAGACTGAAGGAAGAGGGGTTCTTATCAATTTTTGTAGACTCGAGAGGTTCTTTGTTCACATTGAAAATTGGATTTACCATTGAGGGAAATTTCTCTGTTTTGGAGGCTCCAAACTCATTGGGAATAGGATTGGAGGATTCTTTCTTGGTTGGTGAAACAGGGTTGAGTGGTTTCTTCCCTTTATCTGTTGGCTTAGGGGAACTTGGATGAAGAGTTTCTTCATTCTGATATTGGCCCCTTGACATTTTCCTAGATGACTTGAGATCATATTTCTTGTGCAACTAAGCTTTCATGAAGTCAAAAAACTATTTTCAATAACCATTTATCTTATCATCATCTACTAGGGCATCTAGATTATTCCCTTCTCCTTCATGTGATTCTATTTCATTTTCTCCCTCTAAGAGAAAAGAGAACTGATTTTCTTTAAGTTTTATAGTTTATTCAACTATCTCCTCAAGATCATCTTCTAAATACAATGGAGGCTGAATATGATCCTATTGATCCTTTCTCTCTCTTTGCAAGAGTTGCAAGGGTGACCTCCTATATTGGGGCTTAAAATTTCTTTTAGGAGTTGGTTGAATTTGTCAAGGATGGTTTTTGTTCTCCAACTCCAATTTTACTAGTTTGTTAGACAAATTCCTTATCATATTTTTCATCTCCTATAACTTATATTCTCAAGTTTCCTTTTCATGGCCTGAAGAATTGTCTTCTTCCTTTCCTCTCCTCATGTCACCATATTCAAATTTCCATTTCCACTCTCCAGTGGAGATGAAATTTTCTTCAACTTCAAGGGCATCTATTTAGATTTGGTCCAGAGTACGAGACTTTCTTTCTCTGAGGGTAAACCTAAAATTTGGCTCAAAGACTCCAACAAAAACCACTTTGGCAACAACTTCTGGAGGTTTAATTTCAGCAGGAAGACTATTATATAATTTATTAAACCTCTTTATAAATTATGAAACATCTTCATTATGTTTTTTCTTCATTGCATTAAATTTATAAGAATATACCTGTGGTCCCTTTTCTCCCCCAATTGTTGCATGAAAGAGTTCTCCATCTCCTCCTAGGTATTAATTGAACTGTGTGGTAGAATCGTGTACCATTTCGTGGCCTCTCCATCCAAATCCTGAACAAAGATTCTTAGTACTACATACAAATGTTCTACATTCAGATTCTCAGCAACTGCACATAAAGTCTCTATATGTTTTTTCACTGAAGTATCATCCTCTCCAGTGAAACTTGGTAGGAGTTTAAGGTAATCTTGTGGCATCCCATTTATAGGATGTGGCAAGTTTAGTGAAGCATATTTATTAAGTATAAAACCAAGGACAAAGATGTTTTGAAATGGAGGTGGAAGAAGATTTACCACAGTGCCTGGTTGAGGAGTTGTATGGATATGAGATAGAGTGTTAGTAGTGCTCTGAGTCAGACTATTTATGAGGATATCTTTGACTTATTCAGGTTTTGGGAAGCTAGGGAATGTGAGAGGAGGTGAACTGACAAAATATTCTTCATATTTAACTTTTGAGGAATATGAGCTGAACAATGGTCAATATTATTCAAAATATTTGAGGAATATGTAAGAGAACTAAAAGTAGTTTATCTCAGGCTTCTAAGAGCTAGAGGTTGACACTCCAAAAAAATATCATAGGATATCGAGTAATGTAATTTTTCTCTTTCGAAACCATCTTGGATATGATTTTTTGAGGGTCGAATATAGGGGGTTTTTTGTTCAAAAATTTCAGAATGCATATGAGGCCTTTTGAAATTCAGGGTGATGAAACATAGATTTAAATAATGGAGTCACCAAGATGATATATCTTCAACCCACACCCCCTTTTTCTCACCTAACCAAGGGATGTAAAAGTGTCATACCCATGGAAAATACTCTGATTTATTCCCTGGAAATAATGCCAGAAGATGTTGTAGTTCCTATAGATAACCCTCAGTTGAGGAGAGGTCAGTTCCTAGGACATCTTAGTCTCTCTTGAATATGAATCAGTGACACTCAAGAGATAAATGTAAAATAACTTAAATTATCACTCAATTATCCTTAGAGGAAGATTCACTATACACATAAAAAAACATATCATTCCCAAGAGTAAATGTTCAGGTCTGGTGGTCTACACATAGAAAATGTAGCTTGATTGGTCAATGCAGTAAAGATGGAAAGGAGAAATATAAGGAATGAACCTAGTGTATAGGGTTGGACAGACACATAATCCTATGCAATAAATCCTAGTAAAATAATGAAAAGATAAAGGAAATGAAGTGAAAAATTCATGGTGTGCATTTTAACGCTTTCAACTCAATATATCACAAGTACTTTCTGCTACAATATAACATAAGTAAATCTATGATTTAAGAGTGAATCCAACAGCTAAAAATTACACAATTTATGAAGAGGAAAAACAAACATGAAGTGACACACAGAGGGAGAACACATACTACATATTCCAATGTTTGGAATCACCAGTAACATATTCATTAATCTTCAAGAATGAAATACATGTCATAGGTCCAAACTTGTGAAATTTTGCACAATGATTACAACCTCTGTGATACGAAAATCAAAGCATGGAACTTCTCTCTGAAAATAGAATTAAGAACCCTACTAATGATATTTTTCATCCCTTTTTATAGGTAGAACCAAAATAACAACAACTGACAAAATTATCTTCAAATGTTACAGTTATCTGAGCATGTAAATAGCCTAATTGTGTTAATGATTACATAAAAAACTTGATTATTTTCTTGAAAATGTGATATTAACCAAAACATAAAAACATGAGGTGCCATAATTAACACAAAAAAAATATCTTTATTGTCAATTCCTCTAATTTCGTAAGGCGGACTCAGGCTCCACTATCTGGGTTCATGGTGGGTTGATGATATGGCCATGCCTCTGCCATTATATTCCTCCCATGGTACCTGCCAATTCACTTGTATTTTTCCCCCTCTAACCACTTGGATTGTGGTGGCGTTAGAGGTGCTTTGAAACCTAGCTACTGACCCATTCAACCTCCATACTCTCTAGATTTTGGTATCATATCCTTAACATATCGTAACTCTATTAAGAGAAATGTTATGAACTTACAAAATTTCAATGCCTTTAGCCCCTTTATGCTTAACCTATTTTTTGTTTATCCACCATAGGACTGTGTGTTATGACAGACGACTTTACACCACTGGATTGGAGATCTCGAAACCATGTGTATTGTAATTTTTTATCAACATGACCTTACGATATTAGAAAATCATGATTAGCCTTTGGTCCCTTTTTCTTATCCCCTTATCGCATTTCCTCCATAGGACCGGGAGTTGTGACTAGTGGCATAGCACTTAGGTGCTAAGGCCTTTATAATCTTGTCGAGGACCTATCTCTTAGTGTCTTTTACCTCCTCTTTTGGTTTTTCTAAGCTCCATGACCAAGTTCCAGTCTCATTAGAAGCCCCTACATATTATAACTTTTTAAAATATTAATTAGGATAGGTGTTACGAGATCTACATCCTCTGATATACTAACCTCTAAGATACTTTCCACGTGGAGTATTTACAACACTAAGTGCTAAGGTCTGCTCTATGCCCTTGGTCCTTTTGCTCCCCATAACCAAAAACTAGTCACACTGGAGCTCCACACATCGGATTGAAATTTTCCCATAAAATAATTATACAGTAGTTTACAAAAACTCCAACCTCTAAAATTATGACCTTCGAGATAACCTCATGTTGATATCACCAACTTCATGTGGCGTCTCCTTAGTGGTGACATGTGTCACACAAATTCACCCCATTAGGCCACCTAAAAACGCTAAATATGACTACCATGTGTCCTCTGTATTGCCATGTCATGTTGACATCATCTACCTCATCAGCCTCTCAAGGCCAATCACCTACTGTCATGTGTCCTATTCAAGGAGAGACAAAAGAGTCCCTTGGTCCTTCGGTTTTTCTGTGATTTCCTTTGTAATTATTATTCTCCACAAGCCTCAGTGATTTCAAAATAATTCAATTGTTAAGGAGTTACTAGGTTCTGATATACTAAGTTCCATCCTGCTCTGATATTCAACCTTCCAACTGCCTGCTTTGACATTTCCCTACTTTGATATGCCATCTTGGGTCCCTTTTAAATAAACCACCAAGGTCCCTATGTTTTGACCTCTGATATCCAAAGTTCTGATATGTTGAGGTTTTGATATACTGAGGCCCTGACCTCTCATATATTCATCCATGTTTCCCTGGTATCGAATTGAAACTTTCTTTAAAAGGAATTTCATTGAGGACACAAAGTTCCAAGGTCCCGAGGTTCTGATCCTCTCGAGGTTACAATATGTTTCCTCCTAGTCCTTTTGATATCAAGCTTCGATTTTCTAAGCTCTCTTTGATATTCATAATTCCGAGAACATTCCCCTAATGGTTGACATGTTCCATTCGGGATAAAACTAGGACCATTCAACACAATTATAAGAGGGTATGACAAGTGACAACAATGTCCTTCAATGACCTAGAAATGTACTTTTGGTGGCAGAGTTTTTAGGGCGTTGTGCAGTGAGGATAAATATGTTGATGATGCTAGGAGGAATTTAGGATCAAAATTCTAACCCTAGAAATCGATAGTAGTACCTACACACCACAAAAAGATTATGATTTTTATGATTATGAAAACTAAAATAGCTAGCCTTCCAACTAGTCTGTCCTCTAATTTATCTCACTAAATGACCAAGAAAGATGAATGAAAATGAGATTGGGTACATTTTTTTATCAAGTATGATGTGTTAAGACTCCAATCCAAGTGGAATCACTCAACATACCCTTTTAACATGTGCTAAAAAGTAACAGAAAATTACTACTCCAAAAACTAAAAATTCAAAAATCAATGAGCTAGTTAACCTACCAAATGCCTATCTTAATCAAGTAAAAATTATATGGGGTAAGTTTTTATATTTACTTAAAAAAACTTAGGAATCTATACAAGTGGAAACAACATGAAAGATATTTCTTAACATGTGTTAAAATTTAGCAAAAAGAAAAATACTACTTTTCTACAAGAGTCTTCCACGAATTCCAGAATTGTGAACTAGTAAACCAATCTGATGAGCCCTGGAAATGGATAACTATATGGGCTCATTTTTCCTATTATTCTCATTTAATCCACCATTCTCCATAGTTTTATGCATGATTTTTAATATATTTATGTTAATTGTGTGAATGGGAATAGTCACTTTACCACAAGGTCTAATATGTGCTTATTGCAGATTTTTGGACATTTTTGGACCAAGATTAGACATTTATGAGTAGATTGGCAGCTAAATACGAGGAAACAAAGCTGACGATTTGTAGGAAGGTTGTCTACTACACTAAATGACCCCTTCCTCATGTTCTCCACCATCAGCTCGGAGTTCTACAACCCACCAATGATGATTTCAAGGGGCAGCCAAGCAGGTCTAATGAAGTGGCTGATTAACAGTAGTTTTGGGCAGCCAAGATCCTAAAGTTAAGGAGGATTGTTGGGGTTCCTCGTATGCATAATTAGGAAGGCTTCAAGACTTGGTATTTTAGTCATTTTTTTAGTCTATTTTCACACATTAGTGCAGCTCTGTATCAGCACATTTTCGAGCTTCTTCTTATAGACAGTTTTTGTATGTAGCTATTATTTTTTTATCAATGAAGATGAATCCTGCTTTGCACCAGCTCTAATCTTTCTTAGGAGGCTGTAGATCTTGGGGTTGGGCCAAACCCAAGTTCCAGTACCTCCTTTGTGTACTTTTATGTGTTTTTCTTGCATTCATAGACTAATTTCTGTTATTTAGGTTAAAATCTTGCTTCATTTCTTAAGTCGCTTTTGATCATTTAGATAGTTGTTCATGCTTCAGGTTGATTTGATAGTTTGGTAATAGAAAAGATCCACAAAAAGGCTACCAAGCAGTCCTTGATCTCAGTTCTCCCTCCTTGGGACCATAAATTAAGACCAAGGTACACTTGCTGCCACAAAAACACTATTTTTGCCTTCCAATGCAAATGCTAGTGTTAGATTTTGATTTAGAAAAGTTGATATTAGTTGTATTTCCATGTGTAGATCCATTCTTGCTCAGTTTCCATAAGTTCTCTTGCACGATTCTCTGTCTATAAATTATTTTTCATCATATTTCTGGTTTTTAAGAGCAGATTAGGTCAAAATAGATAGATCTCTGCTTTTTAGTCTTTGTTTAGATCAGTTTTGGAAAGTAATGTGCAGAACACTTGTAATACATTCCTACCTACCCTTCCTCTATCATACAACCTACTCTAGTCTATCACTCAAGATTTCTTCCCTTCATTCGCCACACTTTCCCAACTTACCCTAATTTCTACATTTTTGTGCAACATTGCTTTCTTCCTCCTTGAACAAATCCAACCATCTTCAGCACTCCTTAGCTTCATTTACCAGGTCCTACACCTCTTAACATCCTTATCCATCCTTCATTTCCACTTCTCCACCATTTTCCCACCATCAATCCTCCAAAAACCACTTTCGGCCTGTTCCTATAGAACTTCCTGTAGAATTTCCTGTAGATCCCCTACAGACTCCTGTAGAAGATAACATGAGCAGTTTTTTGAGATTTGAGCATGGTGGAAATCTCCAGAAGGGTACTAGGGACCCCTTAGGTCCCATCCACACCTTCCTAACCCCCTGCAAAAACCCACTCCATTTTCTTTTGTCAACAAACCTCTGCACAGTCAAAAATAGTTAAAACACATGCATAATAATTTTGCATAAAATTGCTCAAATATACACAAGATTAATTTTCCATATTTTTCTTCAGAAATAGCTTAAATACATGTATTTTACCTCTGCAACAATCCATGGTATTCATTTAAGTATTTTTACATCTCTTTTCTTGCACAAGTAGGGTTAGTCGGTAAAACTAGGGTTTGCTAGGGTTTGCACTTCCTTCCAGCTTTCATCTTCTTTCAGCAAGTAGACTAGCCTCTCTTGAGTTAGCTTTCATCCATCACAGTTAAAAGCTTCTTCTAAGAACTCATAGAAGTTGGCTTAAGCTCCTAGCAAACTTGTGCCAGCTGATCAAGTGACAATCTGCAGTAAGAGCTAGTACTTGTGCATATAGCACTGTCGCTTCCAAGTTTGTTACAAACTACCAGGTTGATAAGAGTAAAGTAGGGAGTCCCAGGAGTTGCAGCATCATTGTTGCAATACTGGATCTCACCATATTTTGGCGTCGTTGCTGGGGAAGTGTTAGAGTATTTTCTGATTACTTCTTTTCTTTTGTTTTCTACTGCAAACATTCTGCTAAATAGTTTATTTCAGCAAGAGTAGAGTAGTCATTTCCTTTCAATTCTGCAATTTCAATTCAGCAAGCATAGGTTAGACATTTCCTGCTTTCATTTCATTTCTACAATTTCATTTCAGTAAAATAGATTAGTCATTTCCTATTTTCATTTCAATTCTGCAATTTCATTTTAGTCTAATAGATTAGTGCTTTCCTGCTTTCATTTCAATTCAGCATTTTCGTTTCAGCAAGATAGATTTTAGTTAGTTTCAGTTCAATCTATTTCAATTTTTGTAGGTACAAGCAGAAAAAAACAACAAATATCACCCAAAAAAAGAGATTTCATTTCATGCCTCATAGGAACAGAAACAATTCAGGAAAATTCCTACCCAACACTCCAACCACATCACTAAGTCACCCTTCTCTCTTCTTTGGTGGCAATGATCCTGAAGAACCTATAAGTGAACCTCCAGAGATATACGAAGATCCTATAATAGAAGAAGAGTAAGAAACCTTTCCTCCTGAGACCATGGCTAAAAATAGAAATGGTAGAGGAAATGGGGAAAGAGTAGAATGTACCTTTCCCATCCGAGAGACCAATGGGAACACAAAAATGAAAAACATCAATCCCTCAGTCTTACCTCACTTCCATGGATTGACTATTGAAGACCCTGATACCTTCTTGTTTGTGTTTTTTGTCCTTTGTCGAACTTATGACTATGCAGAAGACGAGCAAAAGTTGAAACTCTTTCCTTCTACCCTCAAGGATGTAGTACTCCACTGGTTCATGGGGTGACCTGGAAACAATATCACAATTTGGGCTCAAATGCAACAAACCTTCAACAACAAATACTGGGACTATTGTAGGTCAAACGATACAAAAGAAGAAATATTTCGAATGACAATGGGAAGTGATGAATCTTTAGAAGACTATGAAGAGAGGTTTCAACTCAGCTATAAAAGGGCCAGGTGCACACTTGACCCCAAATATTTGAAGTTGGTTTTGCTCAGAGGAGTCCCTGAAGACCTTCTAGATACCCTCCATTTGCTAGCCGAGGGAGACATCTACCAACTACCTTATGATGACATAAAGACTGTATTTAGAAACCATTCTAGGGCAGCCAGAAAGAGAGGTAGGGGAAGTCAACTCTTAGCCAGTACCCCCTTATCTAGTTCATTCCTTAAAAACGAGTTTGCAAATCAGATGGAAGATTTCAAGAGCGAGATGAGACAGACCATTGCCATGCAAATGGATACCTTGTGAATCCAAAAGAAGCAAGAGGAAGCTGAGAGGGCTTTGGCCATCTTTTGTCCCAGGTGCACCAGAAAGCATCCTAGGAACGAATGTCCATTGCACTCTGTAGAAGTGTGTTTTGTCTGTGAAGAAGACCATCCTACAAATCAGTGCCCTTCCTTGCCCAAATTTAAAGCTATGTACCAAGGGGTTGAAGGAGCCACTGAACCACTCTACTTCATGAACCAAAGGAGGCCACATGGACCCAGACCTTACCAGCAAGGAATGCAAGGGACATCCCAAACTTATTACAACCCCAATCAAGCCACTTCCATGCCTTCTTAGGGCCCCCCTACTCATCCTTCCTGGTCCACACCCCCTCCTTGGTCATACCCTCCTCAATACCATCCTCAACCAGCTGCTCACTCATTTCATTCTCACACTCAGCCACAACCTCAGTGGAATGCACCTCATCAGGGGTGGAGGCCCCAATACAACTCTCCTCTCGCTCAACCATAACCATTACCTCCTGCTCCTCCAAGACAACCCTAGATACCTACTCAACCCAACCTGAACCCCAATAACAGACAGGCCCAGCAGGTATATACTGGAGAAACCACATGCCTTACCTATGTTGTGGAGACTCAGGAGATCAACCTATGATCTGGGAAGGTACTCCCAGATAGCCAACCTCCTCACAAGGAGGATGAGGAAGAGAAATAGGAAGGTGAACCCAAAGCCATTCCACCCTTTCCTGAGAGACTAACTGGAACCACGCAACTAAAACCCAGAAGAAACTGAACTTCTAAGAGAACTCAAACAGTTATGTGTGAAAATACCACTTCTCCAGTCCATCAAAGATGTTACCAATCTACAATAAGTTGATCAAAGAGAAGTGTTTCAGGCACCCAGGCAGGTGCAAGAGAGATACCCCAACTATCAATGTCATAGGACAACTGTTTGACCTGATGTTGGGACAAGTAATCTGTCCAAAATATCTAGACCCTGAGAGTCATGTAGCCGATGTCCACATAAATGGCACCATAATCCCCCACACTTTGATTGATCTAGGGGCTGCCATTAACGTAATGACCAGGGACACTATGCTCAAACTCAACCTTTAGAGTTCCTTAAGGGAGACCTCAACAATACTGTAGTTTGCAGACCACTCCAGTGTGACTCTTGAGGGGATTGTGGAAGATGTCATGGTCTCCATTGATTCCTGGGAGTACCCTGTTGACTTCTTGGTCCTTCAGACAAAGGCAAAATTCACTGGGTATCCCCTCATCTTGGGAAGGCCTTGGTTAGCTACTGTAGATTCTTACATCAATTGTCAAGCCGGGAGCATGACCATCAAGAGTGGGCATATGTCCAAATAGCTAGTCCTATATCCTCCTGCCCAACCTCTCTAGAACATGACTTACCTCTCTGGTTGGAGGAGGAAGATGAAGGTGAAGTCTACTCCACCCCATTGTGCACAGTGGAAGCCACCACGGGAGGTCCTCAAACCGAAGATGACCTTATTGAGAATTTGATCCAAAATCCACCCCCCAGTGTGCTGCCATTAGAAGAGTTGGTGGAAGAAACCCTAGCCAGTGTTTTAGTTGATCTCTGTGTGGCTGATCCGACCTCTCTCCGAGTTAAGAATGTGGAATTTGGCCCTAAAAGAACCTTGAAGATCAACTCATCCCTATCCACCTCTCAAGAGAAAGAGTTGTGTAGCTTATTGAACAACCATTTGGATGCTTTTGCTTGGAGCTATAAGGAGATGAAAGGAGTCCATCCTTCAGTTTGTACCCATCACATCTACATTAAAGAGGATTGTAAACCAGTCAGGCAGCCTCAAAGGAGGATGAATCTAGCCCTTAAGGATATTGTCAAAGAAGAACTGCAAAAGTTGCTGGATGCAGGATTCATCTACCCCATCTCTGACAGTGAGTGGGTTTCTCCTTTGGTGCTTGTGCCCAAGAAAAATGGGAAGTGGAGAATCTATGTAGATTATCGAGAACTTAACAAAGCCACCAAGAAGGACCATTTCCCTTTGCCTTTCATAGATCAAGTGTTAGATGGCCTGGTAGGGAAGAAGTTATTTTCCTTCCTAGATGGGTTTAGCGGGTACAATCAGATCCAAATCAGCCCAGAAGACCAAGATAAGACCACTTTCACTTGTCCATGGGGTACCTTTGCCTACCGAGTCCTTCCCTTTGGGTTATGCAATGCTCCTGCCACTTTCCAGAGAGCAGTACTGAGTATATTCACTGAGCTGGTTCATGATTCAGTTGAAATCTATATGGATGACTTTACCCCTTATGGTTATAACTTCCAAGAAGCTCTGACTAACCTCGGGAAAGTTTTAGCCAAATGTATTAAGATGAACCTGTCCGTTAGTCCTGATAAATGTGAATTCCTAATGACTGAAGGGACCTTGCTAGGTCATACAATTTCTCAGCAAGGTTTACAGGTGGATCCCAACAAGATTGCTATCATCTAAAGGGTCCCACCTCCTCAAAAGGTAAGAGATATTCAAATTTTTCTAGGCGTAGCAAGATATTATAAAAGATTCATTAAAGATTTCAATAAGCTATCCTCTCCATTGTTTGGTCTTTTGGGAAAAGACGTTGAGTTCATATGGACTGACAACTGTCAAGAGGCTCTGGATGCTTTGAAAGGTAAGCTTATAAATACCCCAATCTTGCAAGGTCCAAACTGGGCCCTACCTTTCCACATTCACGCAGATGCCTCGAATAAAGCCATAGGAGTAGCCTTAGGACAAGTTGAGGAGAAGCTACCATATGCTATATATTTTATTAGTAAAAAATTGTCCAAGGCAGAGTTAAACTATACTGTAACCGAGAAAGAGCTCCTGGCTGTAGTCCATTCCTTAAAAAAGTTTAGACACTACATCACTGGCTATCAAACATTTGTGCATACTGATCATGCTGCAATTAGGTATTTGATGAACAAACCTAATGTAAATGCTCATATCATTAGATGGTTACTTTTATTGCAACAATTTGATTTGACCATTGTTGATAAGCTAGGTAAGGAAAATGTTGTGGTTGATTTTCTGTCTAGACTAGATTTGCCTATAGGAGAAGAAGGGATGGTGGATGATTAAATGCTAGAAGAACACCTGTTTTCTATTTCAGTACTCTCTCCATGGTTTGCTGATAAAGCAAATTATTTTGTTTCAGCACAATTTCCGCCATACCTATCCTCAAAAGAGAAGAGCAAGATCGTGAGTAAAAGTGCCCCATTCACTTGGATTTGGGGCAATCTTTTTAAGCTTGTCCCAGATCAAATTTTGAGGCAACGTGTCAGGGAGAAGGAATTTTTTTACATCCTTCTAACCTATCATGATGGGCCCTGTGGAGGCCAATTTTCAGCAAAGAGAACCGCCTTCAAAATTCTACAGGCAGGATACTATTGGCCCACTCTTCATCAAGATGTCAGGAGATACATCGTCCAATGTGACAGATGTCAAAGGATGGGGAAGCCTACTCCAACGGATGAGATGCCCTTGCAGCCTCAGGTGACTTTCGAGCCATTTGAGAAGTGGGGCATGGACTTTGTGGGTCCTATCAACCCTTCAAAACAAAGGTCCTACATCATTGTGTGCATAGATTACCTGACAAAGTGGGCAGAAACAAAAGAAATCAAAGCAGCAACAGAAGAAAAGGTAATTGAGTTTTTGAGGGAGAATATCTTTTACAAGTTTGGCTACCCAAGAGAATTAGTCACAGATCAAGGAAGTCAGTTTACCTCTAACCTGATTGAAGACCTTCTCACTCATCACAAGATTAAGCACATAACTTCCACCCCTTATCATCCGCAAGCAAATGGATAGGTGGATGTTACTAATAGAGCTTTCGAAGGGATTTTGACTAAGGTAGCGAGCAGCAGTAGAAAATATTGGGCAGATCGCTTGGTTGAGGCCACCTGGGCCTATAACACTACTTGGAAAACTACAACAGGTTTCACACCCTATGAGCTGGTCTACGGGAAGAAAGCTTTTCTGCCCATAGAATTTGAATATAACACATTGAGGTTGGCAGCTCAGCTGGACCTAGATCTCAGCCATGCACAACAGGAAAGATTGCTTCAGCTGAATGGATTAGATGAACAGAGAATCAGGCCCTTCCCCACTCAGAGGTAATCCAACTTAAGAGAAAGATATGGCATGACTGGCACCTCAAAGAAAAGGAATTTTAGCCAGGGGATTAGCTGATGTTATATGATTCAAGGTACAAGGATTTCAAGGGCAAGTTGAGGACAAGATGGTTGGGACCATATATAGTGGAAACATGCGATGACAATGGTTCAGTTATTATTCGGACCATTGATGAAGAGGCCATCCCCATGCTCGTCAATGGGCATAGATTGAAAATCTACAAGAAGCCCATTTCCAAGCAAGAGTTCATCAAGACTCTTGGCAAATCAGTATTGGTAATGGAGCAGGCCCCTGTCTCCACTCTACCTACATCATGAAAAAAAAAAAAAAAAGATCCTTGGGTGAAAACCTCTTGGAGGTGCCCAGGGCAAACAGTGAGGATGAAAACCTCCTGGAGGCACCCCAGCTGCCTTAGACCAAAAAAAAAAAATAGGAGAAAAAAGAAAAAGGAAAAAAGAAATAAATCTAATTTCTGTTGAATAAATTACAGGTTGCAGGAAGGTCATTACAGGTTTTGGGAGATCGCGCCAGTCAAAGACATAGGACATGACCAGGATGCATGCATCCCTCACAATCCATTCCTCCGTCATCGCTACCTTTTCCTAAGATCTGGTCTCATTTGGTCTGAAATTCCACATCCTACAGGAAGCTTTGAATCTTCTACATGAGGATCCTGTAGAAACTACAGACAAGCCAAAACCGATCTCAAAAGAGGACCCAAGGGTTTGAAATCTGTTTATGAGGCCTATAAACCTCCCTGCCTCCATCCCTCGCAATATGTCATCTTTTTCCATCTCTATACACCTCCATTCCACTCGTTTTCATGCCCCTTCACAGTCACAAAAATCTTGTTTTTCATGGTGCAAACAAATTTTAATGACAAATCAAAACAGCAGTTTTTTTCACTCACCATACCTGCTACCCTCCATCTGAGATTCCTTGCTAACAGAAACCCTCATCAGCAGTTGTAGCCCTACTCATTTTAGCTTGAATCTTAGAAGGAGAAGCAGCTACAAGAAACCCTACAGGATTCCTGTAGTAGTTGATCCCTCTGAAACACATACTACAAAGCCAGGGACCGCAAAGTATAGCCTATGAAACATGCATGAGCTCTGCCTGAACGTGTAAACATCAGCAAAAGTCCGAGGTCGAGCATGCAGAACGTAAGCAGCCACAGCAATGAAAAAATGGCTCCCAGAATCCAAAATGTACATAACAAGGCCTCGACTACATAGGTAAGTGCCTAAACCTATTCTGCAATTACATGAATCATATTTCGAAGCTGCGTGACTATGGGAATGGTTTGGTTTGAATGGAATTGGTGGCCAGTTAACTGGCCACCCTCGATCAGTTACATGTCCTCGTGGAATCCAAACGAGCCCCGTTAAATTCAAAACTGCTGATAAGATACGTAGCCAACAGGTGTGTAATGTCCATTCATGAAGAAATAATCAGGATTGGTAGTGGTGGCAGCGGATAACGGGAGTAAGGGAGGTGATGGTGGTCAGACGGCATGTAGAAACATTATTGCCATGATGTAGGATCAATGGTCCGGTCCGGCCACCTCATCACCTCACCACAAATCACTCCCGTAGATAAAACACAGCTCAGTTAAGCCATTAATCACCTTTTTTTCATTCTGCACTCACAATGTTTTCAACTGGAGTACACATATACCACTTCCAGAGAAGCTAACCAGTCATCCTCCACCAGATTTCTGCCTATTTTTTGAAAATCTCCCGCCTATCGGACTCTACAGGAAGCACAGTTTCATTCTACAGGATCTGGGTGACTTCTACAAGAAGGGTTCTACAGGAAAAGAAGAGAACAACTCTGTAGAAATAAAACATGAGACTTTCATCAAATTTCAAGCTCAAAATAAGGTAGGCTCAGGAAAACTTCTCTATGTATGATTTGTTGGTGCAAGATGGTGAATTGAACACGAAATTAGGTTGAGAAACAAGAATAAAAGTCTGCCTGTGCATTGAGAAAACGGTGAAAGTTTGCCTGCATATTTCACTGAGTTTACCCAGTTTTTTCCTCTGCATACGAAATTTCCTCATCATTTTTTTTTAAATTATCCTGTAAGGAAGATACGCGGCAGTAGAGGCTAGCTTGTGTGTGTGAAAAAACCCGAATTTACATATAAATCTATGTGTTGAAAAAAACATGTGTCCTTATGCTCTCTTTTGTAAAAAAAAAAAAAAAAATCATAACCAAACAGACCAATTCTGGGTGACAGTAGTTTTCAAACAGGGGAATTATTGCCATTTGATATTGTAAGGAGCACATGAGAAATTCCTTCTTTGATCTCAGAAAACAAAACCAAATTCAGCTATCCTCTGTCTCAGTGATTGACTGTGTTTTTTTCCCACCTGAGCATTTTCTTTTCTAGTTAAAGCCCACACTCATCACCATGCCAGGAGGATTCATGAGGAAAGAACCCTTAAACTCTAGAAAATTGTATGAGAACCATGAGGTGGTGAACCTTTTCACAAGGCAAATTGGATATCCTTCTTTGATAGAATCCAGGGTTACGATGAGGAGGTGACTGAAGAGTTTTTGATGTCCCTGAGACCACATTCAAAGACACATGCCACAGTTAGTTTTAGGGGTTTAACCCTAGAACTTACCCCTGATTTCATCAGTAGAATTACCAGTTTACCATTGGGGCTCCCTTGGAGCAAAGAGGAGAAGTCATTGGGACAAGTGGCTAAGAAAACATTTTTCTGCCTGAGGAGCATCCTGTAGAAGACAAAAATGGGGTTAGAAGGACAAGCTTTCCTCCTCTTTGAAGTGAATTCAGTTATCAAATCATGAAGTATATCACATGTGAAGAGAGGTTTAGCATCATTTATGGTTATCATTTCAGGTTGCTACATGAATTGAGGTATGGGATGGAGTTTCCTCTAGCTAAGAAACTGAACATCCCATATTTCCTCCTTCAGTCTTTGATTGAATGTGGTACAGAGCTAAATGCAATAGTCTCAGATCAGTTAGCCCACCATGGAATCATCAAACTGTTGGTGGAAGATGCTTTACACACCTATACTGTCTCCATAGCTTGGGAAATCTTCAAAAATATGTCCAGGGGTGATAACATCAGAACTTTGGTTGAAAACAACAACCCATCCAACAGTAATGAGGGGGAGCAAACTGAAGAAAGTGAGAAGAACATTGATGAGGGAGCACAAGACATCCCAGCAGAGGGAAAAATAGAGGAAGAATAGAAGGAAAAAGAGGACTTTGACAAGACTGTTGAACCTAAGACAACAAAGGAGAAAACAACAAAAACAGAGAAAGGAAAAAAGACAAATATTGGAAAGAAAAAGGCCAAGAAGGCCCAAAAGAAGGCTGCCACAGCCAAGGCAGGCACCCAACAAGAGAAAGAAGAGACACACCCTGAGATATCAGGGACACAAGCAGAAACAAGGGGCATAGAGATTTCTACAGGAAGTGAAGAAAAATTACAGCAAGAAGAGAAATCCCCTGAAATGTTAGCAAGAGAGGCCGCAGCTGTGCTTGCTGCATATAGCACACCTACAAAACAAAGAGGAAAAATAAAAAGGACCTCTATGTACTTTAAAGCCAGAAAAAACACAAGGATTAAAGTAGGCAAACCTTAGCCACCAGCCAAGGAACCGATTGTCATTGAGGAAGAAGCCCAAAAAACCTCCACATGGAATGAGAGAATTAAGTTGATGGACTCAAAGGTAGTTCTACAGGAAGTTGCAACATCTCTACAGGAAACTCTAGCCAAGTTAAAAGAGACTGAGAAATTAGAGGAGAAGGCAACTAAACAATCACAAGGAGAGAGTAAAGCTGAAGAAATACTTGAACCTACCCCTCAACCTGATTTGGGCTCATATTACAATCTGTTAGAGGGTGGGAAAATCATCCCACAGAAATTTGTTGTACCATTATTTTTCGAATTAGATAAAGAGAGGATCAGAACACACACATGGATACAAATCGCCAAATCTAAGGGAGTTTAGGACATAGGCCACATGGAGGATAAGTTAAGAGAATTAAGGGGAGAATTGGCCATGGTGAGGCATGTAGAAAGCTGCAAAAAACCCCAGCTACAGGAGGAGAATGAGCTGTTGAAAAAGCAGTTGCAGCTACAGGAAGTCCATAAGGAAGATAGGCTTTCCATTTTGGCAGGGCAACAACAGCAAGAAGGAATTCCAGCAGACAAGGAAACAACTGAGAAATAGCAGCAAGAAGGAGAGCTACAAGCCAATGTGGAAATGCTAACAAAACTGTTGCAAGAACAGGAATCTTAAGCAGCAAAAGAAATACAAGTTTTAAAATAGCAGTTGCAAGAAAAAGAAGCCCAAATGGCCTGCATGGCCAGTTGGGCAATAGAAGCCTTACAATGTAGGAAACTTGCTAAATCTTATGCATTATACCTTAAAGACCAATGGTTGCAATTTCAAATTAACACATTGGCCCAAAGGGGCACCACTCCATTTCAGAATTACAATCAGTTTTTGCAATTGTGTAACAGTAGCTCGGCTGAAGTCAAGGCCAAGTTAGCATAATTCTATTTACACAAATTGGCACTTCCTAACATGAATCTATGGGACCCAAACACGGTATTAAGAGATCTGCAACTTATGGCCATGGCTTCTTGGTTAAGCCATGAGAAAAATAGGGGAGTATAGATTCAGAAGATTATGGCCAGGGAACTAAATGAGCCACTTATGATCAGGGCAGAACCAGAAGATCCCTCAACTCTTATATATTCCCATAGGTACCTTATAGGCAACCCTCACATCGCACCTGACTATATTGAAAGGCAGGCTCAGGCCATCGCTCACTTTGAGGACATGGAAAGATTGTTTGGTGATAATTGCATTCATGCTTGCACAAGGAGATGGAACACCTTGTCCCATAGTCTGAAAATAAGAGAATACCACTCCCCAACCAGGATGAGGGAGGCTATGATAAGATTACACCTATACGAACAATCAATACAGAACTTGAAAGCCAATTAGATTAGCCTTAAGTTCAGCCCTCCACTGCGGCTAGGGTTGTTAGAAGGGGTCAAGGAAGAAGAGGAGCAAAGACAATGGCAAGAGGTAGACAGAAAGGCAGGATTTCATGATAGGGAAGAGGACATCACCTCAAAGGCTTGGGATGTCAGAGAGGTAGTCAGAGCAATCAAAGATGATGAACTAGATTAGTTGCTCAGAGGATGAGCAACACATTCAGTAGGGGGTGATGATGAGCCCCGGAAATGGGTAACTATATGGGCTCATTTTACCTATTATTCTGATTTAATCCACCATTCTACATAGTTTTATGCATGCTTTTGAATATATTTATGTTAATTGTGTGAATGGGAATAGTCGCTTTACCACAAGGTCTAATACATGTTTATTGTAGATTTTTGGACATTTTTGGACCAAGATCAGGCATTTATGAGTAGATTGGCAGCCAAATACGCGGGAAAAAAGCTGAGGATTTGTAGGAGGGGTGTCTACTGCACTAAATAACCCCTTCCTCGTGTTCTCCACCATCAGCTCGGAGTTCTACAACCCACCAAAGATGATTGCAAGGGGCAGCCGAGCAAGTCTAATGAAGTGGCTGATTAACTGCAGTTTTGGGCAGCCAAGCTCCTAAAGTTAAGGAGGACTATTGGGGGTCATCGTATGCATAAGTAGGAAGGCTTCAAGCCTTGGTAGTTTAGTCATTTTGTTAGTCTATTTTTGCACATTAGTACAGTTCTTTATCAGCACATTTTCGAGCTTCTTGTAGACAGTTTTTGGATGTAGCTGTTATTTTTTTATCAATGAAGATGAATCCTACTTTGCACCAGCTCTGATCTTTCTTAGGAGGCTGTAGCTCTTGGCGTTAGGCCCAACCCAAGTGACAGTACCTCTTTTATGTACTTTTATGTGTTTTTCTTGCATTCATAGACTAATTTTTGTTATTTAGGTTAAAATCTTGCTTCATTTCTTAGGTTGCTTTTGATGATTTAGATATTTTTTCATGCTTCACGTTGATTTGATAGTTTGGTAACAGAAAAGATCCGCAAAAAGGCTACCAACCAGTCCTTGATCTCATTTCTCCCTCCTTGGGACCATAAATTGGGACCAAAGTAAACTTGTTGCCACAAAAAAATTGTTTTTGCCTTCCAATGCAATTGCTAGTGTTAGATTTTGAGTTGGAAAAGTTGATATTAGTTTTGTTTCCATGTGTAGATCAGTTCTTGCTCGGTTTCCATAATCTCTCTTGCATGATTGTCTGTCTATAAACTATTGTTCATCATATTTCTGGTTTTTAAGAGCATATTAGGTCAAAATAGATAGATCTCTATTTTTTAGTCTTTGTTTGGATCAGTTTTGGAAAGTAATGTGCAGAACACCTATAATACATTCCTACCTACCCTTCCTCCATCATACAACCTACTCCAGTCTCTCACTCAAGATTTCTTCCCTTCATTCGCCACACTTTCCCAACTTGCCCTAATTTCCACACTTTTGTGCAACATTGCTTTCTTCCTCCTTGAACAAATCCAACCATCTTTAGCACTCCTTAGCTTCATTTACCAAGTCCTACACATCTTAACATCCTTATCCATCCTTCATTTCCATGTCCCCACCATTTTCCCACCATCAATCCTCCAAAAACCACTTTGAGCTTGTTCCTATAGAACTTCCTATAGAATTTCCTGTAGATCCCCTGCAGCCTCCTGTAGAAGATAACACGAGCAGTTTTTCGAGATCTGAGCAAGGTGGAAATATCCAGAAGGGTTCTAGGGACCCCTTACGTCGACTCCACACCTTCCTAACCCCCTGCAAACACCCACTCCATTTTCTTTCGTCAACAAACCTCTGCACAGTCAAAAATAGTTAAAACACATGCATAATAATTTTGCATAAAATTGCTCAAAAATACAAAAGATGAATTTTCCATATTTTTCTTCAGAAATAGCTTAAACACACGTATTTTACCTTTGCAATAGTCCATGGCATCCATTTCATTAGTTTTACATCTCTTTTCTTGCACAGGTAGGGTTAGTCGGTAAAACTAGGGTTTGCTAGGGTTTGCACTTCCTTCCAACTTTCATCTTCTTTCTGCAAGTAGACTAGCCTCTCTTCAGTTAGCTTTCATCCATCACAGTTAAAAGCTTCTTCTAAGAACTCATAGAAGTTGGCTTAAGCTCCTAGCGAACTTGTGCTAGCTGATCAAGTGACAGTCTGCAGTAAGAGCTAGTACTTGTGCATATAGCACCGTCGCTTCCAAGTTTGTTACGAACTACCGGGTTGATAAGAGTAAAGTATGGAGTCTGAGGAGTTGTAGCATCATTGCTGCAATACTGGAGCTCACCACAATCCAAGTAGCTCAATGATGAATATGACTTTTAAATTTTTTTCTAATGATGCATCATCCTTTTGAATCTGTAAATAACTTGGAAAATAATTCACTTCAATCATTTAACCAATGTAACCTACAACAAAAGAATCATGAATAAGAAATGAAAGTGAAAAATACATTAAAAGCAAATAAAGAAATTGTATAATAGGGCTCTAGGGCTCCTAGGAAGGCTAATCCCAAGGATACTCAGAGTCCTATGAAGGAACCAACCTTTAGAAGCTAAAAATGGCACCAAACTTCATTATTTGAATCAATCCAAGTAAATCCCTACTAAAAATGAAAGTGGAACTGCTAAATAAAAAAATTTCTCCTCAATAAGACTAAGAAATGCATTCCCCCTAGAGGTAAATTTGGTTTTTTACTTATACAAATAGATGGGGAAGCATCATTCTTGAAAGGAGGCATCCCTCAAAAAGCGGATCTAGTTCCCAACAGTAGAAATATTCATTTAATGACATGGAACATATTCCTAGATTTTCTCAATTAGTGGAGCTATATAATTTGTTAATTATTTCATGATATTTTATTCAATTATTGGTCCATCATGTAGTAGGTATCAAGTCCCTATATTATCTCATTCATAATTTACTCAAATTTATCTCAATATTCTGCAAAAATAAATAATATTAGGCACACAACATGCAATTATCTCTAAACCTTCCTAATAACATATTAAAGCTTAAAAAAAAAAAATTAAGTGTAGAAGGAGAGATTTAATATATCCTTTATGTGACTATGAAAGGCTATACGAGCATTAATTTTTGTCGAATTTGGAATCCCATCATCATATCAGGCGATAATTATGTTTGTCGGATATCTGCCAAATGTCAGAGTTTAAAAAAAATACAAAAACATTTGCAAGTAAAATCTAACAGTATGACTGAACTATCAGAGTACAACATTGGATTTTCCACACATATGCACTAGTCAGGGTTAGGTTTAGGGGTTAAGGATCACAGGTTGAGAGGATAAGGAGTTAGAGCTTATGGATTTCATGGATTTTAGGTTACGAGTTAGTGGCTTAAGGTTTAATGGGTTATGAGTTATGAGCGTACGAGTTAAGGGATTATGGCTTGGGGGTAAAGGGGATAGAGAATTTAGTGGTTATGGATTAAGGGATTATGGGTTTTGATAATGGGGCCCCTAATCCACTTATCACCACTACTAGGGGTTCCCCTACCAATTTCTCTCATTTCCTTCCCTCTAGGCTCCTCACCACATATGACATTAGGTCATAAGTGGTCTTCTCATTCTCTAATGCTTGGATTATATATCTTACTAGACAATGATTTGACCTCCCCTTCTCCCATTTAATGCAAAACAAGATAGCCCTCCCACCTTTTGGTCATACCATTCAAGTTAGCCTAATGTTATGAACCCCCAAATTTGGTCCCAATTCCCCTACAACTACACCCTTGTGCCCCATTCGCTAAGTTCTTAAATGAATTAATGTTTATGGTTTTTGATTAAGGAGCCCCTAATCCCCTTATCACAACTATTGGGGGTTCCCTAATCAACTCCATTTGCATGATATAAAAGATAAATTGAGAGAAAAAGTCAAGGAACTTGGAAAATTGAATGTAGATGTTGAATAATTAATGGAATGAAAATCTACCATGGAGGCGAGGAAATAAAATGGTGGAGTTAATCCAAAACCATACAACAATTTAAGAATTACTTGTGTAGACCATTTAATTTATTACATATGTTTGACAATAGGTTGAGTTTTACCTATGTTTTCTCCTCTTAAAGTATCATCTAGCCCCATGTACGTTGAGAGAATTAGTGTAAATCTATTTAGAAGAAAGCCATTCCTAAAGAACAAGGTGGTATTCTCACCAGATGCAAAAGGAAGATCTAATTTTAAGATGACCTTGGTCAAGTTTGTATTTAAGGCACGAAAAAGGGGGTCAAAAGGGTATGAACTTAGATATGGATAGCTTGAATATTGCACCATTCATGTAGTTGAGGACCGCTTGTGTCAAATTTGAATAGACTTGGAGAAAGCTAAGGGAATTTGAATTTTGATTTGAACATGTGGTGGAGAGAACCTCTAAGAGGGATTTTAGACTTGTATGGTATTGTTACTCGTGCATTTGGTAAGAGAATGGACTAGTGTTAAAGGATGATGATAGCTAAAGGGGCATCCTTATATTCTCTTTTTTATTTTGAGTTGACATAAATTATGTTTGGGTCATGCATGGACATGAACCTTACTTTATTCCAATGAACTTATATGCATTTGTGGACATTAGAAGACCATATTTTTTCCATTTGAAAGAAAATATGTGGAGGATGTTTAAAGGAAATGGGTCTTTCTATAAAATTTAGATGAAATTTGGGGACCTTGTGGCTCTTTTCCTTGCACCCTAGTAGTGTTTGGAGGTTGTACTTGGAGGGGTTAGTAGATGAAACCTAATATGACAAAGAATATTAGTGTTATAGCACCTATGTTTTGGGAGAAAGGATTAGGGGTTCCAGGAGTTAAAGGGTTTAGTGGTTTAGGAGTCAGGGGTTAAGAGTAAAGGGTAAAGTGTTAGGGCTTAAGGTGTTTAGTGTTATAGGCTGAAGGGTGACAAGGTTTAGGTCTAGGGGGTTTAGGGGATAGAATTTAATAACTTGGTTGTTAAGGGCTTTAGGAGTTAAGGGTTAAGCACTAAGGGATTAAGTGTCATAGGATTAGGGGTTTTCTTAAGGGTTATGGGACTTAGGTGTTAGTGGGTTAAGTGTTTTAGAGTCAAATTTTAAGAGGATAAGGGGTTAGGACTTAAGGGGTTTATGGATTCTACGTTAGGGGTTAGAGGTTAATGGATTAGTGGCTTATGGTTTAAGGGATGAAGGGGTTAACAGGTTATCAGTTATGAGTGTAGGGGTTAAGGTATTATGGCTTTGGGTTTAAGGGGATAGGTAATTTAGTGACTATGAGTTATGGGCTCATGGGTTGTGAAAGTAGGGCCCTTAATCCCCTTATCACAACTATTGGGGGTTCCCATACCAATTTGTCTTATTGCCTTCCCTCTAGGCCCCCTATCCCCTATGCCATGAGGTCCTAAGGCCCCTTCTCATTATCCAATTCTAGGATTATAGATCTCAATAAACCATGCTCCAACCTCTCACTTATACCCATCCATGTTAACCTTATGTCCCCTTGCCCCATTCAATACACCAAAAGATCCCCCTCTCACCAAATTCATGAGAATTGAACATTTGTAAGTAGTCATTTAATAATCACCTATAAAAGTTTAAGTCTAATGATTGGGGGGGTTGTCCAAAAATTCTTTCAAAAGTTATGTTTTCATGACTTTTAAGGGTGGGTTGGTGACACTAAGATAGGGGTTAGGGTTCAAGTGGTTAGTTTATTAGGTTTTAATGGATCAAGGGTTCATGGGTTATGGGTTATTAATGTAGCGGTTAATAGATTATGGCTTGGGTGTTAAAGCTATAGGAAATTTAGTGGTTACGGATTAAGGGCTTATGGTTTATGATAATGGGGCCCCTAATCCCCTTATAATAATTATTGGGGGTTCCCCTATTAATTAATCTTGTTTCCTTCACCCATATCCCCCCTAGACCCTATGTTGCGAGGGCCTAAGTACCCTTCTAATTCTCTAATGCTAGGATTACAGATATGAGTAAACCATGCTTGAACTTCTCATTTCTACCCATCCATGTTATACCCTTATGTAACCTTACCCCATGTAATACATGTAAAGACACCCCTCTCCCACAATTCATGAGAATTGAACATTTAGAGGTGGTCATTTAAGAACCACCTCTAAAAGTTTAATTCTAATGACTTTTGGGGGGGGTTGTCCAAAAATTACATGGTTGTGACTTTTAAGGGGGGTTGTTAAACAACCCTCCTTAAAAGTCACAAGAATTGAACTTTTGGGTGTGGTTTTGGACACCACCCCACACAAAAATCCATGAGAATTGAAATTTTAGAGGTTGTTGTTAAGTGGTCAGCTCGAAATGTTCAATTCTCATAAAAGTTTTGGGGGTGTTTCAAAATCCTCCTCCAAAATTTAAATTCCCATCAATTTTAGGGGGTTATCAAAAAACCACAATGAAAAATACTTTTATAGGTGCTTGTTGGAAACCCCCCTGCCACGAAAAAAAGGTTCAATTTTCAATAATTTCAGTGGGAGGGGCTTAAAAATTGCATGAAAAATATATTTATGGGAAGTCATTTAAACCCCTCCTCCCCCCCTCCCCAAGCCCCGGCGCTTCCCCCCCCCCCCACCAAAAGTTCAATTTTCATGACTTTCTTGGGGGGGTTTCAAAAAACCACATGAAATATATATTTAAGGGAAATAATTTTAAAACCCCTTCCAAAAGTCATGAGAAAAAACTTTTAGAGGCAATTGTTATAAAACCCCCCAAAAAAGTTCAAATTTTCATGACTTTTAGGGTAGTTTTCAAAAACTGCCCATAAATACCTAAAAGCACTTTTATAGGCTATTTGGCAAGACCTCCATAAGCCAAACCACCCCTAAATGCATTTTTTGTAGTAGTGTAGGTTCCAATAAATTCCAAGTGCCAAGTATTAGTGAATTACAAGTGCCAAATCTTCCTTTGTTACTTATCTTCTACTTTCTAATAATTAAACTCAAATAATTTTAATATTAAACCATGCCAACACATGCCAAAGCATACCAAGGTATCTCAATGCATGCTAGGCATGCGAAGTCCTACCAAGTTCCAGAACATGGCAAGTTCCAATGTGTGTCAAGGAGTGTTACGTAAGCTATGGAGTGGCAGGGCATGTCAAAGAGTGCTAAAGGGTGCTAGAGAGTTCCAATTCATACCAAGGAGTATTACAAAGTATTAGGGAAAGACAAGGGAAGACTAGGTAAAAATGCACAAAAATGAATGAATATGAGGGTGTTCAAAGGAGTGTCAATGAGTATTAGGCATGCCAAGGAGGGAGTGACAAGGTATTCTAGGTAGTGGTAAGGAATTCTTGGGGAATATCAGGGCATGTCAATAAGTTCCAAAGTGTGCTAGCAAGTTCTAGGGTGTGCTAACATGTTCCAAATAATTCTAAGACATGCGAAGACAAGCCAAGTGCTAAGACATTCGAGGATATGCAAGGCGCCAGGGTGTGCCAACATGTTTCAAGGAGTGTCAAGGAAGAAAAAGATAGAACCAAGCTAAAATTAAAATGAAATGAACACATAAGAGGGTTAATAAGTTGACTTTTCCTTTTTTTAAAGGGCATGCTATGCACACTAACAATAGGTTCCAATGCATCTCAATTTCCAATGCATGCTAAGGTATCCAAAGGCATGCTACGGACTATAAGGAATTCAAATACATGTTAGGGGAGCACTATGTTGTGCTAGGGAATGCCAACATGTGCTTGGGAATCATAGTCATGGAAATATGTTCTAAGACATGCGAGGTTACAAGGAGTGTTAGTCTATTCCAAAGCATGTTAAGGTGTGCCAAAAGTGTTGAGGAGTGCTACGTCTCTCTCATTAATAGAATTGATCGATATTGATTATGTATTAAATAATATGGTCCCTAGACACACTAGTGGAACTTCATCTAAAGGGAATATTATAGGTATAGAACCTAAAAGAGATGAACCATCTGTTGACCCATTGGAAAAATATATTCTCATTACTTGAGGGATATTTTACACATTGATTGATTCTTAACAAATGGATTGACTCTAAACACTGTGGTCTTAGACACATAATGAAAAAGACTCCATAAAAATCATCTTAAATCACTATATTTTTACAAAAAATATAGTAACAATCACAATTTCATCAAAAAATCATTGGAATTATCAATGATGATAAACATTTTTTTACTATCACTAAAAGTAACCAAAAGGTGCATTGGTGAGGGCCAATAAAATATCATCACTAGAAGAGTAAACCAAAGAGAGAATTAATGATGGGGGTTTAACAACCCTCACCAAAAGTGTCATTAAAAATGGATTTGATGACAAAATTTGAAGGATCATCACTATATGCACTTACAACAATGCTTTTTAAGGACCATCACCATACGTAAAATTGTTGACAAACATTAAAGGTCTATCAGATGAACGACCCTCACCAATGACCCTTTTTATTGTAGTGGTTAGAGGAATATGACTTCATAATTAGAGATGAAGGATCTAAATTTGATGCATTACTTCCTTGGTCAAGGGAAGTATACCATTGATATCCTTTAGACGATGGACTGCAATATTTATGCCTAGAGATGAGAGGTCTCTCATAGTAGTATGCCTTTCTATGATGCACCATGCAAGACAAATAATATTATTCATTGACTAAGAGGAAGTAGTGGTAGAGAGAGCAATGAGGATTGACACAGTAGGATCTGTTTTAGTGTCCAAGGGAGAATCTAGTTAGGGTGATTAGAAAGTAGTTGTGGTGATGGGTCCAATAAAGGAATCCATTAGTTTACAGTTGATATAAGGTATGTGACACACCATGTTTTGATGTACCATAATTGTCTAGTTTGATATGGATGGATGTATGTCTCAAATGATGAAGTACAACTACTAAGATTGAGCTGGAGGCATAGAAGATTGAAAGAAAAAATTATGTTATTGCTTTAGTTTGGGCTCTATTTATAGAAAACATTCATCATACCCAACATTATAGAGACTAAGTATATTACAAATCATTTGGAAATTTATGAAGAAGTGTGGCTTCAGAAGATTCTCAAAATATCGATTGACCAAGTGTTGGAATTGACCATCATATTTTGTGATAGTCAAAGTTGCATAGTAGGTCGAAGAAAACTAGCATCAAGTACCACTACATTCATGATATGGTATAGAAATGAGTGGTGAGGCTCCAGTTTATCTCCACTTATGAGCATATGGCCGATATTCTCATAAAGCCTCTACCTTGGATGAAGTTTGTATACTTCAAAGACAAGCTTGGACTACTGGAGAACTCCTATATTAGTGAGAGGGAGCATTAATATGACATCAATAGGGGCATGGTTCAAACCGTTGGTAAAAAAAAGAGCTTGACCCATATTGTTGATGGGTGTACAATACAGGTATGTATTATACTCTTTGTGACATTAGGATCATGACTTGGACTGTTGGTGAGATAGCATGAGGGATGGCCATTCTTGAAAGGAATGGTATATGAGGCCTAGACACTCGTCAACTTGGTGTCTCTTCAAAATCATGGCCTAAAGATAGGCCTCTATATTTCGTACATGGGTTTACCTAGGGTTTGACCATGTGGGGTGACAACTCTAAATTATTCATAGTACCATGAGGTGATGCACCCACTAGAGCATGATGACTAATTAAGTACCATAATTTAGGAGATATAACCTAGGTTTTGGTTCATATCTATGATGATTTTAGTGATGATATTGCATCATGGAGATGGATTCTCCTATTGTCATGTACTTTGACTGGAATAAGGGAGGTTATGCTTGTGTCAAGTACATTTACTGGAATTATGAAGAAAGGGATGATAGATTTGATAGAATCATGGATAGGAATTCTTCCTGTGTCATGTACATTGATCTGAATTAGGGATGATATCCCTATATCAATTACATTGACAAAAATTAAGAAGAATGATTGGTGGATAGAAATTCTCCCCGTGTCAAGTATTGCGACTAGAATTAGCGAGAATAGCCTAATATAGGCTACTCAAAAGAGTGGATGCCTTTTAGGTTTTTTTTTTCTAGTCACTCTAAGAGAGTGAGTGCATTTTCATTATCATGTTCAATTACTCATTGAGTGAGCCCATATAGCATCATGGCCTAGAATGAGGTATGTGGAGTGAGAATGTGGATTTCCTTTAGGGTTTGACCATGTTGATGGAAACCGTGTGGTCTAAGGATGTGGATGTCCTTTAGGGTTTGGCCATGGTAATGCAAACCCTATGGTGTGAGAAATGTGGATGTCTTCTAGAGTTTGGCCAACCCTGTGAATTTGGAACATGGATGTTCCCTAAGGCTTGATCATGGTGATGGAAAACCTATACTAGTCCATATAACATGAGTTTGTAATATTCCCAATTTTGTGAGTGAAAATAAATTGTTAAGGGGCGCGCACAATTTTGGTTAAAAGGGGGGGAAATATTATTTTTATTAGTAAGTGCAGTGAAATAATATTTTATTGGATAATGTAGGAAAAATAATATTTTATTAAAGAATGGTGGAAAAACATTATTTTATTGGCAAAGGGGGGAAAATTATTATTTTATTGAAATGGCAACAAAAGTCACTAAGTGGAAAATGGCCTCGCCAATAATATAATATTAAAAAGGACTATAGAAGGATGGAGATAAAATATAAAAGGAGGATGGAATCATTTTTTAATCATATTTTGACTATTACACTACACATTTTATCTTATCTTGGAGATATTTATCACAAGAAGATAAGTGTTGTTTAGCACAGGATTTCCAAGAAGAATTTCCACCCTCATTTTAGAGAGCTTCTAGTGTCTCCCTAGTGAGGAAATTGGAGTTTTTATTCTAAGTAATCATAGAGCTTCATTGAAGGAGTCTTACCCTACAATATGATAGAAGACTAGCCAATTTGAAAAGGATTTTCCTATCTTACGCTAGAGAATTTTGTGGTGCAATTGGAGGGTTGCAGTGTATGGATATTGAGGACTGAATTTATCTTGATTTTGGTAGTAAGTAGAGGTTATTGGCAGAGCCTGCATAGTTATAGGAGAAACATATTGGGAGGCTAAAAGCTAGTGGTTTTGACATTTTTGGAGGGATATTTTTAGTGGAGAGTGGATTTTTTAATGGAGGAGGTTGTGGATTGTTCCAATAGATAATTTATTTAGCAAAACGTAGCAACAGTTAGTTGGGTAACTTAACCATTTTGTGGGTTTCCTCTCAGCTTGGAGTGGAGCCAAACCCTTTCTAGGTTTTCGTGGATATTTGGAGGATATGCCAAAGTTAAAGTTTCAAAATTTCTGGAGTAGTTCACAAGGCATAATTCTAGTAGGGCATATAGCTAGCCAATGAGCCACTTGCACACTTTTGGAGGGCTCCTTCATCATCTAGATTCAACCCAAACTATTTATGGTTTTTTATGGATTTGGTGAGAGCCTGGGGCTAAAAGTTTATAGAATTATGAGGAGTATTCATACATGAGATCAATTTTCTAGCTAGTAGCCAAAAGAAAATTATTTATGGGTAGTGCGTAGATCACTTCAGGGACAATTCCACACTTGGGTGTGGGATACTTTTCATGGTTTTTCTTAGCTTGAATATTAAGCCCAGGTTCTATCATTTCAACTCATTATATGTACTCTTTCCCAAAAATTTAATAAAATGGCTTAGTTTATACTGTTTCATTCATTATGTGTTTTAATTTTTTGTTTATGGCTTGATTCATTATTTTGTTCCTAGTCCACTACTTACTATTTGTTGCTAATTTCCATTTGGGAATCTTACACTCATATCAAAGCATGTTCTTGGCTAGCTATGGGAATAGAAGTAGGTGATGCCACCTAGATATGGAGGGATAGTATTTCATATAGGTAGAGGTCGTGGCAAAAGAGGTCACGATAGAGGAGAGGATTCTGACCACTTTTTAGACCCTAAGATTGAGCATGCTATGGAGAGTGAAGCTTCAGATGGAGAACTAGGAGAATAATGAGAAACCTAGATAGGGTGGTCAGGGATAGTTTCTATAGGATTTGCTGAGAGAGAACCAATATTTGATGAGGCGAAACTAATAGGTTCTAGAGATGATGCAACAAATGATGGGGATTCAAATACAGAACCAGTCCAGTTAACTCAACAAAGGGTAAGGTGGTTATCAGATCGAAGAAGGAAGCCATGCACATGCATGCACATTAAAGTACAATAAAACCCATACATATGGTCAGACTAGTCATCCTACCATGCCTCATTTTCTAGAGGAACCTGGGAGGAAGAGAGAGTCAAACACATTTATGAATTAGATGAGGTATTTTACAAATGCGATTGATGAGTATGATGCATTGGATGCCAATATCATGAGGGATCTATCATTTGGGGAGTTTTTTCATTTGAAGGAGAAGCATAGGTCAAGAGTGGGATCATAATATTAGTGCACCAAGGGAAAGGCCCACTACATGGAGGTGATTCTTGACATCAAGCTTGAGGAGGAGATTGTGCATGATGGAAATAACCCTATTAGTTGTGAAGAGGAAATAGATTAGCCTAGTGTGACTCCAGCGTCACCATTATTTGAGATCACCTTGATGGCATGGTTTTAGATAGTGGTCGAGAAGGTAGATAACACAACTATAGGGCCATGCATTGACAAGGTGTCAGTAGGAACAGAGGCATCCTGAGCCATGAATGAGTTCCCAGATGGCAGATACCTATAATAGCATGGATATCACGTAGAGGGACATGAGCTATATGAGGATGTTTCACATGATGGGTTGTTTATGGAGGAGTAGTTGGAGGCTCATGTTGAACCCATGATGGAGGACGAAGTGTAGCCATCTTTTTGCCTAGCTATTCATGAAGGGCAGGAAGAGAGAACATGTTGGGACTTCAACACAACTTACTACAGAGGCATGATGATAGGGGCTTCAAAATTATTATCTCACCTCTATGCACTAGATAGAGAGAGGTAGAATTACCTAGATAGACCATATGGGATGACCAGGCCAGTAGGATTAAGAAACATGAGTTGATTATGTCGCAACATCATCATGTAGGCCTTGTTCCATCCAAAGGAGATTGTGGATTTGATCCCTCCTTTGGGATAGGATGGTGAGATGTTTTGGGTTAGTACCAGGTGGAGTGTCCTAGGTGTCTAAGTATATGCATATCTAGGGGCATAGTTTAACAGGAGCGATGGGTTACTAAAGGAGCTCAAGGGCTAGACTATTGTTAGGTCCCTATAATACTAGTGATTGCCCCATTACTAATGTAGTTGTATCCCTTATTAATATTTTTGTGCCCCTACTATCCCCATATTGTTATTACTATGCCCCATAGAATCCCTCTATTGTTATTTTTATGGCTTTATATTATTATTGTTAGGTCGGCTAGGTTATATTGTGACTCCTTAAACTCCTATATATAGAAAGGAGGTTTTGTCATTTGAATCATCCAAGAATTTTTCATTTCTGTAATGTAAAAGAGGTTGCCCCCTCGAAGAGACTGAATTCTAAGGTGTTGATCTATCTTTTCTATCTTTTCTTGAGCTGGTTTCATAACATTTGGTATCAGAGCTTTGGATTTTAGGGTTTTGCTGCTCCAAATAAGTCATAGTGGCATTTTCACTATAACTTTTTTTCTGCGACGTTTCAGAAGCTAAAAAAAACCCATTTGAGAAGACATCGTGCTGAACCTCGGGTCCAAATTTCAGAGCTTTTCGAGCTATATTTGAGGAGATATGATCTGAAGAAGTTGGTCTTTTTCAGACTCCTGAATTACATTCCAAACAGGTGACCTGGGGACAATAATCATAACTTTCTCTCTGAGCATCAGATTGAAATTTCGTAAGAAGGTACAAAAAGAGGACGGACTGTAGTTTCTTGCATATCTTTTTTAGAGCCAAAGGTTGAAACACTGACTCCTGGCAAGTCATACAAGTTCTTTCTATTGAAATAGTCTATAATCAGGTCACTGGGGGAGAGTTGGCATAACTCTTCCCTGGAGAATCCAATTTGGATCAGATTGGTGGCATTGGAAAGAGGACGTAGAGGGCTACCGCAGGTCACAATTTCAGAATTGGATGATTCGAAATTACAGAGATACATCAGATTCAATATCTAGCTCCTACAAAGTGAAAAAAGGTGTGTAATTTTTTTCAAATTTTTTAATAAGCTTGGTTTGAAAAAATAGTTTGAAGGAATTGAAAGAACATAGTAAAGCATTATTATCAGTAATTGATGCCTCGAGGAAAGAAAATGCAAACACCTAGTAAGCAACCTGAAAGCTCTAGCCTGACTCATGAAGAAGAGGAAGAAATGCAACATGATATATCAAAATTACGAGACCAAGTGCAACAAGTGTCACTTGCACAAAAAGCAACAGAATCTAAGATGGATGGTTTAAAGGAAGATGTAGAAGCTAAGATGGATGGTTTAAAGAAAGGCGTAGAAGCTAAGATGGATTTTTTAAAGAAAGGCGTAGAAGCTAACATGAATGACATGGAAGCTAATATGGACGACTTGAAGATAGGCATGGAAGATTTGAAGACAATTTAACAAAGTTTCTACAAGAAATGCTTACTAATGGTGAAAGAGTAGTAAAGGAAACTCATGATGAGAACAAAAGAAATTTTAATCATGATTTCATAGACTCTAATGTTGGATTGAAGACCCACCATATTCCAAAAATCGATATGAGGAAGTTTGATGGCAAGGATCCCGCAACATAGATATTATAGATGGAGCAATTTTTCGATCTCAATAATGTGCAAAACACACAAAAGGTACGTATTGCAACTTTATATTTGGAACCAAATCATTTTGTATGGTATCAATGGCTTTGCTCTCATAAACAAATTATCACTTGGGCGGAAGAATTGACAGCACATTATGAGGATACAAAAAGCAACACTTTTTTTAGCCAATTGATAAGTCTCAAACAAAAGGGTTCAATAATGAAGCACATTGAGGAGCTCCAAAAATTGAACATAAGGGTAAAAAACATTCCAGAGGAGCATAGGATTGATGTGTTCATAGGGACTTTAAAGGATAATATCCAACATGATGTTCGCCTTTGGGAACCTAATTCATTAGAGAAGGCATTCAGGTTAGCAAGAAAAATGGAAAGAAAAATTATGGAAACCAGGAAGCATACCACTCACAACTATAACATGGAAGTGTTGTTGCCCCTAGTCTTCCACAACCTATAAGGTTGACACCACAAAAATTGGAAGAAAAAATAGAAAAAGGGTTGTGTTATAGTTGTGATAGCAAATACACTAAAGGTCATAAGTGTGTTGAGAAGAAACTATTCTACATAGATTGTGAAGAGGAAGAAGAAAAGGAGCAAGAAAGGTCAAAAGAAGAGGATATACTCCAGGAACAAATCCTCGATAAAGAAGAAATGAATCCAACCATATCTTGTAATGCATTGGCTAGAATTACCACTCCTCAAACCATCGAGATAGAAGGACAAATCAAGAAGAAAAAGGTAATAGTGTTGATTGATTCAGGAAGTACCCACAATTTTATTCATTGTAAGGTAGCAAAAGAATTGAATTGCTTCCTATATCCATCACCAGAGTGTCAAGTGATGATTGCAAATGGAGGAATGATAAATTGCTCTGGAAAGTTCCATAATATCAAGCTATCCATGGGAGAATATGTATTGACTAGGCCAATGCTTTCCATTCCAATGGGAGGTGCTGATGTTGTACTAGGAGTCCAATGGCTACAATCCTCGGGTACAATAGCTTTTACTTTTCAAGAACCTTTCATGAAATTTTCTACGGAAGGAAAGGAAGTTGAATTAAGGGGTATTGCAGGGAAACCAGGAAAGATAATCAACTCTAATGGTATGACAAAGCTTCTAAAAAAGGAACAAAGAGGTGTAATTGGACAATTATATATTTCTCCATATCTCCAAAAACTCTTGGACAATCATTCCAAATTATTTGAGACTCCCAAAGGTCTCCCACCTATTCGTTATCATGATCATGCTATTCATCTGATTCCAGGAAGTGCTCCTCCAAACATCAGGCCGTACAGATATCCCTATGCCCAAAAGAGTGAAATTAAACGTATGGTTGCAGAAATGCTAGAGGCTGGTATAATTCAACCTAGTCAAAGTTCTTTCTCTGCTCTAGGAGTATTGGTGCACAAGAAGGATGGATCATGGTGCATGTGTCCGGATTATAGAGATCTTAGCAAGCTCACTATTAAAGATAAATTTCCCATTCCTGCCATTGATGAATTACTAGATGAGTTGCATGGATCAATTTACTTCACCAAATTGGATCTTCGTTCAGGATATCATCAAATCAGAATGAAGACTGAAGACATTCCAAAAACAACATTTAGAACTCATGAGGGTCATTATGAATTTTTGGTCATGCCTTTTGGCCTTACCAATGCACCTTCTACATTTCAAGGTTTGATGAATTCCATTTTCAAACCCTCCCTTAGAAAATTTGTGTTATTATTTTTTGATGATATACTAATCTACAACAAGTCTTGGAAGGATCATGTTGAACATGTTGACAGGGTGCTACAACTATTGGAGGAGAAACAATTATATGCAAAAAGATCAAAATGTTTCTTTGGAGTACAAGAGGTGGAATATTTGGGTCATATTGTATCTCATGAAGGAGTTAAGGTAGACCCTAGCAAAATTAAAGCCATTAAGGAATGGAAAATCCCCACATCCATAAAGCATCTACGAGGATTTCTCAGGTTCACAGGTTATTATTGCAAGTTTGTTAAGAATTATGGGAGAATAGCAACACCTCTAACAATATTATTGAAGAAAGATGCATTTTCATGGACTCCAGAAGCAACTAAGGCCTTGGAACATCTTAAAGAAGCAATGTGCCAAGCACTGGTCTTAGCTACACCGGACTTCACAAAAACCTTTATTGTGGAATGTGATGCTTCAAGAAATGGAATTGGTGTTGTTTTAATGCAAGATGAAAGACCCATTGCTTTTGAAAGTCGTCCAATCAAGGGAAATTTTTTACACAAAGCTATTTATGAGAAGGAAATGTTGGCCATACTACATGCACTTAAGAAATGGTGACCCTACCTAATGTGGAGACACTTCAAGGTAAAAACGGATCATGATAGCCTTAAATACTTTTTAGAACAAAGATTATCCTCTGAAGAGCAACAAAAGTGGGTCATAAAGATGTTGGGTTATGACTTTGAAATCATCTACAAAAAAGGGAAGCAAAATGTGGTGGTAGAGGCACTCTCAAGAAAGGATGAGGATGTGGAAGCATTGTTGTGCGCCATTTCTATTATCCAACCAGATTGGATAAACAAAGTAAGGGAGGAATGGAAGAATGATGAAGAAGTGTGGGCACTTATTCGAAAGTTACAACAAGATTCCAATGCATCTGATACATTTAGCCAGCAAAATGATTCGTTATGGTACAAAGATCGCTTATACCTCTGCAAGAATTCCCAACTCAAACAAAATATTCTTATGGAATTGCACACTTCTCCCTTAGGAGGGCACTCGGGATTTTTAAAAACATACCACAGGGTTAAGAACGAATTTTTTTGGGATGGCCTTAAATCGGATATTCAAAAGTTTGTGGCAGAATGTTTGGTTTGCCAACAAAATAAAGTTGAAACAATTAAGACCCCGAATCTATTACAACCTTTATCCATTCCAATCCAACGTTGGGAGGAGGTCTTGATGGATTTTATCACAGGTTTACCCAAGTCTGAGGGAAAGAGTGTCATCATGGTGGTAGTTGATAGACTTACCGAGTATGCACACTTGTGTGCATTATCACATCCATTTAAAGCTAGTACATTTTCTACTGCATTTATGGAAACAATTCAAAAGCTACATGGAAATCCAAAGATTATTGTAAGTGACAGAGATCCCATTTTCACTGGAAATTTTTGGACATAATTATTTTCTTGTCTTGGTACTCAGTTAGCTCATAGCTCATCTTATCATCCTCAATCTGATGGGCAAACTGAGATAGTAAACAAATGTTTGGAAGGATATCTTCGTTGCTTTGTATCTGATAAACAAACACAATGGGTCAAATGGTTTCCTCTGGATGAATGGTGGTATAACACTTCCTTCCATACAGCAACAAAAATGACCCCATTTATGGCAATTTATGGATATCAGCCACCATCCATTACATCATATTTAAGAGAAAATTCTAAGGTTCAAGCAGTGGAACATCACATCGAACATCAACAAGAAGTTCTCCAACTCTTAAAAGATAACCTCGTGTTGGCACAGAATAGAATGAAACAACAGGCAGATCAGCATCGTAGCGAAAGAAGTTTTGATGTAGGTGATTGGGTATTCCTACGGCTACAACCATATAAACAAATGTCCCTCAAGCAAGCTAAGAAGGATAATAAATTATCACCAAAGTATTATGGTCCGTACAAGGTGTTGCAGAATATTGGTACTATGGCATACAAATTGGAGCTTCCTGCAGCTTCTCGAGTGCACCAATTTTCCATGTTTCATGTTTAAAGAAGGTTATAGGTGACAAGCTCCCAGTTCAAACAATATTGCCAGAACTTGATGACGAAGGAAAAATTATATTGGAACCAGAAGCAGTCACTGAAACAAGAACTCAATAGCTATGAAATTGATCAATTTCGGAGTATCTCATCAAGTGGAAGAACTTATCCGCTGAAGATTCCACATGGGAGGATGAGAATTTTATACAGAAGCATCCAAAATTACTCAAGCGTTGAGGACAACACTTTTTTTGAAGGAGAGGGGCATGTTAGGTCCATATAATACTAGTGATTGCCCCATTACTATTGTAGTTGTATCCCCTATTAATATTGTTGTGCCCCTACTGTCCCCATATTGTTATTATTGTGCCCCATAGAATCCCTCTATTGTTATTTTTGTCGCTTTACATTATTATTGTTAGGTCGGCTAGGTTATATTGTGACTCCTTAGACTCCTATATATAGAAAGGAGGTTTTGTCATTTGAATCATCCAAGAATTGTTCATTTATGTAATGAAAAGGAGGTTCCCCCTTGAAGAGGCTGAATTCTAAGGCGTTGATCTATTTTTTCTATGTTTTCTTGAGCTGGTTTCATAACAACTATTGTTGGGATCTAGGTGAGATTCCTCGTTACATCATGGATTTTGTTATTGATGGGGTTAGTAGTGTGATGGATCTAGTGATTTAGCCACACACACTCTTAGACTTCCATCAAAGTCGTGAGTAGTGCTAGTGACCGGTTGGATTGACAGGGGAGAAAAGAGACTTTGTGAGATGTCTTGGCATGTCGATTGTCCATGGGATCATAAGATGAACAACATACTTTAGCAGGAGCTTGTAGGAGTAGGTGGCATCGGCAGGTCACTAGACTGGGCATTGTATGGACACAGTGCTCTCTCATTGATCTATTAGGCATAAGAGCTACCGAGGATTGATATAGTAGTGTTATTACCATTAGTGTATCAGGAGTTAGGCCACTTAGGTCTACCAAGGCAGATTAGGATATAAATATCACATCATGGTGAATACACTAGCAAAGTGGTGGATTCATTGGAAAATGTGGGATACTAGATGATACATGGTGGTATGGTAGTGGGTGTTAGTGTCCCGTCATGAACATAGTTGTGCCACAAAGTTTAGTGTTATGTAGAGGGGTGGGGGCTACATGTTGGTGTGCAAAAGTGTATGAGGTTGCATAGCAAGTTGTTGGGAAATCTCCTCCAAATAGATCACCCGATGGGGATGTCAAGAACACCATTAGGTTTGTATTTCCTAGGATTAATGATGGCATGAATGAGCATCTCTTATTCATACCCCTTGGGACTTACACACCTGTTTCTCTTTAGTGTTACTTATAGTCATACAAGATTTGCCTATTTTCCCTTGACAGTCTAAGCACGAGCACTAGGACACCAGAGGCTCACCAAAGACAAGTTGATGAGACTCAAATCAATAGGAGAGAGACTTCCTAGTTATGGCATATGCTCATGGTGCTAGTGGGTAGATGCAAACTTGGGATTGGCCCGATCTGCTACATAGGTAGCAGACGCTCCACCCTTAACCCCACACTTGGGGAGATGTATGACATATGTTGGGTAGTTCATTATGACGTGTATTAGGAGCATATGCAATAGGTGGTGAACCCTTATTATAGGAATATGTTTAGTCTCTAGGAAGTATTGGATGTCCCATCAAGAGACAAGATAGCAGATCTTATTGTGTGGTGTGGCATGCGAAGAGCATTTTTGCATACACAAGACTGATTCATGATATATGGAGTCTATATCTTGATTACATGTAGGTACTAGAGACATGGCATGGGTGGATTACACTAGTTATCAAGACTATGTTGCAATTAATTTGGATTTAAGATTTAGGGATTTAGTCGGTTGATAGACCACTCTATCTCATGATGAGTCGAATCATCACAGAGGATGATCTATTTCACTCTTGGTTTGACACATCAGGGTTCATGGAGGCCTTCATCATATGGCAGGGGAGGTTTTCCTTGTTGTAGCTCAATTTTAGGGTTAGATTTGGATGGGTAGGATTTGGCATCATGGAGATTCCTAGGTAGGATGTGTTTGGGCCTTTACAGATGTTTCACCATCAGGTTCCAAGAGAGGAGGAAAAACTATGTGCACAATGGGAAAGTTAGTCTTAGTGAGAATGGAACAACATTAGCACGGTGACACCATTTTGAGACCGGAAAGGGATATTGGCATCACATGAATTGGAAATTCAACTACCCTTAGGGATGAACCAGTTTCTATAGAGGGGAGATCATTCAGATATTCCATTAGGTTTTAGTGATTCATTGATCGCATGGGGGACTTCACCAATATGATGAGGTGTTTCATAGGAGGAGATTAGCGAGATCACATGAAAGTGAGGATTCATTTCATAGGGGTTGGAATATATCCTTAGTACTTTAATCTTGAAGTGCATGAGATTGACTACTCAGTAGGGAAGCTTATCGAGGAGTTAATAAGGAATTTACATTACTAAGGTTTTCTACATATTGGTGATATGCTCAGGAATTTTGGTGACTCTATCTTATTGGCTGGTGAGTGGACTGAATGGGGCTTCACATGGATTAGGAGGATTTGGGACCCTAGTGTCATGGGATTTGTTCAGGTGATGGTGGTGTAGACACGAGGAGTGGTTTAGTGGCACATTTGGGACCCTAACATTAGCTAGGTCAGTTTGTGGAGTAGAAAAATATGGTAATATTGCTTGAAGAAAAGTAACTTTTTGTGGGGAGGATTGTGATATTCCCAATTTTGTAAGTTCAAAAAAAAATCGCTAAGGGATTTGCACAATTTTGGTAAAAATGGGGCAAATATTATTTTTATTAGAAAGTGCGACAAAATAATATTTTATTGGAGAATGGAAGAAAAATAGTATTTTATTGGAGAATGTCATCAAAATAATATTTTATTGAAGAGTAGTGGCAAAACATTATTTTATTAGAAAAGGGAGGGAAATGATTATCTTTTTAAAATGGTAGCAAAAGTCACTAATTGGAAAATGTCCCACACCAATAAAATAATGTTAAAAAGGAGTCTAGAATGATGGAAATAAAATATAAAATGAGGATGGACTCATTTTTTTGATCATATTTTGACTATTGCACTACACCTTTCATCTTCTCTTAGAGTTGTTTAGCACAAGAAGAGAAGTGTTGCTTAGTAAATGAGTTCCAAGTGAAATTTCCACCCTCATTTCGGAGAACTTTGAGTGTCTCCCTAGTGACGAAATTGAAGTGTTCATTCTAAGCACACATAGAGATTCATTGCAGAAGTCTTACCCCAATTCTACACATTTCTTTGGAATATAAGTAGCTCAAATTGTTCATTCAAGGATCAGCTACAACAGGATAGAAGATTAGCCAATTTGCAAAGGATTTTCCTATCTTATGTTAGATATTTTGTGGTTCATTTTCATGGTTGAAGTGTAGGGATATTGAGGGCTGAATTTATCTTGATTTTGGCAGTGCGCAAATGTTATTGGCAGAGCCTACGCAGGTATAGGGAGAAATATATGGCGAGGCTAGAGATCTAGTGGTTTTGAAAATTTTAGAGGGATATTTTTAGTGGAGAGCGGATTCTTCAGTGGAGCCTGTGGATTATTCTAGCAAATAATTCCTCAACAAAATTTAACAACAACTAGCTTAGAAACTCACACCAATTTGTGGGATTCCTTTTAGCTTGGAGTGGAGCCAAACCCTTTCTGGGTTTTTGCGGATAGTTGGAGGAGAGGTCAAATTTATAGTTTCATAATTTTTCGAGTAGTAAACAGGGAATAATTCTAGTAGGGCATATAGTCAGCCAAAGAACCACTTGTACACTTTTGGAGAGATTCTTCATCATATAGACTTAGCCCAAACCATTTACGAGTTTTTATGGGTTTGGTGAGAGGAGTTTGAGGCTAGAGTTTTTGAGCATTCTAATGAGTATTTATTTCTAGGATCATCATTCTAGCCAGTAGCTAGAAGAAAATTATTTCTAGGTAGTCTACAGATCACGCCAGGGACACTTCCACACTTGGGTTTCGGATACCTTTTTTGGGTTTTTCTCAACTTTCATAGCAAGCCCAGGTTCTATCATTTCAACTCATTATATGTACCCTTTCCTGGAAATTTAATAAAACGGATCAGTTCATATTTTTTGATTTATTGTTTTGATTCATTTTGTTGTTCTTAGTCAATTGCTTAGTATTTGTTGTTAATTTCCATTTAGGAATATTATAGAGGTTTAGGCACCAACCAGATCATGGTGACTAGTTGATGTACCACAGGCTAGGTGTGCTAGCCTCGATGATGGTACTTAATATGTATTGATGATGTCCCATAGGTTAGGTGAACTAACATGGATGATGGTACTTACTACCATAGGTTAGGTTTGATAACATATATTATGGTGTTGAGTGGATGCTATGATTGTTATAGGTCAAATGTGTTGACCTAGATGATTATGACGTTGATATTATGAATTGTGAAACCTTATTCTTAATTAAAATTTTCAAAAAAGAGATACATATAAGGAAGTCAAGGTGAATAGATTCCTAGATAAGAGGGGGTGTTTATTTTTTAGTAGTTGTGGGAGGTATTCCCAAGCTACACAAGTTAAAATCAAAAGAAATAAAAATTTAATTTAATTTAAGTTACAATTAAAAGAAAGAAAATTGAAGTTAATTTCAAATTTAATTCATGAAGAGACGTGTCTATTTTGGGACACCTAATATCACTATAAAAAGACACTCAATACAATTATAACATACGCATCACTCACATATTATTCTCGCTCTCTCACACGTGGAAGCAAATCTAAGGAAGAGGCCAAAGTTTTCTAAGAAGTTGAAATCTTTGTGTAATTACTTGATGATGTTCATATATCATTGGAAGTAATTACCAAATGCAAAAATATGTGCTTGTCTACTAAGCACTATAAAAATCAACATGGGGGTTCCTATCAATGTATATAGATTAACCCAGATTTGTTCCTATGTTAGCCAACTAGTATATTTCCTAATTATTGTATCTTTAAGCTACAAAGATATATGATATGGTTGACCATGTTAGAAATATATTTGTTATTGATATATTTTACTATGTTTGATTGATATGGTAAATCATTTGATTGATATGTTGGACCATGTTTAGAAAATACATAATATTGTTGACCATGTTTGAAAACTAAAACTCAAACAAAAGAAATTTTAAATTTGGTTGAAAAGATAACAATAATAAGTATCTATAAATATCTCCAATAGTGTCTGCACTATTAAATGAAAATAAAATTTAGTTATGTTGTGGAAGAGATATTACTAACAAAAATAACTAATAATCCACCAAATCATCACATCATCCTAAACATCAATTTCTTGCAACATTCAAAACTAAATCTTAACCAAAAGCATTTTGATATAATAGTAATAATTATCTCTAGCAAAATGGGTGCACTATTGAATAAAAACAAGATTGATTCAAGGTACTCATGAGATATAACTAATAATATAAATAATTATAATTCCTTAAAACACCATATCATGGTTAGGATCTTGTAACATTTAAAAGTAAAACTCACAAAAGTTATTTGAAATTTTATTCAAAATTATAACAAAAATAATAATTTTCTCTAGAAATGGGTGCATATTGTTATCTCTAGAAATGCCAACACTATTGAAATGCTATGATATTTTAATCACACAAAAATATGATATTTTATTTTCAAGTGTTTTAGGATCTAGTTTCAACACCATATCATTAAGTAACTTTCAATTGAATACATGCACATGCCATTTGATGTTTTGAAGAAAAAGTAGGTTAAGAATCAAGATATGTATATGCCTATTGTGAATTCAATTACCACTACCACCATCAATATTGCTCAAAAGAGGTACTGATATCCTTGTAAGGAATATTAATATAAATAAGCAATGACACAAGAGAGAAGGCCTTGTCCATATTCACTGAGAAAGTGAATTTCAAAGGATCACTCTTTTAAAACTCCCACGCCTTGTGAAATCTTGTAGATTCCTTGTTACACAAAAATTCAAGGTCCATGGCCTCCTTAAAAAAATCCCACCACTACACATATTGAGTAGCCATAACATATCCCATGAGACTCTTACAAATATAAAGGACTTAACCAATGTGCTTTCATCTAGATGAGAAGCATAGAAAAGATTATTCTAAATTCATTTGAAATAGTTTCACTTTGATGTAATTGATACCTATCAAAGATGTACATAGTAAATCTAAAAATGTGTGATATTCATTACCAAATCAAAAGGAACTTACATAAATCAATTTAGTATATAGTTAGTCAATATAAACATAATGATTCATTATATAAAATGATTCAATATAAATAGAAAGATTCCATATACAAGATCATATATAAATACAAAAATTTAATATATATATATATATATATATATATATATATATATATATAATGACTCCATATATATTGTGATTGAATGTTATTTAGAGAATGTTTGAAGGTTTGTATGCTATGATAACTACACAAAAGGCTCCATCATTTCACTGAAAACACCTCTTAGAAATAGATATATTTGTCATGCAAGTAAAGCACAAATGTTAGGATACTTAGAAACCTATAAATTAGTTAAGTACAGGTTGGTATAATGTGTTTCTAGGTCAAAATGTGATTCTGAATGTCTTTCTTTATTATGCATTAGTTGCATTGTAATTAGACAGTCATGATATCTTCTAGACATATAGTGATTTGACAACTCATATTCTCCTTGATACTAATTTTTACTTCTATGTGGATTAACACCCAATACATCCATGATCTCTATTTAAAGAGCCTACAACATCATTGTTGATGATCAATTGTGAGAACTCTCTTATGTACAAATTTTATGTTGCATTGTTAAATTTCCTTAAGCAAGCATTTTAGATGGCACATTGGATTGTTTCCCTCTTAGAGGGTTTTAACCATGTAAAAATACTAGTGGAATGATATTTTATATGTTTGTGTGAGTGGTTATTGGAAGTTTTTGTCTTGTATAGAATACTCTATTTTCCTAAACAATATATCAAAGCTCATTTGAAGAGCTTCTCCCATCGTTAATTGAGACCTTTAGCCCACGTTGTTGCATTTTTGAGATGTGTTACTTCCATATCTTTCAAGCCTAAGAAAACTATTACATATCCAATGCATTGCTATCATTTAATAAGAAATACTTATTTCATTCAAAATGATGCCCATTTGGCTCAAATATGACATTTTTCATTAGATATGCACATATATGGCTTGAATCTTCACTTTGTAAATTTTCTTACAAAGTTAATATCTTTTTTTTGTTATTCCAAATTTACTAATATTCATGATCAATTGATCTATATTGGATCATTATATTTTTTTCATCCATTTCAATGCTTTAAGAGTCGAAAAAGTGGAGGAATCAGCTCATGGGACCACTTTTACCAGTAGGACCCAGTTTGGCAAAATAGGATCGGAAACCTTCCAAGATAATTTGGATGCATCAAATGATGTTTTTGAGGGTAAAATTTTTCACATTAGTGTTGCACATTTTTTTCCTATTATACACACAAAGACCTTCCAATGGCGCAATAATCATGTCAATTAGAATCTCTATGTGAAAGTTATTATTATGAAGAATATTGTAGAAGAGTTTATATTGTAACCTTGGTTAAGAGTTTAGGTAGTCAAATGTAACCATGAGTAGGCTATCGAGTTGTGTTATAACTGGGCAACTAGGAGGAAAAGGGATTTCATTGTTTCAAGTGCATCTATTCCATAGTAGAGAAAAATAGATAAGAGGTATAGGAGATAGAGAATAAAAAGAGGATTTTTTCACTTTAGTAGCCTACAGGCCACAAGCCATACTTCTTTGTACTCACAACAATATTTCCATTCAAAGAAATAGAGTAGAGCAACCTCACCTTCGAACTTGTTTTTTTGTCACAAAGGAGTTTCCCAGGTCATATCTTGTGTCAAATGTGTGTGTGATATTTTATTTTATTGTTCTCTATTTTCTATATAATTTTAAATTCACATGCATGCACTATTAACTTTAAATCTACAAATCCAAAAATCTAATAAAATTTTAATAGTGTAGAATGTCATATTTTAAATATAATCTTATCAGATCTATTAATACAAACTTTCAGTGAAGTATCCACAATGTTTTATGGATCATTTATGTATTCTCTTTTCCATGCACTTTGTGAGATCTTAGAAAACCAAAAATTTGAGTAGAAAATTCTTTCTTTACTGTGTATGCTCCTTGTCGTGTGCTCTACACAATCTTAACAAATTATATATAGAGAGAAAACTTGCATTTTAAAGGTATGATAACTAAGATATAACACCATTATTGAGTTCCAAATTTATTTATTTTTGAACTTTTATTTGTTTATGTATGAACATGCAAAGACACAACCTTTTTTAACAAGAACACACTTCAAAGAAAATCTCCAATGAAAAAAAATGAACACTATACTTATTCATGAATATTTTTTTGTTTTGGACTAGCACACTTGGTTCAATGTGTGACTTTATTTAGTTAGAGATATTGAGTTTAAATATTATATTTCTAAAGTTAACTTTTGAAAAAAATTGTGAAACCTTCAGTTAATTCATAACTTTATTGTAAGGTGCACTTCACTTGTGATATAAAATTGGATCTCTTACTTATAAAGTAACTTTATTGTAAAAGTGATTGTCACTTGTTTTATAGAAGTGGGAAACTTCATAAAGTAATGTGTTTGCAAAAGACTTAATATTTTAGGAAATTCTACTAATAAATGAATTTATTTTGTTTCTCAATGAACCTATCACCACATCAGACAACTTCTACTTTCCATATACCTCTTTGATACTATAATTCTTTTTTTCAAAGGCATAGATTTCACATTTGAATTCAATTTTTAGTGTCATTTTCTTAAACATACAATTTTTTAAAGCGATTTCCATCTAGATAGTCAATTTCAACCTTTCAATCTATATTATCTACATATTTTTTAAATTTCTACTCCAAGTGAGCTTTTTCTTACCTATACCAACTACTTCCCATGTAAATCCTACACTACAGATGTACTAAGAAGTAAAAGATTATACCAAATTACGATGGGAAAAGAAAATTTATCCATTGATGACAAGAAATCCAAATTGGGTAATAAGAATTATGAAATATGTGGATTAATATGAATGTCGATTTCTCCTAATTCAAAATTTCTTTTTCAAGTCATCAATGAGCCATATGTATCCTAGGGAAATATGAAAAAAATATTCAATAAATTTGATGATATAAGATCTAATCATCTTGAAAATTAGATCATAACTTTAAATCCTAATGGTTTCCCTTTTTTTGAAGATTATTTGTCTAAATCAAAAAATTATGTTTGCTTGAAGATTGTCAAATCAATCGAAAGGATGATTGATGTATATATGTTATTTTTTCCAAGCTTGATCCTGCATATTCCATTTGTGTATCTCTTTTCTTCACATCTGATAAAATCTAGGGGTTGTATATAAATATCCCACTCTTGAAACTTTTTTTGACTCTATTAGAGAGGGGGACAAACTCCTCCATCTTGGATCGATCGTCATTATAGTTACATCTAGAAATCCTTAGTGAGCATCCTCACAACAATAACAAAAATAGGGTTCTCAAACCCTCTTAGCCAATTTATACTCCAATGGTGAAAAAACTTCAAAATCAAAGAGAATGAAGACTAATAGACATTCCAATTTTTATGGGAAATATGTTCATATGGAGTATAAATGTTTTAGAAAAGTGGAGGTCTTAAAAGTAGAAACGAGTGGCTTATCAATTCTAGAGCATATTATCCTATGGTTAAAGATACATCCAATTTTTTTCTTTTATTGATTCTAACACCAAAAAAAAAAATTGTTCATGATATATCTCTTAGTTTTGTAAGGTTTGGAATTATTCAAGTAGATAATGGTCATTTCAATGATCTATTATGTGTTCAAAGGCTTTCATGTTACCTTCTATTAGTATATCATATCACTCATTCAAGAGAATGTAGAATCGTAGAATTCTCATCTCACCAAGTTGTAATCAAAGATTTAAAAGATCATTAGCATGTATTTTCCACTATAATTGTTGATGGTACTACTAGGTTGTACATGTTTGATAATTGTGGATCATTATCTTTTCCATCAGCTTTTGTTGCTCAAAATGGTCATTTCAACAATCTTTAGCATGAGTAATTTGGTCATATGAACTATCACTCATTGCAACAACTTTGTAATTAAAATATGTTACTTGGTGTTCCTTCGATTTCTTATAGATATGGTGTTCGTGTCAATTTTTTTCTTAGTAAATGTCATCAAGATAATCTCTTGGCACACCTCAATGCCTTTTTAGCTCATTCATGATGATTTGTGTGGTCCACTTTCCTCTCCTTCTTTCTCTCAGTACAATTATATCTTAACTTTCATCTGTGAATTCTCCTAGTGCACTTGGATCTACTTCTTAAAACATAATAATGAATTTTTCGACATGGTTTTAGTTTACAAATATACTATAGAACATCTAGACATCAACTAAAAGGTTAAGATAAATTAATGGAGATGAATATGTTAACAATAAATTCACAACTTACTTCAGTACATGTAGCACTCAAATGAAAATTATTTTTTAATATACATTACAACATAATGATGTTGTTGAGAAAAATAATTTCACTTTAAATGAAATGGAAAATTGTATGATCCAAACAAAGGGATGAAGTGTTCATTATTTGGTGGAAGTAACCAATTGTGCAAATTATATAAGAAATTGCACTCCCATAAAGGCTTTATAAATATAATTGTAGATGAAGCATGGACTAAAATTAAGCAGTATGTAAGTCACTTTCATTTATTTGGTAGTGTATCATGGGCTCACATTCTTAATGAGAAAAGGAAAGTTTTATAACCTAAAAGTGAGAAGCGTATATTGTTGGATATTTAGAAGATGTAGAAAGTTATGAACCTCTTGAACCTCATTTCATAGGGATTAAATATTATATGGGATGATAAATTTAATAAAATTCTCTTTGGATTACAAGCCTAATTTCACATTTTCTCTATCTTTACCCTATGATCCATCAATAAAATTTATTCCATCTTCTAGTCCTATTCTAGATTCCTTTTAAGATGATGAAAATGGAGATGAAAATACCTATACCTAATAACCTTCCTCCAAATGACTCCATTGAACATGAACCTACACCAACACATCTTATATGAGTCTTATTTACATGAGAAATAGTTAGTGATCTTTTGAGTGATCCTACAAATCAACATAATACACATTCATAGTTCTAATGAGCCTCCTTTATTTTGGCTCAAGTTTCAAATACTCATGTTCCATAAACATTAGTAAAAGCTTCAAGCCACCTAAATTTGGATATTTCACTGAATGAAGTATATTATTCGTTGATGGTGAAAGATACTTACGACCCCGTCCCTATTCCAAAAGGAAGAAAAATTGTCAAATGGAAATGCATGTATATAAATATGTATGAATCAAATGGAAGTATTGAAAGACATAATCCAATCCCTAATTAAGTGCTAAAATACTCTCTCAAGTTGAATGGATTGAATATAATGGAACTTTTTCCCCTATCACCAAAATGAATTTCGTCCACCTTGTTCTAGCCTTAGTTATGCCACAAAAATGTGAGTTTCATCAAACAGATGTTAAATATGTATCTTGCAATGGAATTTTCAAAAATAAATCTACATGGAAAAACTCCTAGCTATGTTCAAATTGAATCTATATTTTTGTTTCTTTCAGAAATGTCTTGATGGTCTCAAGCAAACTCCTCGAACTTGATGTGCTAATATGGATATTTATTTTAACACTAGCTTCTACAGATGTCTCTATAAACCCAATGTCTACACCACGAAAGTAGGAATATCTCATAATCCTTATTCTTTATGTTGATGATATTATCCTCACTGGTAGCGACCCTAAACTTAACCCATGTGAAACTTATCCTTAAGAAGAATTTTGAAATGACAAACTTAGGATATTTCTCTTTTCTAATTGAAGTATGCTTGTGATATTCTTTGCCACTTTCACATGGAAGATAATAAACCATCCCCTTCTTCCTTCTAGTGCAAGGTAAAACTTGTTTCCATCTACATTATAAATAAAGTCGGCAGCCTCTTATGTTTGACTTATACCTATCCTAATATTCCATTTGTTGATGATTTTTCCTGATATATGTAAACATTTCATGAATGAGCAACAAAAATTATACTTCAGTACATCCAAGTAATAATTCAATTTAGGATACATCACAATTCAAATGGGACTCCCTTTTTGGTTGGCTTCACTAATTCTAATTGGGCTAACTGTGACCCTAATGATTCGAATTCTAGTGTAGCTTATATTTTCAATCTTAAACTTGCCACTTCCGCTTGTCAAAAGAAATATGTTATTGTTCTTTCTTTAGTAAAATTAGCATATTGAGAAGTGGTTAATCCAAGTCAATAAGCGTTGTGGTTTGAGTGGAACCTTTTAGAGGTTATACTCCAACAACATAATCCAATGACCCTTTAGTACCATAATAAGAGTGTAATCAATCTCATCACGCATCGTACAATGATATGGGGTTTAACGGTAAGTTTCGTTGGGTGAAACCCACGAGACGGAGGTTCAAATCTCGTTGAGTACATGGCCTGTTGTGTCTTGGCTAGAAGAGTAGGCGACCCCAGAGTGGACGTCTCGGCTCTTGTTGAGGCATAAGATCTTGCTATGTGTGGCTTGCAGGTTGCTGCACCTAGCCTAGGTTTATAGTGGCAGCCAGTTGGATTTGATCCTGGGCCTGCCCAGGATAACTCTCACCAGTTACCAGTGGCAGCCAGTTGGATTTGCCTGCCCACGATAACTCTCACCAGTTACCGATTGTCCTAGTGTTAAAAAAAAAAAAAAAAAAAATCTCATCACGCATCCAATTCAACATCAACATCAACATAGCAAACATATTGAGTTACAATTTCACTTCACGAGAAAACCCATTCATGACCAAGCTATTAAAGCTCCTTTTTTTCCAACAAACCTTTCATGCCAGATCGCGAAAGAGTTTTGCCCGTTTGAGCATTTCAATATTCCAGAAAGAGTTCAAGAGTTCTATTTCTCTGATGAGGAATCAGCAGTGTACTTCTGTCTTATTCTACGATAATGTTCAGCAATATTGACCACCCGACTGCCATGAGACAATATGTGACCGTTGATAATGGCTGTTCCTGAAATATTTTCGTTTGCCGTGGATACAACCAAATATCTGACTGCAACACTTTCCTCGTGTTCTCTAGGAACAAAGAATATAGGAAATGGTTCATCCCTCAATATGGGGGAAGAAAAAACCTCGCATATGCTCACCACAGAGACACTGTCCTCGTACATCCCATTCTTCCAAGTGGAAGATCGCCTAGAATACCCTGCTGAAGTATGGTATTCGTTTGCCAAATAAATACCATTTCCCATACTCCTTCCACCGGACATTAATTTGGTTCCGCTCAAACATTTCAAACCATTTCTGCCAACGCCAATACATTAATAGAATTAGTAACAGAGCACAAATTAAAAAAGCACGACAATGAATCTGATATACATACCTCAAAATCGAATACCAGTTTCCTGCGGGACTTCCATGAAATGCAAATATGGGAGTTGCTTCTCCGCTTTTCGAGATATCATTGCCCGCCTCCCTCTCCACAGAATCCTGCAGTACAGCGAACTGATAAATGTGCGACTGAGATTTACCAACTTTCAGAAGTTTGTCATCATTTTCAGAAAGTAATACCAATGCCAATCTGTTGGTGTTCAAGATGAATTGAAGGACTTTATAAGGCAGCTCCCAAACTTCTGTCGCACCATAAATTTTGCCAGCTTTCTGCAACGCTTCCCCTTCTGGCGTACAAAGCCATGATGTAGTGAGACTCATCTTCAACTCATCTTCATCAGCGCATGATTTCATTTGCGGAACAGCAGGAAATGAATTTATTATACTCCTCATAACACCCATGTCTTTGCTTTTGTTTTGTCTCACGCTTCGGTTTATAGGGTTAGTCCTAGGGTTTATGAAACGTCCTAAACGTTGATGAACCTTCCGTTTCTTTAAAAGAAATGGAGGGAATGGTTCGAACACATCACGGAGGCTATCTGCGGCTGCCATTGCAAAGGAAATCTCTAAATCGATCACTTCCAGAGGCATTCGAATCACTTGTTGCAGGACCTGCGCTCCCAACCCTAATGATTCGAACCTGGACAAGCTGCATATATAATCTATTAGTCTAGTCTTAGGTACATATAAAATCCATTAGTCTTGGTTGTAGCAGAACAAATTAATGAAAACTGTCTAGCAATATCACAGATAAAAATTGAAGCTGGACCACATTACATACCATGATTCATCGCCACAACTACATAACCTAGAGACTGTGAAAAGGAGTTTTTTGTTGCAAATAAAACACCGCTTAAGCAACGATGCCAAGCGATTTCCAAAAAATATCAAAAATCTCACAAATATATTCTCTTCGCATGCCACTAACACATTGTATTCCTTATCCGGATCCGTGCCCCCTGCAGAAAAGAAATCTTTGGCCATCCGATACAATAAATACCGGAGACCATATCGATGCATTGGATTGGCCTTACTGCCATCGATAACCCTAGCAACCTGCTCATCTAAATCACTGTCATCATAAACAAAATTCCTTTCGATGTCTGCGATCTTAAATTCCATGTCACCATGGACTACCAATACTCCTCGAAATGCCCTGCTTAGTGATTTCCCTTGGGTTTCCCCAGTACTTTTGAAGCAGCTGCTGCTGCCACCAAGAGGATCAAACTTGACTTCAATTAAAAGCGGCGTTGCAAATGAAAAGCCAAGTGCCTCATACACATGTCCATGGTGATGCCGAGAGTAATGGGACACAATTCCGGTGAGTTCAATCTCAAATCCAACACACCAGTCACTGTGAGAAGGTGAATACACCTTACAACACCTGAGAATGTCGCCCTTCATGTTTTTGTTGCAGGGCGCCTCAGGTCTGGCAGACATGGCCACTGATCGAGCCACATTGCATATTTTATTCGCATCGTGTATAAGCTGGTCAATATTATTACCGTTTTTCAAACGGCCTCTTTTCGGAGCGAAATGACTGATGCCGAAGGCCATGGAATAACCATGGCTTTCTTAAAAAACTAAACACTCGGATAATTTTCCTACTAATAAACACGAATTCTTCTACTAGGAAACATTGAGATTTTCTGTGAATCAAATCAAACCGAGATATCTGTGATCCAGGACGGCGTCGCCTATATGATATCTGGGCACAATCTCAGCGCTCAGAAGTCTCTTCAATTCAATTCACATTGATTTTGTCCCTGCTTCCAAAGTACATTACCGGGTTAGATATAGACACACTTTGAGAATTTTAAGGAAAAATATTGATGTGTTTAGAATTTTTTATGAAGGTAAGTTTTATCTCTATATTTAACACGTTTTTGAGAATTTCAAGGGAAAATGGTGGTGTTTAGAATTTTTTATCAATGTAAATTTTATCGCCATATTTTTAGCACGTTACCTTGTCGTAAATTAGGAATATATATGTTTTCTTTTAAAATTTCATTGGAGTAATTTTATAAGGGTAAAATCGTTTTGAAGCGAATTTTTTTTATTATACTTGATGGCTAAATTCTATCTCAAGTTATCCTTTTATAAATTAAATATATATGTTTATTTTTAAAAGATTATAGATTCAATTTTAGAAGTTCAAAATCAATATTGAAGGGATTATATAGATATGTATCTCAAATTATTGATCCCCGCCACTCATGCCCATCAATGTCACACATATTTGTATCGTATGTCATGGATATCAAGTGAGTACATGAGAGGATCAACGAGCCCTCCACCAATTGTATAAGTTATCACCTTTAGTATTTAAATTATGATTTGGTTTTATGGCTTGATTTATCTTCATTGTTTAAGCATTTAATTTTTAGTGACATCATAGAAAAAGACATTTTTCTAGTGGACCATAGTTAAAGGGGATTTCAAATCTTTGGGTGGATTTGGTGAGCAAATGATACTATTTATCAGTGATTGTCATGAATGCCTTGCAAATACCACTGAAAATTATTACATCTATTTGCTAAATTTCCTTGAGCTTTTGTAAAAGGGAAAACTTCTAGATAGAAAAGTTCCCTTACACCATCCTCCCCTTTAGGCTCTGTCATCAACTGGGTAGGCCATTTTATAGTTTTTTCTTTGTGTGTCCATGTCTATTATTTCAATTGGCAGTATTTTCTTGTTCCAACGAGATTGGGTTCTGTTTGGGGAAATCTCAGGTTATTTGTGGGAGGTGTTACTTATGACTTAACCTGATCTCCATGGCATGTTACGAAGATGGGTTTACCAAAATCCTTCTTTTTCAAAAGTTGCAGAATAAAATATGCTATCACCATTGAGTCCAACTTGTGGAGAGATTTATGATGACATAAATTTCATCTTAATCTAATTCCTGGATTGAGAGTTATGTCAAACTAAATTTAGGCCAATTACTTAATGTCATGTGGCATCCACCTGTAACCCACAGGGCTATGCAACGTCCCCATAGGGAATTCCACATCACTCCATGTTGCCATGTGTGAGGTGTCGATTTTTGGTAGCATCGAATGTGCTCTAAGTCTCAACATTTGCAGGGAGGCTTAGGCACATGGATTCTCCAATACCCAAAAATTGTTTTGGGAAATTCCACCCATAGACAGTTTTATTAAAATAATTAATTATTTTTAATGAGACCCTAAGTATAAACTTAGGAAATTAAAATAATTAACGGTTATTAATCTAAACTGTGGGTGTAACTTCTAGAAGAAGACAAAGATCGAGCCAAAATGATCTAAGCTATTGATTAGAATTTAATCTCAGTCTTTGGTTGTTCAACAAAAAGATATAAGAAGAGGCTCGAGTGGCACTTGGAGAAAGATCAATTTTCTGAAGCAAAGCAGATGTCGTAAAGAATTTTGAAGTGATTTTTTGTAGTGAGGGGAAGGGATAGTATCTGATGAGGAGTTTTCTTGGGCCGAAGAGTATAACCCAGAGAGGATAGAACGACGTCCAAAGAGAGGCTAACGATGGCCCATCCAGAGCTGAAGTAGTGGCAGTGCAAGGCCTAGAGGGAGATCGACTTCCTGCTGAGGTTAGAAGCTGGGAGCCGGGGTGTGAGGCCGAGAGGTTGAAGGTCGAATTTTCCATCAAGCAGAGGGTCAAAAGCAAGAGCAATGAAGTCCCCTCCAGAGGTGACGCAAAGACCACTTGGGGTTGATGCAATTCTGTGCAGAGGCTGATGCAGAAGGGACGCGGAGGCTCTTCTCTAGCGAGATCAGGGTCAAATTCTAGTGATGGGGTGAGAGCATCTCACTACTTGTTTTGTCCAGTTTCTCTCTGTATCAGATAGCCAGTTGGGCATCTAATGAATTGTACTCATAATTACTACTCCATAGAAATAAAACACTCAGTTGCTGCACTCATTTTCCCAGACTCAGTTTTTCCGATGACATTTGTCCAAAAATAGTTGTGTAGATGTGTTGTATTTCTTTCTTGTTCAATTTCTTGTTTCGGTATTTTATTTAAATGGCGAAGACTATAGTGTATTAGTTTTAATGTTTACAGTAGGAAACAATAAATAATTTAGTTTACTAATTAATAAATAGGAGAAACGTAATCAGTTGCTGCAATAGAAATCTAGGCATCCAAATTTTCACGTGGTATCAGAGTTGAAGGTGAAACAAGAGAACAGTGCTGGAAGAGCTCAACGTTGAAGGAGGAAGGGAGTTCAAAATTCCCACATATGCAGTAATTTGAATTCCCAAAAGGTTTGCGCAATTCAAGTCAGGAGGACTAGATTTTCATGGTGAATCTCTCTCTGAGTGAGTTGACAGAGAGGTAGGATTTCCAAATCGAAATCTGTGAGTGACAAATGGAGCAGCGCAGAAAAATCCTAAGGGAAGAGGGTTTCTTGGTGTGACACAGCTTTCTGCAGGCAGTTGCTAGGCAGAAAGACGTTAGAAGAAAGAAGAAACACTTAACGGAATTTCTTCCTCAGAGAATTCCTAGCCAAGATATTTGAATTCTCATTTGCTAAGCAGTAGCAGATTCGAGGAGATCATTCAAATTTTTCGATTGGCAAAGATGGCAGCCAGTGGATCGAGAGATTAGGATAGGTTGAACGGTGCATCCAACTATGTGATTTGGAAGGCAAGGATATCATGCCTTCTGGATGAGCATGTTCTCAAATTGTATGTCAACAACGTGGTGGCTAATCTTGTGGATCCTGATCTACCCAAGAAGTAGAAGGGAGAAATTGTAGAAATTTCTGTTTTCCCACCCCGGTTTTCAGTTTCTCCTTATTTCTCCCATGTAGTTAAATGCCCATTCCCATAACCATACATTTAACAGACTGAAAAAAAAAAATATTGCTGAAAACACAAATTCTGGAAATTTTTCAGAATGCTGGAAATTGCAGAATTAAAAATCAGCAATCAAAAACAGCCATTAAAACACATTAAAACACTGATATTTTTGGTCAACTTGACCCTGGAAAAACCCCGTACAACTCTTGGGGAAAACCAGTTTGAGAGCTCTTCTTTATTTCTGAAAATTGCCTTTTTACAGTGAGAATTATTCAGCAAAAAAACAGCAAGCAAATTTACAACTTATCTCCTTTCCCGTGCCTCACAGCAATCTGGAAATTACAGCAAACAGGACAGCAATAAATGCTGTACGGCCTCCGTTTTGTGTGCAGAAAAATCAGCAAACTGCTCCTCGATTTTTGTGCAAAAATCTGCCTTTCACTATGTGCTGAATCAGCTGTACAAATCTGCTCAACTGCTGCCTTGGAATGTGTGCCAAGCTGATGTCTCCTTCTCTTCCCTGCTCAGAAATCTCTCTTGCTCTCTTGCTCTCCTTCTCCCAATCTGCTCATGAAAGAATGAATGACCTTTTCCTCATTTTCCTCCTTTAATATAACTCCAAGTGACTTTTGGGTGATCCAAGTGACTTTTGGGTGATCTCTAAATCCAATGGCTGAAATAGATTTAGATCAATGGCTGAGATTAAATGCTCATTTAAATCTCACTTTCTATTTTTTAATTCACCCCACTTTAATAAAGACCCACTTAGTCATTTATTTCCAAAGTCACTTTTCCTTTCTAATTTTTCATTTACTTTATAAAAGTTACTTTAAAATTAGACTTAGTAACTTTATCACTTAAAGTCACTTTTAAATTAGATTTAACTTTATAAAATTATAAAGTCACTTTAGGAGAAAAATTAAATTCTTTTGGACACTTTTCCCTAGGCTAAAGATCAAAGCCTAAGGGAACCACCTGTCCTCCGGTACCAAATTTCAACACTCCCTCTTACCGAGGAAGGTGTTCCTCACCACACCCATCTTGTCCCTGAAGTAGACATGCTTGCCCCGTGGTAAGGCTTTGGTAAAGATATCTGCAACCTGCTCATCAGTGCAAATATACTCAAGCTTCAAAACTCCCTTCTGAACATAGTCTCTGATGAAATGGTATCTGATCCCGATATGCTTTGACCTGTCATGAAATACTGGATTCTCCGTGAGTTTAATGCAACTTTGATTATCACAGTAAATCACTGAAGGTCTCAACGGCTGACCAAATAAGCCAAAAAACATCTTGCGAAGCCAGATAGCCTCACAACTAGCTAGACTGGCTGCCATATACTCTGCTTCCGCTGAACTCAGTGCTACTGACTGCTGCTTCCGGCTGAACCATGACACTACTGCTGAACCCAACCCAAAACAGCACCCTGAAGTGCTCTTCCTATCAGAAGCACAACCTGCCCAATCAGAATCAATGTATCCTGCCAATCTCACTCCATCTCCCTGCCCGTAGTCCAGACCATAATCCACTGTCCCCTGCAAGTACCGCAAAATGTGTTTTGCAGCCACCCAGTGAACCTTCCTAGGCTCACACATAAACTGACTCATCGTGTTGACTGCAAAACAGATATCTGGTCTAGTGTTGACCAAATAAATCAAGGAACCAATCAACTGCCTGTACAATGTGGGATCCACCAACTCGGAATCCGAAGCATGAAGCTTCTTCCAGTTGGTGATCATCGGTGTCAACATGGGTCTACAATCCTCCATGTGGAATCTGCTAAGGATGTCCACAATATACTTCCCCTGCCCCAGGAAGAAATGCCCCTCCTCCTGCCACACCTCCAAACCCAAAAAGTAATGCATCAAACCGATGTCCTTCATCTCAAACTCCGCCGCAAGATCTCTCTTGCAGTGCTCTATGAGCCTCTCTGCACCTGTAATGATTAAGTCATCCACATACAGCACCAAAATGAGAGGCTCCTCACCAATCACAATAAAGTAAAGGTTCGGATCTGCCTCACTCTTTGTGAAACCCATCCCCTGCAAGTATGCATCTATCCTGGAGTACCAAGCTCTGGGAGCTTGCTTCAAGCCATAAAGGGCCTTCTTCAGTCTGCACACATGGGACTCCTTCCAATGCACCTCAAAGCCCTGTGGCTGCTCAATGTACACCTCCTCCTGTATGAAGCCATTGAGAAATGCGGTCTTGACATCCATCTGGTGGATCTTCCAACCCATCTCTGCTGTTATCGATATAATGGAGCGGATTGAAGTATATCGAGCCACGGGAGCGAAGGTCTCCTCATAATCAACTCCCTCTACCTGGGAGAACCCTCTAGCCACAAACCTCGCTTTGAATTTCTCAATGCTGCCATCTGCAGCATGCTTTACCTTGTAAAGCCATCTGGAAGTAACCACGGATTTGCCCTCAGGCCTCAGCACCACCTCCCAAACATCATTCTTCATGATAGAAGAATACTCCTCCTGCATGGCCTCTCTCCAGACCTGCTGGCTAGCTGCCTCCTCATAGCTAGAAGGCTCGGAGTCAAGGATGCTGGTAACCATCGCCATATAGCTACAAAACCTCTTAGGTGGTCTACTCTCTCTGACCGGCCTCTTCGGCTCAGCACCAGATGTGGCATCTCTCAAGGTGTCCTGAAGCCACTTGGGCTTCCTCTTCCCTGAGCGCACTTCTCCCACCGGAGAATGAAACTCCTCCTCCTCATCATCATCAGTAGCCTGAACTCCTGACTGTCTGTCTGTTGTCCTCCTGCCTGCACCTGAACCTGTAGAAGCTGAGGTACCGTGTGAACTGTCCATCAGTGGACTCCCTAGTGAACTGCTCTGTGAACTGCTCTGCATGCTGCCCGGAGGACCACCCCTCTGGCTCGATGAGCCACTGCTCACTGACGGATCTGACATCCTCATAGATGTACCTCCTGATCCTTCTGATCCCTGCCCACTGGATCCCTGCGACTGACTCAACTGCTGCTGAGGGTCTGGCTGATCCAGATACTCTAACTCCTGTGACCTCCTAAAGGCCATGTCCTCCTCGAACTTCACATCCCGTCTGACAACAACTCTCCTCTGTGCAGGGATGTAAATCCGAAAGGCCTTTGAGGTCTCACTGTAGCCCACAAAGATACCCTTCTCTGCGGTGGGCTCTAGTTTGGTCCTCTTCTCCTTGGGTATATAGGAGTATGCAATGCATCCAAAGATATGAAGATGACCAAGATCAGGCTTCTTCCCAGAGAAAGCCTCCTCCGGAGTCATGTGCCCCAAGGCACGATGCGGACTCCTGTTCTGCAAGTAAACAACTGTGTTGCAAGCCTCTGCCCACAAGAACAATGGCAACCCCTGATCATGTATCATGGCTTTGGCAGCCCCTATGATGGATCTGTTCTTCCTCTCTGCAACCCCATTCTGCTGGGGGTTGTAAGGAACAGTGAACTCCCTCCTAATGCCTGCCTCCGCACAATAATCAACAAACTCTCCAAGGGTGTACTCTCCTCCATTGTCCGACCTCAGGGACTTGATCTTCCGACCGGTCTGTGTCTCCACAAGAGCTCTGAACTCCTGAAACCGCTTGAAGACCTCACTCTTGGTCTTCAAGAAATAAATCCAGGTCCTCCTGGAGTGATCATCAATGAATAAAACATAGTACTCATATCCACTCAAGGAAACATGAGACATCTGACCGCTCACATCAGAATGAATCAAATCAAGTATCCCCGTCGCTCTGCTGTCACTGCTGGGAAAAGGGGATTTGGCAAACTTGCCCATCGCACAACCTCTGCAAGTATCAAAGTGATCAGTACTGAAATCTGGCACACCTGTAGTGATCTCCCGCAATGTCCTCAAGGCTCCATGATACATATGTCCCATCCTGCGGTGCCAAATCTCACACAGCTCAGAACTGCTAGCTCTGCTGTCGGTACTACTGCTCAATGCCAAAAGGGGCTGAAATGCAAACTTGTACACCTTTGCATGGCGTACACCTATCACTCTAGCTAAATCAGCTGGAGCGCCCCTGGGATACATCAACACCTGTCCTCCCCTGAACAGTACCTCATATCCTCTGTCCTCCAAAGCTGAGACGGATATGAGGTTCTTCCTCATCCCTGGCACATAAAGAACCTCTGACACCTTCAAGGGAGGTTTGGACTCCCTCTGAAATGTCACTGTCCCCACCCCGACTGCTCTAACAACTCTGTCATCACCGAGTACTACCTCAATATCAGTGCCACTCTCTGAAAGCTCTGAGAAGTACTCACGGACTCCTGTCATATGACGTGAAGCCCCACTGTCCACATACCAGATACCTGAAGATGCTCCGCTAATCGAGGGAAAAGCATGCTCCCTCTGAACCTGTGTGGCAGGTGATCCTGCACTAGAGGACTCACACGTAGTGAACGCAAACTCTCGGTCAAAACGACCAGCAAAGTCCTCAATCTCTGTTGAAGTTGCCATGTCCTGGTTCTTCCCCTTCTTCTTCTTCTTCTCCGGACACACAACTGCATAGTGTCTCATCTTTAGACAATTCCAACACTTCACCTTGGAATAGTCCTTCTGTGTGTTCCCCTGTTTACCTTTACCTTTGCCTTTTCCCCCACCACCGCTTATGGAAGCCTGCTTCTTCCCTTTGCCTTTCTTGCCTCCTGCCACCAGTGCTACGTCCTCATCCTGCTCAACTAGCTTGGCTGCCCCAAGCTGTCCTTTCCTGATCTCTGTCTGAATGCAATCATCCCAAAACCTCTCCCATGTGGGAAGGGTCTCAAGTGCACAAACCCCATCAGCAAAGTTCAACCATGAACGGGGGAGGCCATTCACTGCAATACGCACCAACTCAGTGGATGGAATGGCCTCTCCAATCGCTGCCAACTCATCTCTCACATTGGTAATCTTTGTGAGGTATCTAGCTGCACTATCATTCCCCATCTTAATGTTCTTCAGCTTCTCCTTCAGGACCATCTTCCAGTTCTCATTGGTACTCTGGTAGAGATTGGACAATGTTGTCCACATCTCATGGGCATTGCTCTTTCCTCTCACATGAGGAATGCAATGGTCTTTGATTCCATCTAGAATCAGCCTCTTACCCTTATTGTTCTTCTTTTTATACTCAGCCAACTGAGTAACATCAGTGGGCACAACAACAGAGTTCTGTGCGGTATGCACCATGATATCCCAGACTTCTGCCTCCTCAAAGATACTCTGCATTCTCTCCTTCCAAACGCTGTAATTTATATGCCCATCCAGCCTATCCTCCACCCTCAATCCTAATGACATCCTGCTGTCCTAAAACTGAAAAATAGCACTGCTGTAGTAAAGATAAAACTGTTGTTTATGAAAAAATCAGCTTGCTGGAATTTTCTGAGTGAAAAATCAGCAACTGTAATTTTTCCTTTTGCTGTCCCAAACTGCCCTTCAGCACTCAAGCTCTGATACCATGTAGAAATTTCTGTTTTCCCACCCCGGTTTTCAGTTTCTCCTTATTTCTCCCATGTAGTTAAATGCCCATTCCCATAACCATACATTTAACAGACTGAAAAAAATAAATATTGCTGAAAACACAAATTCTGGAAATTTTTCAGAATGCTGGAAATTGCAGAATTAAAAATCAGCAATCAAAAACAGCCATTAAAACACATTAAAACACTGATATTTTTGGTCAACTTGACCCTGGAAAAACCCCCTACAACTCTTGGGGAAAACCAGTTTGAGAGCTCTTCTTTATTTCTGAAAATTGTCTTTTTACAGTGAGAATTATTCAGCAAGCAAATCAGCAAGCAAATTTACAACTTATCTCCTTTCCCGTGCCTCACAGCAATCTGGAAATTACAGCAAACAAGACAGCAATAAATGTTGTACGGCCTCCGTTTTGTGTGCAGAAAAATCAGCAAACTGCTCCTCGATTTTTGTGCAAAAATCTGCCTTTCACTATGTGCTGAATCAGCTGTACAAATCTGCTCAACTGCTGCCTTGGAATGTGTGCCAAGCTGCTGTCTCCTTCTCCTCCCTGCTCAGAAATCTCTCTTGCTCTCTTGCTCTCCTTCTCTCAATCTGCTCATGAAAGAATGAATGACCTTTTCCTCCTTTAATATAACTCCAAGTGACTTTTGGGTGATCCAAGTGACTTTTGGGTGATCTCTAAATCCAATGGCTGAAATATATTTAGATCAATGGCTGAGATTAAATGCTCATTTAAATCTCACTTTCTATTTTTTAATTCACCCCACTTTAATAAAGACCCACTTAGTCATTTATTTCCAAAGTCACTTTTCCTTTCTAATTTTTCATTTACTTTATAAAAGTTACTTTAAAATTAGACTTAGTAACTTTATCACTTAAAGTCACTTTTAAATTAGATTTAACTTTATAAAATTATAAAGTCACTTTAGGAGAAAAATTAAATTCTTTTGGACACTTTTCCCTAGGCCAAAGATCAAAGCCTAAGGGAACCACCTGTCCTCCGGTACCAAATTTCAACAGAAATGGTGAAGACCAAAATAATGATCCTCGATAAACTGAAGGATCATATAGTTTTTCATATCGTTGGGAGAAACACTGCCAAGGAGATGTGAGATGTATTGTCCACACTATATCAGGTATCTTCCGAGCAGCAGAAGATGTACTTGGAGAAGATGATGAGGTCTATGCAGATGCATAAGGGGGAACGCATTGATTTATTCCTTGCAAAGCTTCAGGAGACTCGAGATGAGATGGCAGTTGTGGGGTCAACACCTCAAGGTTTTGAGATGGTAAGACTAGCCCTAAATTCAGTATTTGAGGAGTGGAAAGTCTTTATCCAGAGCAACTAGGGTAGGGCACCTTTACCAAACTAGGATGAAATGTGGGCGTCTCTTAAGTAAGAGGAGCTGAGGAGGGACTTGGTCAAGTGTAAACTTGATGAAAGCAACAGCAGTGGGTCGAAGCCCAAGGAGGAGGAAGAGAATGCAACCCTCGCATCCAAGGGGCAACAGAAGCAACGAAAGAAGAAGAAAGATGTTTCGAATATAAAATACTTTAGGTGTGATGAGTTCAACCACTACACAATAAAGTGTCCTCTCAAGAAGAAGGACAAAGATGAGAACCATGATACAAAGGTTGCAGCCACGAAGATCGAGGAGGAGGGGTTCGCCATGACAACCCATGCATCTCCAGGAGGAAGGTGGGGTGATTTAGAGTTGTAGTTCGAAAGGACTACAGATGGGAAAGATCCTTGAGGAGCCCACCTCCTGGATCAATTCCTTGGTACGGAAGCCCATATCTGAAGTAGCAGGATGGACCAGTGTCAGTTGATGTAGAGGAGTGTTAAAGTGACAATTTCAGTGGCTAGAAGCACCAGAGTCTAAGCAGCGTAGAGGTAGAGTTAACAGTAGTGGAGTTGGCATAAAGTAGAGATCAGTAACCACACAGTAGCTTCAGAGGGTCAGTGCAGAGACTAGGAATAGTTAAAACGCCAGCAACAAGATACATCATACTGAGGATTCTTTTCCGTTGTTGATGCATTAGCAATAGCAGTTGGAGAAGGTTGCAATGTAGATGAAGAGTTGGCAGTGGCAGTGCCAGGAGCAGCATGGATGCAAAATTGAGAGGGAGTTGCAGTACAGATGGAGTGTTGACAGTGGCAGGGTCAGCAACAATTATGCAATAGTTTGTGGAAAGGATGCTAGACATCAGCAGTACAGAAGGAAATGTTACAAAATAGAGTGATGCTTCAGTAGGTCGCATTACTAGAGCACATTCCTCGCTAAGAGGGAGTGTTGATTTATGGTAGCATCGGATGTGCTCTAAGTCTCAAAATTTGCATGAAGGCTTAGACACATGCATTCTCCATGTTGTAGTGTTTATTTCTCAAAGATGTACAAAAAAGATCCCACTTAAGACTATGAATGTTGAACAGTCTCAACAATATAAATGGCTACTAAACATTGTAGATCTGCAGAAACTGATAGAAACAAAACCTGCCAAAGCCTTGATCTATGCCACAATCATAGTTAAACAACAAAAAGAAGCAATAATAACTTCAATCATCCAATGGAAACCAGATATACAAAGAATAGATTTTATTATAACACCTGCAAAGGGAACAAATAAGTGATACCAATCCCCCTCTATGGGATGGGTTCTTGGCTATCATCAAATGTCTTCAGCTTGGGTAGAGTCTCTCTCCTCTATAATGTGTAAACCCAACAAATAAAATGTTTGAGTTCAATGAGAACCCAAATGGAAGAAAAATGGTGTTCGACAATGACAATAATCAGAGTTACAATAGTGAGTGCAACAATGAAAATAATCAAAAGTGAATAATGAATGGAAAATCCTTCTATTTATAACAAAATATTGAGTTATCCTCCAATAATGAAAAATAATAAAATATTATTAACTCTATTCTTGCAATAACCACTTGGAATATTTTATTATATTTGGTTAGGAAGGAAAAAGTATTTAAACTTTTATTTAGAAATCATAAATAAATAAATGATTTATTTATCATCTCAAGAAATTGGTTAAGGAAAAATAAACAAATAATGATTTATTTACTCATTCCTAAGGGATTTAGTAAAATTTGAAAAGGAATAATATTTAATTAGTGATTAATTAATTATTCCTACAGAAAAATAAGATAATTAATAATTTATCTGTTGATTTTTCATAATTGGGTCAAATATGACGAGGAATAATAATTGAACAATGGTTTAATTATTTATTCCTAGAAGAAAATTAAATAAATAGTGATTTATTTAATTATTTTTCATGGGTTTAATTATAAATTACTTAACAAAGGTGATTTATTAGGTAATTTCTCATAGTGAAAGCAATTTTACTATGGTAAAATTGGCTTTACATGGTGTACTTCGATCAATCTAGTAAATTAGGCTAGATGATCAATTTTTTGGTGATAACAGGTTACCCCCCAATGTATGAGTGTTAGGAGAAAAACGTATGACCGAAGTATGTTGTAAAGACATAATCACTAGACAATAAAATGGAGTCAGAGAGAGAGAGAGAGACTAATAGAGCTGAAGCGAAAGAGGATAGGGATAGAGGGGGCGAGACCAATGCAAGCTTCCTTTTATGTTATGGTACCGGATCTCAGTGAGGTAGGGGAGGCATACCTATACCCGCCGAGATAACTTAGTAAAAAATTAATGGTGCACCTAGAAACATAAAACTGAGCAATGAAGTACATGTTGAATGGTACATGACACTCTGGCATAACTCAGCCAGAAAATAATACAATGTGTCCCATATACGTAATGCACCTGGAAAAAACATGAGTCAAGACTTAATACAATATCATCTGAGTACATGAGATATAATGGCCCTTCCCTCAAAAAATGGGTGGGAGGGAGGGTATAACAATCGAAGAAGTCCTACTGAATGGGCAAGGGCTCTGTAAAATTGAATGGATCATCTGAAGGGGGTGTGCATGCTATGAACACTACAATTGGTAGGAACTGAACCCATCAAATCTGAAGAACTGCATCTGAGGCTATAACATAATAGGAATGCATCCAAGCATGTGGGGGCATTACTAAAGGGCCACCCCCTCATGAGGTCTAAAACATCTCACACATACCCGGAAATCACTGGTACAATCTTCTACATCACTGGACCATCAAGTGTATGGATCACAAACATGAAACAATCAAGTCAAAGGGAAATAATCAGTCCCTCTACTCAATCTGAGGTACCAAACAAGAATGGAAGTTGGAACCAAGATACACTGCCCTCTAGGCCATTTTTCTAGAATAAATGAGTTGATGTCAATAGAATAGGACCCATGATAGGTGGGGCAATGAGGACCCTCAACTAAGGCACGAGGGAAAATAGTAATGTGACTAATGGACTGACACCAAGGATAATGGAAAATGTGAGACTGAGGAACAAATAGACGACTTCCCTTGTCAAAGCATAAAGTGCATGGTTGACCTAGCAGTGACTGACTCAACTCCGGAGGGGATGGGGATAGTGTGACTGGAGGCCAAAATGGGAAACACAAGATGAACAGTATGAAAATATGGATGGAATACTATGACATGATATAATGGGATGTGAAATAGACTCCATGGATGCAAGGATTACTCATCCTTGATGCTCTAAACAAGGGTGACTCGTTGATGCTACCACACAGAATAGGCCCAGTGACGACCATGAAAACATGAGTAAAAGATGGTTACTCATGATGAAAATCAACACATGGTACGACAAGTATTAAGGGAAGGTGGACCTCAAAGTACAAGTGTCTCCTTATAAAGAAATTTGATTCTGAGAGGTGACAAAGTGACCCTTCTTGGAAAAATGACTTCCTAGTGAAGTGTCAAATCATCAAAAATTGATAAAGACCCATTATAGTACTCGATGAGAGCTTTCGAATGGTGGTTATGGTTCATAAAACTAAGCTACGATTGGGTTGCAATCAACGATAGAAAAATTGTGGATTTTTGTATGAAAGGACGTTTTCCCTCCAATTTGAATTCATTTTCTAAGTGAGTTGTGGTGAATTTGGAGAGGAGAAAGAGGCCCTAAATATTATGGAGATCGTAGCGGATAAATCGACCATCAGAATTAGGATCTGTGACTTTTAGGTAGGTGGCCTTACTCACCTCTTCAATTTTAGTGGTTTATTTTCTAATTTTTTGCCCCTTGTAACTCCCTGGGAGACCCCTACTCCTCTTCGCGGTCGCATCATGCTTTTTGGGCCAAGAAGTGTGTTTTGGCTCATAGAAAATAGGTGAAAACCTATGAGCTCACTCTTTCTGGGTAGAAAACTGCGAGTTGTGGCTAAAAAGAGGGGTGGTTTGCTGGCCTTGTGGGGGCTGTAGGTTGATCGGTATAGACCAGTCTTCTATAAACTGATAAGACATGTGGTGTTTTGTAGGCATGGAAGAGCTGAAAATCAACTGGTATGATCAAGGCATGGATACCCTTCAATCCGAGATTCAGAGGGATCAGGGGGTTCAAGGGGCATTAGCTCACTATGGGGTTCTCAAGTTGGTAGAGAAGCCATTGATGAGGGAAGGTGAGCCCTCGTTATCGATAATTGTGAGCTATTGGGATCCAGATCATGAGGTCTTTGTCATGCAGGGGCACAAGATTGAGCTCACATTACAGGATATTTATTTCTTGACCGGACTCCCTCCCCTAGGGGTGGAAGGGATATACATTTGGTGTTGCCTCGTGGGAGGAACATTATAGAGTTTGTGGAGTGCCATTGTCCACAGGATGTGCTTGTTAAGGGCACGACCATCCCGATTGGTGATCTAGATAGGCTAGAGACATGGGTTGTTTCCACAACTGTGTTATGGGTCTTGGGCAGCCAGGCGTTCCACCACATCACTGGTGGGTAGATGATGTTGGTTGAGAGTGTTTTGACCACGACCTACTACGGGTGGGCCTAGATGATGTTGTCTTCAGTGAAATGACAGTTAAGTCTATGCAGGAGGCGGGTGAACAGTGACTGTGCTTTTGGTACAATACTGTGTGCATTCTTCTTTGAGAAGATACCCAATATCCGTCATCATGTGTCGATGTAAGATGAGGGCCCACGGGAGCCCAGGATGCCCTGTTGGGGGAAGCTATTGTGGAGAGGAGGAGAAGAGAGAGTCGGATGGGTGTTCCAACCTGCATTTTTCACACATTGGGATCAAATTCCCCTCTACATTGACGATTATCCTTAGAGCGGGATGAGCTATTAGGGTGATCCTGACTTACCACTTCCACCCAGGCGAGCATGGGGACCAGACAGTAAGTGTTAAGTTGCTATTTTTATGGTGCATTTCATATTTTTATCACATGTATATGGTACTAAGTGTAAAATATGTGGTATGCAGATATAGCACTGGTAAAACCGGCAAGATATGATGGATGAGCCGCAACGCCTGGGGCTACAGATCGAGGAACATCGTCATCACGTCAAGGCCTAGAGGATAGTGCGCTACTTGTTGATCTACACCGTAGGTGTGAGGTACTCTTGACCAGAGTTTCAGAGCGTGGATAGCATGAGTTAGACGATTGATGCACAGATGAGTGTATTGGCCTTCCCTCAGAGTGGCGAGATATCATGCGGCACATGGCGATGGCTGCCCAGGAAATACGTGATCTACGTGCAAGTGGAGTAGAGCCTTTGGCAAGGGATCCGCCGGACAGTGACTAGACATGGGGACCTGTGGGTTCCTTTGATTTTGATTTTTGTAACATGCTATGGGCATGTCCGATGTATTTAGAGCTACGGGCTCCAAACACTTATATGATACATAATATGATTATGCATTTTTTATATGACGATGATGGTTTTCCATGTGATGTGTTTATGGTTGTATTCTATGGTATGCGTGTGATAAATGCCAATCTAGAATGTTATTTGCAATTGATCCAGGTGGATATTGGTGGCCACCTGCCAAGTCCACCTGGACCCCCACCATTGTCTTTCTCAGCATTTTCAGTTTACTTAATTGTAGCACAACTTACTATTTTTAGCAGTTTTTCGGGTCCTGAACTTCCGGAGCCGTTTTGAGGCCCTAAACGACGTTTTTTGGGAAATCTACCGCCAAGCGATTTTTTTGATAAAAATCATCTTTTCCGTCGTAGTCCTCGGAGAGATCTTTCCAACGGGCTATCATGCATGTCAAACGGAGATAGTATGACCAATTCGCGACCCCGGGAAGTTGATGTACCAACTTACCCAAAAACGGGGCCCACAATTTGGCGTTTCATCTTCTAGGGTTAGGTTTTGGAATGTGAAGGGTTTTCTATTGTTTCTCAACAATAAATAGGACTCCGAGCCTCATTGTAACACAGTTCAGAGGCATGTAGCCATCACATCTCTTCTTAGAGATAAGCTACCATCGCCCTAGCTAGTTTATTTCCATTTCTGTTGTAAGCATATTTGAGTATTTTCCATTAATGAAATGAAGTATTATTTCCGCTGCATCTTTGTGTATATGGTTATCTCTGTAATTTGTTGCGTTCCTGTTTAAATCCGGATCAGTGGTATCAGAGCGGTCTGCTTTTTCTCTGTTTTTCTTTGCATGTCCCCAACAAGGTCGGGATATAAGGAGTTAGGGCTTGAACTGGTTGAACCTTTGCAAGACCAGCCTCGCAAATCCCGACGGCCTCCCATGGCGGACGAGAAGAAAGACGAGGGGGCAGGAGATCCCATTAAAATCTTGCTCGAAGAAGCCCTCGAGCGACAACGGAACGCGATGATGGACAGTTTTGCCCAGATCCTTCAGCGGCTACCGAGAAGCAACGCATCGACTTCCAGCAGCTACTCTGGAAACGCCACACCCTTTAAGGTACAAGTTAATTTTGAAATCCCCATATTCGAAGGTCAGATAGACGCAGATGCCGTAGATAAATGGTTAAATCTGCTAGAGGGTTATTTTTCTGTTCATGAATTTTCGAGTCGGGAAAAGATTGTTTTTTCTCTCCTCAAAGCAGCCCCCCGCGTCAAGGACTGGTGGGAAACCTACTGCGAGCAGAAGGATGAAAGTACTGGCTCACTATTTTCAGCCGCACCCACCTGGGATTCGTTCCGGGATGCTATCAAGGAGCAGTACTACCCTGTCGGGAGCTATGAGGATGAATACATAAAGTGGACCACGCTGCGGCAGGGAAGGGACCAAGACGTGCCGGAGTTCACCAATCTTTTCCATACCCTTCGCACAAAGTTGGGTATCAAGGATTCGGAGCAACATTTGATACTCAAATACCGTGGCTGCCTGCACAAGTACATCCAGGAAGAAATACAATTCCTAAACATCCCCTCGCTCGGCGCAGCATACCGGTATGCCGTCAAGGTCGAGCAGAAGTTTAAACAAAAGAAACGAGACTTTGGATCTGCGAATCCAAAGCAGGGGAAAGGTGCCCCTAAACCACAGAACAAAGGACAAATCCAAGGCGGGACAGCCCAAGACAACCAGCCGAAGCTGCAAGCAAAGAACAGCGCCGCGAAGCCGAGAAAGGACACTGGAAAATGGTGCGAGTTCCATAAGAGCTCCACTCACAACACAAGTGAGTGTCGGGCCAAGCAGTCACTGGTGGCTGAGCTAAAGGTTTCAGAATCAGATGCATGTTCCGACACGGAGTCAGAACCCGATAAGGGGTATGAAAAAGGGAAGCAGATCATTGATGCGGACCCCAGCGCCACTGTTGCTACCGCAAAGATCCAGAAAAATGAACCCGAAGATCCAGAGGAGGAGGAGCGTCTCTTCCACTCCCAGATGTGGGTAAAGGGCTCCCCGATACAGTTCATTGTTGATAGCGGGAGTCAAAAGAACCTCATTTCGGCAGAGGTCGTGAAGCGGTTGGGCTTACCGACCACATCACATCCACAACCATACACCATTGGGTGGCTTCACCAAGGACGAGATCTTCGCGTGAGCCAGCAGTGTCGCCTTCCATACAACATCAAGCCCTTCACGGATGAGGTATTGTGTGACATTGCTCCCCTTGAAGTTTGTGATGTATTACTAGGACAACCATACTTGTGGAAGCGACATGTTGTGTATGAATCGAGGCCCCGTGCAGTTATTATTACATTGGGAAATAAGTTGTTCAGGATACCAGAGGTAGCACCACCTGCCGCCCTCTCTTTGATTACTGCAAAACAATGCAGTAAGATCATTTCCAAAACCAGGAAATTTGTTTTCCTGATGATACGCCCTCAAGGAAAGAAGAAGACAGTGGCCGCGGCCTCCAAACGGGGCCCCTCTGCACGACAACTACAGATGGACAAGATTGTGGAGGAGTACGAGGACATCTTCACCTCTCCGGCGGGGGTTCCTCTGCACTGTCAAGTCAAGCACTCCATCGATCTGACCCCAGGTGCACCGCTACCCAATGGACCAATTTATCGGCGCTCCGTTCTGGAGAACGATGAAATCAAGAGGCAGATTCAGGAGCTCCTGCAGAAAGGTCACATCCGTCCGAGTTCATCGCCCTGTGGGAGCCCGATCGTGTTGGTACAGAAGAAGGATGGGACGTGGAGACTCTGTATTGACTATCGGGCGCTGAACAAGATCACTGTCCGTAATAGGTACCCGATCCCACGGATTGATGACCTCCTAGACCAACTAAAGGGGGCGAAATATTTCAGCAAGATCGATCTGAAGTCAGGATATCACCAGGTACCAATCGAACCCTCAGATGTGTGGAAGACTGCCTTCAAATCCAAGGAGGGCCTCTTCGAATGGTTGGTCATGCCTTTCGGATTGACGAATGCTCCTGCAACCTTTATGAGGCTAATGGATGACATCTTGCGGCCATTCACCAACTCCTTTGTGTAGTATACTTGGATGACATTCTGATCTTCAGCCAGAGTTGGGAAGAGCACCTCCACCACATCCGACAGGTTCTCCAAACACTGCGGCAACACAAGCTATGTGCCAATTTGGAGAAATGCACTTTTGGCATGACCGAGGTTCAGTATCTGGGATACATCATTGATGAACAGGGGGTGCATGTCGATCCAGCCAAGGTCCAAGTCATTCGGGATTGGCCCTCTCCAACCACTCTAACAGAGCTACGCAGCTTTCTAGGTCTTGCCAACTTCTACCGCAGGTTTGTGTTGGGATTTTCTCATATTTCTTGGCCCTTGAGTCAAGTCACCAAGGGCGGGGCGAAAGCAAAATTCTTTTGGTCTGAATCTCAACAGAAGGCATTCAGGGAGTTGAAGGATCGCCTCTGCACGGCACCAGTGCTCGCGTTACCAGATTTACAACAACCATTTGAGGTCGAGACAGATGCCTCTGACTATGCTATTGGGGCAGTCCTTACTCAACATGGACATCCAGTGGCATATCACAGTGAAACACTTTCAGACACAGTCCGGAAGTACCCCACTTATGATAAAGAGATGTATTCCATTGTACAGGCCTGCCGACAATGGAAGCATTACATTTTGGGGAAGGAAACGGTCATCCACACAGACCACCGACCTCTGCAGTTCATACAGACCCAAGGGAAATTGCAAAATGATCGCCATCAGAAGTGGTCTACATACCTGCAACAGTTTCACTTGAATATCAAGTACAAAAAGGGCAACACCAATAATGTTGCAGATTGCCTCAGTCGACCACCGATCATGGCGCTAACCACCGTGCTCAACTCTTGCGGGCACGAGACTTCTGATTGGCCACTTCTCTACAAAAGCGACCCAAAATTCGGCCACACATACCAGACACTCTTGGAGGGTCGGCAGGTTGCAGATTTTCACCTCCAGGATGCCCTATTATGCCACCTCGGTCACCTTTGTGTTCCTTCAAGCGAGCGTGCCAAGATGATTTGGGAAGCACACTACAGTCGGGTTGCTGGGCATTTCGGGGTCGAGAAAACAGTGGCAGTACTACAAAATTATTTCTATTGGCCGAATCTTCGACAGGATGTTGGGAAGTACATCCGATCATGTACTGCCTGTGCCATTGCCAAACCGACCATTAAGAAGCAAGGCCTCTACACCCCGTTGCCTACCCCTAGTCGACCTTGGGAATCCATCTCCATGGATTACATGTCAGGCCTTCCTTCCACTAAGCATGGAAATGACTGTGTTTTTGTGGTCGTCGACAGGTTCTCAAAGATGGCCATTATGATGGCCTGCAAGAAGAATATCACAACAGAAGCCACTGCTAAACTCTTCTTTGAACGAGTGTGGGTGCACTTTGGGATCCCACAGTCTATCATCTCAGATCGGGACAGTCGGTTTCTCAGCACATTTTGGTCCAGTCTCTGGTCAATGATGGACACCAAACTCACGAAGTCCACAGCCTTCCATCCTCAAACTGATGGCCAGACAGAGGTTGTCAATAGGATGATTGTGCACATTCTGCGCATGTATAACTCAAAGCATCCACGCACATGGGACGAGAGCCTCCCCTATGTTCAGCATAGCTACAACCGAGCTCTTCACAGCTCCACTGGCCATAGCCCTTTTCAGGTGGGTTTGGGATTCCAGCCACTATGCCCCATTGATGTGGCCATGCCACTTGCAGCTACTCACATGAATTCAGCTCATGTCCAGTACGAAACAGATAAGGCCACCAGCTTCATTGAGCGCATCCAACATATTCGCCAGCAGGTCCATGAAATTCTTGAGAAATCAAATGCCAAGTACAAGCAGCGACATGATCAACATCGGGTGCCACACAAGTTTCAGGTGGGCGACAAAGTCTGGTTGCATTTGCAAAAGGAACGCCTTACTGGAGCCTATCGGAAATTGAGACCACTCCGATATGGTCCTTACACCATTACTAAGGCTATGGGAGACAATGCATTTGAGCTTAGCATTCCCCCATTCCTTGGCCTGCACCCAGTGTTCAATGTGGACCACCTTCGGCCATACTTTCCACCATTGCTAGACACATCCGACATTGCAGAACAGCTCAAACCCACAGAATTAAATCCAGATTGCATGGAACAAGCTGCAACTGATCGGATCATGGACACACAGATCAAGAACACTCGCCAACAGAATATCCAACTGTATCGAGTTGTCAAAGCAGGCCAACTCCTTCAGCAGGGCAAGTGGCTCACCAGGGAACAAGTTCAGCAGAAGTTTCCTCATCTCATGGAGGATCTCAACGCAATGGGGACCATTGCTTCCTAAGGGGGGAGGAATGATCCAGGTGGATATTGGTGGCCACCTGCCAAGTCCACCTGGACCCCCACCATTGTCTTTCTCAGCATTTTCAGTTTCCTTAATTGTAGCACAACTTACTATTTTTAGCAGTTTTTCGGGTCCTGAACTTCCGGAGCCGTTTTGAGGCCCTAAACGACGTTTTTTGGGAAATCTACCGCCAAGCGATTTTTCTGATAAAAATCGTCTTTTCCGTCGTAGTCCTCGGAGAGATCTTTCCAACGGGCTATCATGCATGTCAAACGGAGATAGTATGACCAATTCGCGACCCCGGGAAGTTGATGTACCAACTTACCCAAAAACGGGGCCCACAATTTGGCGTTTCATCTTCTAGGGTTAGGTTTTGGAATGTGAAGGGTTTTCTATTGTTTCTCAACAATAAATAGGCCTCCGAGCCTCATTGTAAGACAGTTCAGAGGCATGTAGCCATCACATCTCTTCTCAGAGATAAGCTACCATCGCCCTAGCTAGTTTATTTCCATTTCTGTTGTAAGCATATTTGAGTATTTTCCATTGATGTTAATAACACGAGGAGAAATGTCCCTAACATGATGTTAAAGAATTTATAAAACCAAGGGCGCTAAGCTCTTAACAAAGGAAAAATAGCCCCAGGGCAGGAACAAAATGCCCTAGTTTTTTAAGGCTAAGCCTCCAGTCACCGCACTTAGTTCCATGGAGGAAAATAGAAAGGGGCTAAACAAAAAGGGCCAAGGACATCAAAACTCACTATTTTCGTAATGTATTTTAAGAATAAAGTTCTGATAAGGAAAAGCTCTGATAAGCCAATATAGAGAGTTAAAGGCGTAAGTGTTGGCAACTTCGAGATTGAATGCAAAGGCAGACGAGCTGGTCTCAAAAGTAAATGGCAACTGTCAGAGATCACTCGGTCAAGGGAAAGAACTGCGATCTTAGGGAAAGAGTGTTGGGTCTGCCTTGAGGTGAGACAAGATATTTTGTGCTCTGATGCATGTCTCAGTGATTTAAGTGGATAGATGGATCAACAGAAAACTCTGATATAAGGCAACAAAGACAATGGTCCACAAAGAGGCCATGTTGAAGTACTATGAAACTGTGAATAAGCATGGAGAGCCTCAGTGACATGAGAGTTGCACACAAAGAGGATTGTGCTTGATTGGAGTGTGCAGGAGGACTGAGAATTCATTCTCAGTATGGATAAATATTCAAGTGTCCATTCTCATGTTGAATGCAGTGGCAGAGACCAAGTCAGATGCGTTAGCAGAATGGAGAAGCCATGATGAAGTACACTCGGGTAGTGTGAATACAGGATAGAGTGGCAGCATCAATCTGTGGAGCAACAGAGGAACAAAACACAGAAGCTCAGATGAGCCGGGGGGGTGGGGGAGCAACATAGTGGCCAGAGAGCTAAGTAAAAAATAGTTATGTGCTAGTGCATAATTGTGTAAGGCTAAGAGAGAGCCTGTTATGTAGAGAAAGGCCGAGAGTGCCTATGCAGAGGTAAGAGAACCTGAGAGTTGTGTTGTGTGAGAAAGTTTGAAGTTGCCTGTGTGTTGTGATTAAAGGCAGAAGTTGCCTGTGCTACGAGAAAGGTCAAGTGTGTGTTGTGAAGAGCAAGAGGTTGAGAGTTGTGTATGTGTTGTGGAGAGAAAAAGGTCGAGAGCTGAGGGACTACTTATGAAGAGGAGAGAATAGAATTGCATGGATTGTGATGAGTGACTGTTGTTGAGCAGATTAGTGGGCTGCTACAGAATGTGCAGAGTGAGCAGAGAACAAAGCTATTATCAAGCAGAGTGGCTGCCAAATTACAAAAAACATTCAGTTCTTATTTGAGTGTGGGTTGGTGCATGCATATAGGAAGTTGGTGCTTTAATTCTCTAGTGGGCGGTTAAGAAGGCTTGGGGGTTGGCGTCTCCTACAAGTTGGTGCTTTCATAAATCCAAGGAGCTGCAAGTTGGTGCTTGCAACAAATCCATGAAGTTGGTGCTTCACATGGTGCTTCTGGTAAGCTGGACAGGTGTCTACAAAAAGAGGGAGTTGGTGCTTCCTGCTAGTCGGTGCTAGCAAACAATCAAAGGGAGTTGGTGCTTCCTGTGAGTGGGTGCTCACAAAACAGATTGATGTAATAGAGTAGGTTCTCTTATTTTACATCAATAACAACAACAAGCTTGGTGGTTTTTTCTCGAAAGGGTTTCCATGTGAAAAACCTTGTGTCTCATGTGTATGATACTCATGGTGTGTATGCTTGTATGTTGATTTCATGTTGCTGCCATATTACATATTGTTGTTGATTATATGGATGGGTGTCAAGCTTGAATAAGAAAAGTAAATAGGCATAAAAGTTTAAAATAAGCCTTAATATTGATTCACCCCCCCAGTATTATCATTTGTTTCCAACAAGGTTTACCAATTAATGCAAAATGTACTTCCTTCCTTTTGACCTCTAGTAGTAGCTCCTTGCCACTCATCGAAAACAAATGAGGACCAACTTCTTATTTTACTCCTTCATCTTTTAGAGGAAGTAGTGTATACTTTTGATCATCTTTCTCAAGTGTGTAGGTGTTCCTTCTACTATCATTGATATCTCTCTTATCAAACTACCATGGTTTTCCCAACAAAATATGGAAAACATCAATGGGCCTTACATCACACAATATTTCATCTTTGTACCTTCCAATACGAAAATATACTTTATGCCTTCTGACGCAATTTGCATTTCCTAGCATATGAATAGGAATCTTCTCTTCCCAGTGGATGTCTGACACAATTTGCATTTCCTAGCACATAATAGGAATATTTAAATAGTGAAGGCCAATAATAACTAGCTCAGAGGATCTTATGTGTAGTATTCTCTCCTTCAAAGTGACCTCCAACTAGGAAATCATGCATTTCAGTTAGAACTTTTTCGCATCAGACCTCTTAAGACATCTCAATAGTACGTTATCATAATTTTTTTATGAAAATTGCCCCATCAATTAGCTTATATATATCACATTTTAGCCTTAAATCTCTTTTCTTCATTTAAGTCAAATGACTAAGAGCAATACCATTTAACATATAAGGGGTAGGAAGGACTAAAGAAAAAGTGTTTCCCAAACCTACACCCTTCAACAATTCTTGTTTTTAATGTCACATGTGACTTACAAGTCCCATGTCCTATAAGACTCATTAACTTGACAAATGATTTCATAGGATCTATTTAGCTAATGATAAAGAAACCAAAAACTCACCAAAAGTTATATTTCCCATACAAGATTCCTTCTATTTGAGTTGTTTCCTCCGGTGATTTGCATAAGCCACTGATCATAGCGAAAGAAACATAATAAAACTCCCATTTGTTTGTGCATCCAAGCATTAACTTTTCCTTCCATGAAGGGAATTCTAGCCTAGGGCACGACAATCCACTTATTCGTGACCTTGAGAAGCTAGAGATGACTCATCAATGCCATACTAAAAAGGACTAAAAACTCTTCAATACCTTGATTTGGTGCACCAAAAAAAAAAAACTTATTTTCATAATTGTAATGTTGTGGAAGGCTTCACCTTTGATACAGGCTTATAAGGGTTACTAAAGATCCTGAGAAATTTTGATTCGAGAGACTAGTTAATCCACAATCCACTTATCCTAAAATCCACTTGTGCCAAGTTTTAGACCTCAATTGTAATAGCACCTCAACACCTAAAATGGGAATAAAGTCCTCCTTAATTGAAACCCTTTGAGGTCCTTGGGAGACAAAGATGTCCCTCTCCTCCAATAAGCCTTCAAAGTAATATGTAGTTATTTCAACTAAAATTTCAAATGCACCTGTAGAGATTTATATGTGACTTTATTTGAAGCACTACACATATGCATGCACTTTTAGTGAAGACAACAAGCATATATGCATATTACATATTTTTTCATAGTTTTGTCAATATTTAGCTAGGTTAGAAGAGAAAAAGTGTATGTAATAAATTACATCCACAAATAACACATAGGGACACTAAATTTTTTAGGTGGAAACCCAATTTGGGAGAAAACCATTGTTGTTGTTGTGTGCTTCATCTTCTTATTATTATAATGAATCTTTACATCTTGCACTAGTGCATGCTTTTGCTAGTCCACAGGCTCCTACTTGCGAGAGGCTACATCCTCTACTATGTTTCCCAACTGCTACTAGGAGGAAGCTACTACTCCCTCATATTTCTTGTGATCCACATTTCATGATCTTTCAGACTGGGACCACCTACAACAACAATGATCTGGTAGGCATCTTTTCAAAATGTTTCAGATTGGACCCACTACCAACAATAAGCTTAATAATTAAATCCTAAAATATCAATAACCTTAATCACAAATCAACCAAGCGAAATTTCAATATTAACCATATCAAACTATGCTCATCAACCAAGTCAGTACTGATCTAGACATTGTCAAATTCTTCACTTATAAACATTGTCAATACTAAGCCAAATATTGTATAATGCCAAATAAGAATGCATACGCGACAGTCATTAACTAAACTCACATATATACGCGCTTTCTATGCAAAACAACAACGTACAAATCTTAAATCAAACCCTGACTGCAAATCATTCAACATAATGACTTCATCAAGCTTTGATATTCATCAACCAACCAACAAAAATGACTAGGATCAATCAACAAGCAGCTATATCAATCAAGGTACTTTTAATCAGAAGGCGTATGTGGTTGTTATGAACAAAATTTGTGTATGTACATGTTATTCAGGAACAAAATTTGTGTACATATCTCTGAGAAATTAATCATTGAACATTTGTAGCAAAAGGTCGATCAAGTGCTCTAAACCAAACTCTCCACGTTTACAACAACATCAACCCAACTCTCTACCCTACCATGCTTATGAACCATCAAGCAACAAGAAACACAATCAATTCCAAGAACTGTCTTTGAGTAAATACAATCACTGCAACTTGTATCTCTGTATAATGTGAACAACAACAATAACAATTTACAATCTCAATAAATAGAGAAGGATCCCAGAAGACAAGCAACTTCAACAGAAGGCAAAAAACACTAAACTCAAATTAGTATCATCAATGTGTAACCATGTAGACCAAGGACAAACACCAACATTAGTCAAAATAGATTTGGAAGTCTTTGTCATTTGTCCTACATATAACCTCTTTTATTCAAAACTTTGTCAAATCATACACACACTACCACATATATCTACATACACATTTTTTTGCAAAATGATGAGTGTGACCCTAGTCCTGTAATAAAAAAGTGAGTGACCACAAGATTTGTTTCATGCAACCACTGCATGCACACTTCACTTTGATCTCATGCATTAGATCTTCGCCATCACATATTAAGATCCATATTGAAACAAACTTCTACAGAAATCAAGCCATTAGATGTACTTTTGTAAACAAGCATATAAGAAGCCAGACCAAGTAATAATCGTTTCTACTAGATCTCTCATTAAATATTCAGATTTGAACCTCTTCCTTTCGCTCTGGTGCACACTTGTTCGAAAAAAATCATAAGCAGCCCTGAATGAATGCACACGCTACTACTCAAACTCGTTCTACTTTTATAACCTTTCTGCCTTGTTAATACTACCAACAATTCCCTTGGATTTGTTGGTAGTAATTGTTGACGGGATCAATTAGACATTGTCGCACCAAAACCTTGGGAGATTACCATGGGAAATGCTCATGGTTTTTTATTTTCCATGTATAGGGTCATGTACGCGACTATTGTTTATTATACATGCATATATACATGATTTTATCTCATAGGAGTCACATATGGTTTTGAAAACTACAAACTCTTCAACTTTTCTCAAATGAATCTTGTCAATGCACATCCTCGTCCTCGGCAACACCTATAAAAACATTCATATTACCTATAACACTTCAATAAACCATTGTAGCTCATTTGTAGCCGTCAGGACTCTTGCAACACCTAAACGATCACTAAGCAGATTCTACATCCAAGATCTAGTTAGGCACATCATTCCGCACTCAATCATAATGTGACAATAGTATGCGACAAAACCATGAGGTTGAAATCAAGGACAACACATTAGTCATAATGCCAACAATATCCCCCTTTGGACTTGATGTCAACCTCCTACAAAACACCAAGTCCTTCTCTCCCCCTTTGACATCAAGGGCAAAGGGCAAAACCAAGCTGAGAGGAGTAATCCCCTTGAGGTGCTCCATCCTATAATGTTTATCTACTAATGTGAACCAAAGAACTCGCCTGCAAGATATGACCATGACCTCTCGTATTGATCATGCTCCCCCTTAGCATATACTAGACCTTCTAGTGATATACAATGTAAGTACAAGGCTTTATGAATCAAATACATGGCTATCCATAAGTACATATGTCCTCTCTTATAACCAATGAATCGATGAACCCAAGTTTACATCAATCATCCAAAAAAATAAGACTATATCAATGATATACATACCTTTGACATCCAATGCCCCATATATTCATCAATGTTTACAATCATGAGTCTCTAATTTAAATACAGCAAAATATAGGATAGTCATGATACGTTGCATCCACCAATAGTAACAATACAACACATGATTACTCTCCATAAGCAAGGATCTCAATAGCAACATATGTAGAATTACATTTAAGTGAAGAGCTTTTGCAACATCATAAGTATCAGTAGAGCATCAAAATGAGATTGATCAACAATATGTCACATTATTTCATAGTAGCAACACAAGTAGCATGAGATAGAGATAGCAACCTAGATATCCTTCTCATCAATGAAGATGCCACCAAACTAGAAAATTTCTGCAACAAACCAATGTCAGAGCCAAAATGCAAACAATCAGAGCATATGAGAAACTCCCCCTAGATCTATACCATTCCTTTAGCTCCACAAGAAAAATAGTACGCAATTTTCAGAGATAAGATCCGCATAAATATGTGACTATCCTTCATAAAACTCATGTATACAATGTAAAGTGCTACCTTTTTCTCAACCACAATGCCCCCTGAGTTCATACTTCCCTATTTTGCTAGAGAAATTAGGAGAGGGAAGAAGCAAATATCATCCCTAACAATTGGCGAAGATATTCAAATGAATCATGGGGAAGACGTTTGGTGAAAAGTTTTGCAACTTGTTCTCTTGAAGGAATGTATTCCAACTTTATTTTTTGCTCCAAGACTTTCTCTCTAAGAAAATGATACTTTATTGGAATGTGTTTAGTCTTTGAATGCATAACTGGGTTTTTAGAAATACTAATGGAAATTGTGTTGTCACAAAGAATAGGTATAGCTTGTGGACAATTGACTTGGATATTTTGCAGTGTTTGAATCATCTAGAGTAGTTGTGTACAACAAGTTGTAGTTGCGACATATTTTGCTTCAACAATTGATAAGGCTATAGAGCTATATTGTTTGTTGAACCAAGAGACTATACATTGTCCCAAGAAGAAGGATCCTCCATTGGTGCTTTTACGATCGTCAATGCTATCGGTCCAATCTACATCAGTATAAGCTTGAAGTGAAAAAATTGTGTTCTTAAGATACCATAGTCCAAGATCTTGAGTGCCGTGCAAATACTTGAATATTCTTTTGACAATTTTGAGATGAGTCCCTTTAGGATTTGCTTGGAATCGTCCTACTATGCCAACTACATGAATAATATTTGGTTCAGTACCTGTAAGATAAAGTAAACTGCCAATCATGGACCTATATTCAGGTTGATTAATAGTTGGGGAGTCATCATATTGGCTGAGACTACATCTTGTTACCATCAGTGTGCAAACAAGTTTACAATCTTCTAATCCATATTTCTTCATAATGTCCTTGAGATATTTAGTTTGAGAAAGGAAAATACAATCCTTAGTTTGATGTACCTGTAGACCAAGAAAAAATGTTAACTCACTAAGTAGAGACATTTCAAATTCTTGTTGCATGGTTGAAGCAAACCCTTGGCTCATTGAATCAACATTGCTCCCAAATATGATGTCATCAACATAAACCACTACTACCAAGAGTTTTTCTTTGTCTGCTTTGATATATAAATTACTATCTGCATAACTTTTCTTGAACCCATGTTGTTGAAGATATTTGTCAAGGTGATAATACCAAGCTCGAGGAGCTTGTTTTAACCAATATAAAGCCTTTTTGAGTTTGCAAACACGATTCTTATCATTGCCAAGTATAAAGCCCTTAGGTTGTTCAATATAGAGCTCTTCTTTTAGATCCCCATTTAAAAATGTAGATTTAACATCCATCTGATATACTTTAAAATTGCGAAAACTTGCAAACGTTAGGAACATTTTAATGGCTTCATGGCTAGCTATCGGTGCAAATGTTTCTTCAAAATCTATTCCTTCATGTTGAGCATATCCTTTGCAGACAAGGCGTGCTTTATTCATGACTACTTCTTGGTTTTCATTTAATTTGTTATTAAACACCCATTTAGTCCCAATTACATTTTTTTTGTGGCCTTGGAACCAGTTCCCATGCACGATTCTTTTCTATTTGGTTAAGTTCTTCATTCCTTGCCTTATTCCAACATTCATATTTGCTTGCTAATGCACATTTTGAGGTTCAGTAGTAGACAACAAAGCTAAATGACTATATGATCTAGTAAATGTTCTTCTAGTTTGTATTCCAACCTCTTTATCACTTAGAATTTGAGTTTCAGTATGATTTTTCTGCACATACCTCGATGTGATCTTTTCTAGTGCACTCACTTCTTGATTTTCTTCTTCTAATGCTTCACCTTCTTCTTCACCTACATTTTCTTTACTCTCATTGGTAACTTATTCATCATCAAATTGTATTTCTCTTTTGGGCACACAAATCCTTCATCAACTACTATATCTATACACTCAACAATCTTATGAAGTGTCTTATTGTAACATTTGTACCCTTACTTCTGGAGTAATATCCAAGGAGAATTCCTTCATCGGCTCTGGGTTCAAATTTTCTAAGCTTATCATCATTTCTTTTGATAAAAAAATTTCTTCCAAAATTTTTAAAGTACTTAAAAGTTGCAGGTTTTCCATACCATAGTTCATGCAGTGTTTTGTCACTGTTGACTCTTACATGGGATTTGTTGAGAATATTAACTATTGTTTGCACTGCTTCTCCCCAAAAGGTGTGAGATACTCCAATTTCATCAAGCATTACATGTGCCATTTGCTGGACCGTTCTGTTCATTCTTTCTACAACTCTGTTTTGTTGAGAATTTTTGGCTATAGAGAACTGTCTGTTGTTACCATGTTGGTCACATAAATCAAAGAATTCATCTGATATGAATTTGCCCCCTCTATCAGATCTAAGACATTTGATTTTCAAGTCTAATTCATTTTCCACCATAGCCTTTCAAAATCCTTGTCCTTAAACTTTAGTAAACTAACAAACACATTTTTCCCAAGGAAAAATCGTAATTTTGCATTATGAAATAACGAAAATTACATGTTGTAGATGCCCAAAGGCATATGCTAAAAAGACAAAAAATATCTAAAAACATACCATCAAATCTCACTAAACTATACTTTTCTTATACCCTTCTTTTTCTCCACTTTTTGCCAACCATTAGAGTTTGGAGTGGAAGAAACAATAGCCATTTGTTTTGCCTCTATATTTGCAAATGTTTCTTTTTTAGAGTCAGAGCTCTCTCATACATGAATTCTTTTGGTGCCACTTGCTTCTTTTTCCTGGGAAGTTTTCACATTCTATTGCTGATGAATTGTAGTTGTTGTTACTTTGAATGATGTCATTAGTTCTATCTGCTCTCCCCGTTCTTCTCTATGATTTCCTGGGGGATCTGTTCAACATTAGTTGTTGTGTTTTCTAGGTTTTCCTCTTCCTCGTCTTCATGTGTACCTAAGAATTTCCATTCCTTTGGCTTTTGGTCTTTTTTCTTTTAGGATTTTTGCCTAGGGACACGAATTTTGGAGATGTCAACTTTGAAGACATATACGACGTTTGAACGTCGTATTTTCAAAATCTAGAGTCTAGGACCATTGCACATTATTATGAATCAATATAATATAGTAAGGTAATCCTTTACTAAGGGTTACCTCGACACAAATCCATGCAAATATGAATATTTCTTTTGTAATTCTATCCATGTCCACCTTTATGAATTTCCCCAAAGAATTTCCAATTCCCTCTAACACTTTGATATGCTAGAAATGAAAAGGAAGATTATGTAACCTGACCCAAACTGGCATTTTGGAGACCACAATGGCATTTGCATCAAATCCCAAACTAACCCAACACATTCTAGTGAAGTCATCAATTGATAGCATAATGTAATGTTCACCATGAGGGGACTTCTTCTTCACTGGTCCACATAATTTTGTATGAATGAGTTAAAGGGGTTTCACTGAAGAACATTCTTTTACCTTGAGTTGAACTCTTGATTGTTTACCAAATTGATAGGATTTGCAAATGCTATTTTCTAGAGGTATGATATGTACATGTCATGAACAACTCCCTTCTTGCTTAGTTTACATAGTTGACTGAAACAAAAATGTCCCAGCCTCTTCTGCCATAGCCAACTTTCTTCAGTTTTGCTTAAGTAGCAGTGTTCACTGTCACCCTCTATGATGTATACATTATCTGGAGCCTTGGTTCCTTTGATTAATATCTTCCATGTGCCCAATTATTTGATCATTTTTTTTTAGATCCGAGAATAACTTCATGCCCTTGATCACACATTTGACTAACACTCAAAAGTTATGTTTTAAGCCATCTACAAACAATACATTCTCAACTTTGGTTTTATCCTTTAAAATTATAGTCCCTTTTCCTTTAATAGTTGCAGGAGACTTGTTTCCAAATGAGACATTCTTTTCTTTCTTAACTTCATTAGAAGAAACAAGTTTATCTCTATCACCTGTCATGTGTTTTGAGCAGCCACTATCAATGTACTACATATTATCTTGATCACATGCATATAGAGCTAAGGCACATCTTTATGAAGGAGGAGTCTTTCTTTTCCATATTTTAGGAGGCTCTGCCTTTTTTTCATGTTGATAAGAGGGAATAGACATGCTTCTACATTCATTCTTTGCATGCCCAAAGTTATTGCATATAGTACATTAAAACTTCATTCATAAGAGGAGAGAAAGGATTATTAGAAGACTTCTTTGATTTGTTTAAATTATATTAAGTTCTTGCTTCCCTAGTCTTGATAGTTTCATATGCTACATAATGAATTGCCTTGTGACCAAAGTTATGACAAGTAAAACATTGACCATTGAAGTAAGAGCACCAGGGAGTGAAAAGCCTTCTCGAATACCTTGGCTCTTGATTATAGAAGGGGGCCTTCCCATCCTCGGTTGCCTCAATTGTGTATAGCTTGATCCTTCCTTCGTTTGTTGAGGCTTGATGTCTTGGCAATTACTTCCCTTCACAGTATTGGCATAGCTCTTAGAACCCGTTTAAGAAGATATCATGGATTCTGATGCTTTTTCATTTTGATTAACATTATATCCAAGTCTCGTCTTGATTAAAGGGGAATGTTGAACTTTGATGATTTCTTCCAATGTTTCAAATCCCTTTGCAAATATGACATTTAGATTCAATTGTGCCTTTGTTTTCTCAAGGTCTTTTCTTTGCCTCACGATTTCAAATTCTAAATTCTCATAGTGCTTTTATTTCTCTTGAAATTGTTTTCTTAAAACTTCCTCTACAATTTTAGACTCTTCTAGACAAAATTTTAACTTAGTAATTTCATCAACCAAGCTATTGATTTCCTTTTCTTAAGTTTTGTTGATATTCTTGAGTCTATCAATATCTTTTAATGCATCCATTAAATCATCACAGTTATTTGATTCACTTGCAAACTGGTCTTCAAAGGCCACGAGACTTTTATATTCTTGGTTAGAGTTAGAGTCAACATCTTCATCCTCAGAAGAACATTCACTATCTTCATGAATATAAAAGCTCTTTTTTTGTGAAATTCCTTTTAAAATTCTTCTTAGATGTGTTTTTTCCTTTTGCAATATTCTCTTTGTATGGACCTTTAGCAACATAATTTCTTACCCTTCCATAAGCAAAGCATTTAAATGGGAGCTTACCTTTGAATTTTCTAGTACCTATATGTAGCTTCCGGACAAAGTTTGCCTCTTCCTCATTTGAGATGTAGCAGTCATCATTTGTTTCTTGCTTTTGTTTTCATTTTCTTGTAGCTTTGAAGACAACTTCTCTGATTTCAGATGTATTCCCTTTTGTTCTCATTTTGTAGGCAGTTAAAATCTAATGCAGCCTTACCAGAGAAAGTTGATTCAAGTCATGCATTTCCTCAATGGCTGAAACTTTGGCGTTGACTTAGGAGTTAGCGATCTCAGTATCTTTTCAACAATAGTATAATCTTCAATCTTGTCCCCAAGACCCTTCATAGTGTTTACAACTTTGTCTACTCGAAGGAAAAAGTCCACAATGTTTTCATCATCATGCATTTTAAGGGACTCATACTGAATTCTATATGATTGTAGTTTAGCATTTTTTACCTTAGTATCACCTTTGTAACTTTGGACTAGCTTATCCCATATTGCTTCTGCAATGTCAAGTTGCATTACTTTCACAAATTCAAATTTTGCAAGTCCTCCTGAGATAACATTTATTGCTTTTGCATTGACTTCATATTGTCTCTTCCCTGTATCATCTATGGGAATGGAGGTTGGATATTGATATCCAATTTAAATAGCTACCCAAACATCAACTCATAGTGATTTCAAATACGATCTCATTCTGACCTTCCAAAACATAAAGTTTGTTCCATTAAACAACTATGGCTTGGTAGAGAAAACTCCATCCTAGCTACTCATCTTGCGTTAGGGTCCAACCCTAACCCCTTTATTTATGTAATAAACCCAATGGGTCGAGTCATAGTCATAGTTAGTTAGAGAGTAAATAAAGTCCGCATTAATAATCGTAAGTGGTTGACGGGAATTAGCGAAAAGGGACCACAGTTAGTTGTAAACGGGCCATAGTTAATAAATAAAGTGGGTAACCCGTGTTATGAAAAGAACCACTAGTAGTTAGGGTTTTGGATGTCATTCAGCTATAAATAGTCTTAGTTAGTAAAGGAAAGATCATCAAGTCTTATTGTAATCGAGCTCTGCTCTACTAGACGTTGCCCCCTCAAAGAGGCAAGTGAACATTGAATCTATTTCTGAATAATAAAATATTTGCCATTTTTCTCATTTTATTCTATGTTCTGGGCTATATTTCTTTGCATTTCTAGTATTATGGAATTTCTCGCAATTCGAGAGCATAACAAGTGGTATCAGAGAAATTTCCAGGGCCGGTTGTACCTCCAATTTTTGCAATTTTTTTAAGGCTACAGATGTGTTCCAGCGTCTTTAAACCACAGGATCTGCCATTGAGGGCATAAACTTGAGGATTTGGGGAGGCATGCATGCAGGAACTACAAGAGGTGGTCACTCTTGTTGGACTCCCTTGTATATTGCGATCTGTAGCACTTGACACTCCTTTGTGACCATAGTTCCCTCTACTATTTGAAGATCACCCACTACCTTATCTTGCATATTAGATCCAGCAGTTGGGGTTCTACCGCTGTAGTGCAAATCAGATCCAACAGTTGGGGTTCTGTCGCCATCGTACAAATTAGATCCAACAATTAGGGTTCTATCGTCGATGTGCAAGTCACATTCAACAGTTGGGGTTTCACAGTGCCGATCAGATTCTTTATGCAGTGAGGCTTGTTGCTACTACAGTCTGGGCCCTATTTTTGCAGGACATTGGGTAGGATCAAGTTTTTGGAATTTGGCCACTGCAGTATTGATCAACGGGGAGTAAAAAAAGAAGGTCTGAGATTATCCCGGGACGCTTGCAAGAGACTTCGCCCATAAGCTTCAAGACGATGAGCTGATTGCAATGGTACCATTCACTTGTCAGCCTCAATTTTCTGGCGGTCCCAAATTTTTCTGAAGTGACTTCAAGTGACCCCTACCAATAGATTCCTGAGCTCGTCCTCTTTTCAAGAAGACTACTCTTAAGTAATTGACCAGGGTTTGTGTATGGTAGGTACCAGATCTCAAGTCATGGCATATGAGAATATCGAGAGCCTTGAAAAAAGGTTGGACGAGTTCCAAGGCAATATGGAGCAAATTGCCTCACAACTTTCACAACTCACCAATATGATGCAGAGGCCTCATCGGGAGGAGCATAGTGTTGATGAACACCTCGAAGGAGAATTTAGCTATCACATTCACTTCCATGGAAATCACCAACATTCCCACCCTCGGTCACCCAAGTTGGACATGTACAAATTTGATGGCTCTAATCCTGCAGTATGGGTAGCACAAATGGAACAATATTTCTCCCTTAATGATATCTACAAATATCACACTAAACTACGTGTGGGAGCCCTTTACTTGGACCAAGAGATATGGCGATGGTGGCAGTGGCATCAGAAATGTTATCCCGGGAACATAACTTGGCATATGTTCTCAAAAGCCATATGTGACCGCTTTGACAGGGAATCTGATTTTTTGGGCCATCTCAGTAAGCTCCAATAGACAAGCACAATAAAAGACTACATTATAGCCTTTGAGACATTGCCCATCAGAACTGACAGTCTAGGAGATGACTTCTACTTGGAGTGTTTCATCAGTGGTCTCAAAGAAGCCATCCAAGCCCATGTCTGGATGCACCACCCAACTACGTGGATGGACGCTTGCAAAAAGGCCATTGAGACAGAACTTGCCTTAGCTATCCAGTCCACTTGTCCAAATTTCATAGACAAGGGGCATCCCACCCAGGCTCAGGGCCCTACCCAAACACTTAGGGTTCAAAATGTGTCTCCAGTAGAAATGGATAAAAGACGAAAACAAGGATTGTGCTACTACTGTGATGACAAATACTCCCCAGGGCATAAATGCAGTGAACCAAAATTCTTTCAAATTGATGCTACTGATAACAGTTCATCTGAGGAAGCCCCACCCCTTGGGGGGGCCGAGGACGAAATTGAGGAATGCCAGCCTGACAATGATCTCACCGCTACACCAGATGAACTAGTTATCTCACTACATGCTTTGGCGGGAATTTCTTCACCTCAAGCTCTCAAAATCCGAGGCTTTCTTAAACATCGACCAATAGTGGTATTGATTGATAGTGGCAACACTCATAAATCTATCCATAAGCGAGTCGCGAAAGTTGTTCATTATTTTGTGTGGACAGTCTCTAATTTCCAAGTCCTTATCGTTGATGGGGGGACCATGAAATATGAAGGCCGTTGTGAAAATATTAAACTTCAGATGGGAGAATACCACTAAAAGACCCACATGTTTGCTATTGAAATGGGTGGTTGTGACATTGTCTTGGGTGATGAATGTATTCGCACACTGGGCTCGATCACAATGGATTTTCAGGAGTTATATATGAGCTTTAAGCAGAATGACCATATTCATACATTACATGGAATCCAGGTAGGTGCTCCTACTATCATCAGCTCGCATCGAATGGAAAAGATTTTGAAAAAGGGTCATCACAAAGTCATCACCCAATTTAATGCCATCCAGGCCATTGAATCCACTACTCCTCATATTCATCCTAAGATGCAATAGGTCTTAGACCGCCACCAATAGGTATTTGACAAACCTAAAGAGCTTCCACCCTCTAGGGAAGAACATATTCATAACATCCATTTGGTCACGGGGGCCCAACTGCCTAATGTGTGCCCATATCGATATCCTTTCACCCAAAAGAATGAAATTGAAAAAATCATCAAGGAACTCCTCGAAGCCAGTGTTATTCATCCCAACATCAGTCCTTATTCATCACCAGTGGTCATGGTGCTAAAGAAAGATGGAGAATGACGCATGTGTTTGGACTTTCGGGACCTCAATAAGCTCAATGTCAAAGACAAATTTCCTATTCCGATTATTGATGATCTTCTTGATGAACTACATGGTGCTCAATTCTTTACCAAGCTAGATCTTTGCTCTCACTTTCACCAAATACACACGAAGGAAGTAGACATTCCCAAGATTGTCTTTCGAACTCATTAAAGCCATTATGAATTATTGGTCATGCCATTTGGTCTCTGTAATGCTCCATCTACTTTTCAAAGCCTCATGAGCCACCTGCTAAAACCATATCTCTGAATATTTGTCCTTGTCTTCTTTGATGACATTGTCATCTACAACCTAATCTGGGAAAAACATCTTCAACATGTAGACCTGATCTTACAACTGCTCCGGAATCACAAATTATTTGTCAAATTGCCCAAGTGCTCTTTTGGCGTGGAAGATTTCAAGTATTTGGGACACATTGTGGGTTGAGAAGGAGTGAGGGTTGATCCAAAAAAGATACAGGCAATGTAAGATTGGCCCTAACCAAAAACCTTGAAGAGTTTGAGGGGATTCTTGGGTCTCACTCGCTACTATCACAAATTTGTCTGCAATTATGGTCGCATTGCTAGACCCCTCAGTAATCTTCTCAAGAAAAAATCATTTCTCTGGACTGATGTAGCTCAACTGGTGTTCGTGGCTCTCAAACAGGCCATGTGCTTCACTCCCATATTAGCCCTACCAGACTTCACCAAATCTTTTCTGATTGAATGTGATGCTTCTGGTCCTGGCATTGGTGTGTTGTATTATTGCAGGAAGGTCGACCATTGGCCTTCACCAGCCAACAACTGAGTGGAAAACATCTGGGTTAATCTACCTATGAGAAAGAAATGATGGCCATCTTACATGTAGTAGACACCTGGTGACCATACTTGTTGGGGCAACATTTCCAAATCCGCATGGACCATCAAAGCCTAAAATATTTTTTGGAGCAACGTTTATCATCACCACAACAAAATAAATGGCTGGACAAAATGCTGGGATATGATTATGAGATAATTTACAAGAAAGGGTGTGACAATGTAGTAGCTGATGCTTTATCGTGCCAATTTGAGGATGAAAGCACCCTGCTATCAATCTCTCTTCCCATACCAGATTGGATTGAAGAGGCCCGCAAGGAATGGTTCTCACACCTCTCTCTCTCCCAACTTATTAATAACTTGAGAGAAGATCGTAATTCCTCAACCAACTACTCTTGGAAGGATGATATTCTTTGCTACAAGGATCGAGTAGTTATATCGCCGACATCCACCCTCAAAACCCGCATTTTGGAAGAGTTGCACTCATCTCCAACTGTAGGGAATTTAGGCTTTCAGAAGACTTATGCTCGTGCTCGTCGTTATTTCTTTTGGACTGACGTGAAAAACAACATTCTTACTTTTGTAGCTGAATGTGATGTGTGTCAATGCAACAAAGGAGAAACAATCAAGTTGTTGGGAACCTTACAACCAATGCCACTCCTTGCCTTTGTCTAGACAGATGTTTCCATGGATTTCATCATTGGTCTCCCAAAGTTGGGCAACAAATCCGTCATCATGGTGGTTGTGGATAGACTTTCTAAGTATGATCATTTTTGCGCTCTATCCCACCCATTTACTCCCACTTTGGTGGCTCAAGCTTTCATGGACTAGATCTTCAAATTGCATGGCATGCCGACTTCCATTGTGTTTGATCGTGACTCCACTTTCACCAACAATTTTTGGCAAGAACTTTTCAAGCTATAAGGCACACAACTCCAACTAAGTACCGCATATCATCCCCAAACCAATGATCAAACATAAGCAATCAACAAATGTTTGGAGACATATCTAAGGTGATTCACTTCAGAAAAGCAACATCAATGGGTACAATGGCTACCTTTAGTTGAATGGTGGTATAATACTAACTATCATGAAGCCACCAAGATGAATCCATACAAGGCAGTGTATGGCCAACTCCCACCTTCACCTATTTCTTATATCCTTGGATGTTCTAAGGTGCAGGCAGTTGATCAACTCCTACAGAACCATGTCGCCATGATAGCTCATCTCAAAGATAATCTACATCAAGCTCAGAATCGAATGAAGCAACAAGCAGACCAACATCGTTCTGAGCACACATTTCAAGAAGGGGATCAGGTATTCCTGTGACTGCAACCATATAAGCAAACATCTCTCAAAGAAAAGGGTTGCCAAAAACTAGCACCAAAATTCTATGGACCTTATCAGATACTTCAACACATTGGAGTAGTCGCCTACAAACTGGCCTTGCCACCAACTTCAAAAATCCATCCGGTCTTCCATGTATCATGCCTCAAGAAAGTGGTGGGGAACAATTGCATAGTTCAAAATAGTTTACCCAAATTGGATGAGGAAGGCTCACTCTTCATCCAACCAGAACAGGCCCTCGATACCTGTGAAAGACATCTCCGCAGCCGCATGATCAAGGAAGCCCTTGTCAAGTGGAAAGACACCTCTTAGATGTGACTTGGGAACTAGCCACTATTCTTCAACAATTTCTGCAACTTCAACCTTGAGGACAAGGCTGCTTTTGATGGGGGTGGACATGTTAGGGTCCAACCCTAACCCCTTTATTTATGTAATAAGCCCAATGGGCTGAGTCACAATCATAGTTAGTTAGAGAGTAAATAAAACCTGCATTAATAATTGTAAGTGGTTTACCCGCATTAGAGAAAAGGGACCACAATTAGTTGTAAACGAGCCATAGTTAATAAATAAAGTGGTTAACCCGTGTTATGCAAGGGACCACTAGTAGTTAGGGTTTTGGATGTCATTTACCTATAAATAGTCTTAGTTAGTAAAGGAAATATCATTGAGTCTTATTGTAATCGAGCTCTTCTCTGTTGGAAGTTGCCCCCTCGAAGAGGCAAGTGAACATTGAATCTATTTCTGAATAATAAAATACTTGTTGTTTTTATCATTTTATTCTGTGTTCCGGACTATATTTCTTCGCATTTCTGGCTTTCTAGAATTTCTCGCAGGTCAAGAGCATAACATCTTGCTCCTTTCTAGCGATCAAGCTACTTCCTGAAGGGCCTAACTCTAATACCAATTGTTAGAAAATATTGAGAGGGGGGGTGAATTAATAATTTATTTCAATTAAAATTTCAAATGCACCTTCTAAGATTTATACACGACTTTATTTGAAGCAATACACGTATGTACGCTCTTTTAGTGAAGACAACAAGTGTATATGCAGATTACTTATCTTTTCATAGCTTTATCAATATTTAACTAGGTTAGAAGAGCAATTGTGTCTGTAATAAAGTCAGAGAGTCAACACATCCACAATTAACACACAGAGACACCAAGATTTTTAGGTGGAAATCCATTTTGGGAGAAAACCATGGTTGTTGTTGTTTGTTTCGTCTTCTTGCACTGCTACAGGCTTTTGCCAGTGCGCATGCTCCTACCTGCGAGAGGCTACAACCTCTACTATGTTTTGCAGCTACTATTGGAAGGAAGCTAGTACTCCCTCACATTTCTTGTGATCCACATTTCAAAGTATTTCAGACTAGGACCAACTGCAACAACAATGATTTGGAAGGACTCTTTTCAAAATGTTTTAGACTGGACCCACAACCAACAATAAGCTGAATAACTGAATCCCAAAATATCAATAACCTTAATCACAAATCAACAAAGCCAAATCTCAATATTAACCATATCAGACACTCTGCTCATCAACCAAGTTAGTACCAAGCTAGACATTATAAAATTCTTCACTTATCAACACTGTCAATACTAAGCCAAACACTATCCAATACCAAATAAGAATGTATACACAACAATCATTAACTAAACCCATGTATACACACACTTTCTATGCAAAACAACAACGTACAAATCTTAAATCAAACCTTGTTAGCAAATAATTCAAATAGTGACTTCATCAAGCTTTGGTATTCATCAACCAATCAACAAAAATGATTAGGGCTAATCAACAAGCAAATATCAATCAAGGTACTTTTACTCAAAAGGTGTGCGCATTTGTTATGAACAAAATTTGCATATGTACGTGTTATTTAGGAGCAAAAGTTGTGTACAGATCTCAAAAAAATTAATCATTAAACATCTATAACAAAAGGTCAATCAAGTGCTCTAAACCAGACTCTCCGTGTTTACAACAACATCAATCCATCTCTTTGCCCTACCTTGCTTATGAACCATCAAGCAACAAGAAACTCAATCAATGCCAAGAACTTTATTTGAGCAAATACAATCACTACAACTCATATCTCTGTATAATGTGAACAACAACAATAACAATTTACAATCTCAACAAATAGAGAAGGATCTTAGAAGACAAGCAACTTCAACATAAGACAAACAACAATAAACTCAAAGTATTATCATCAATGTGTAACCATGCTGACCAAGGACAAACGACAACATTAGTTACATTAAATTTGGAAGTCTATGTCCTTTGTCCTACATACAACCTCTGTTATTCATAACTTTATCAAATCATACACATACTGCCATAGATCTTTGCATACACACTTTTCTGCAAAATGATGAGTGTGACCAAGTCCTACAACAAACAAGTGAGTGACCACAAGCTCTGTTTCATACCACCACTGCACACATGCTTCACTTTGATCTCTGCCATCACATATTTAAATCCATACTGAAACAAACTTCTATAAAAATGAAACCATTAGATCTACTCTCGCAAACAAGCATATAAGAAGTCAGACCAAGTAATAATGGTTTCTATCAGATCTCAGATCTCTCATTAAATATTTAGATCTGAACCTCCTCCTTTCGCTCTAGTGCACACCTGTTCGAAACAAATCACAAGCAATTCTGAATGAATGCACACACAACTGCTCATACTCATTCTCCTTTTATAACCTTTTTGCCTTGTCAATACTACCAACAATTCCCTTGGATTTGTTGACGAGATCAATTAGATGTTGTCGCACCAAAACCTTGAGAGATTACCATGGGAAATGCTCATGGTTTTTTATTTTCCGTGCGGAGGGTCGTGTATGCAACTATTGTTTATTATACCTATGTATGTACTTGACTTTATCTCACAAGAGTCACATATGGTTTTACAAACTACAAACTCTTCAACTTTTCTCAAGTGAACCCCGTTAATGCACATCCTCATCCTCTGCAACACTTGTATAAACATTCACATTACTTGCAACATTTCAACAAACCATTATAGCTCCTCTATAATCATCAAAGCTCTTACAATACCTAAACAATCATTAAGCACATTCTCCATCTAAGATCTAGCTAGGGAGACCATTCTGCACTCAATCATAATGTGACAATGATATGGAACAAAATCATGAGATTGACATAAAAACAACATATTAGTGATAATGCCTACAACACTCAACGACCCAACCAAGAATATATCCACTGTATCAATATACTTTTAATATTAAATTATCGATTCACAATAACAAATAAATACCTATTTAATACTTATGAATTTATAATAATTTATTTTATTAATATGAACAAATTCTTTTTCCTTTAATTCTTAGTTGTTGTTTTCATCATTTTCATTCTATAAATTATATTATATTTTATTGTATATTTTAAATTTCACATTTGATATAAATTGGGATATAGAATACCCAAATTTTTCCATGCGTTACAACATGAACTTCAAATATTGTTAAGTCGATTATGATAATTAGTTAAATTTAGATCGACTATAAATCCGAAAAAGATTATACCTCTTTCCATCAAAGAATGCCCCAATTTCGCTGATCGATGGCATCTGCAGGAGAATACAACGGATTTTTTTAGAGCCATGGCAAATACAATGAATGGATCCTCATGAAACCCGTCACTACCCTCGAGAGCTGCCGATTTCACTAGTCTGTTTTCTACTCCCCTAAACACATACGGCTCATTTCAATTGCAGTAGCCAGTTTCTATTTCACTCTGCAACAGACCCTATCACATATACATGACATATAAATATATATATCATATTTAGGTATATACATATATTTCAGAGATGGAAGAGTCCGTCAAGCGGAAAGAAAGGCTGCAGGCGATGCGATTGGAAGCGGCCCAAAATGGTTCGGACGACAACAAAGACCAACATCAAGAAAGCTCACATTCAGCATCTGGGCTTCTCGCCAGTCCTTTCAACGAACTCTCCTCGCCATCTTCAACACCTCAGCACCCTCCCAGGTTTGATTATTACACTGACCCGTTAGCTGCTTTTTCTGGTAGCAAGAGAAAGGGAAGAATCAACAACAACAACACCACTGCCAACGCCAATAATAGCAAAGATTATAGCTCTGGCCATAGCCCTAATGGTCCTGGAACTGGTTTCAATAGGGCTAGGGTGATTTCTCCTTTGAACAATCAATCTTCTCCTGTAAGTAACTCTCCCCCAATCAAATTCTATGCCCAGCAGCAGACTCCTTTCTGGCAACCCAATTTTCATCCAGGGAACCCACAGACACCTGTGACTCCTTTCAGGTCCCCTGTTCCGAGCTACAACAGTTCCCACGAGTCATCTGGTCCACAGCATTATAGTAGTCCATTTGAGTTTTCTAATTCCAGCAATGGAAGCCCCATGCCCATATCGCCTGTCCCGATGTTCAATCAGATCCCCAATCAGGATAGCTACAGGCCACATCAGCCCCATTCACAACTGCAACATCAATATCAGCAGCAACAGCAACAACAAAGTGGGTCACAACCTCGGCAATTCGGCGGACCTGGAGGTCGAGGAAGTCCACTGTCTGATCGCTGGAGAAGCCCAGCTGCTACAGGTAGTCCCCGGTCGGAACCCCACGGAAGCGCTAGCCCTGGCCTTAGCCCAGGTGGAAGAGGGATGCCCTGGTCCGACACGAGGGGAGCTGCTAGCCCTGGCCTTGGCTCGGGTGGAAGAGGGATGCCCTGGTCCGACACGAGGGGAAGCTCAGGTGGAAGGGGGAGTCCTTGGACGAACTATAGAGGTAGGGGTGGCCGGGGAATGGGAGGTAGTCCAAGCCCTAAACAAGGACGAGGAGGCTTGCAAGGGCGGGGAGGTCGTGTTAATGCCTCTGCTCGCGAAAGACCAGATTTGTTTGTGAAGAAATCAATGGTAGAAGACCCATGGAAGAATCTGGTGCCGGTAATAATTATTAGCAAGGCAACCAAGGACACCAGCAATACTGTGGTCCGCAGTATCGAGGGGAATCGATCTGATGCTCAGACCCCACAATCACAGCAGTCTGGGTCTAACAGTTTGAAGAAGATTAAACCTTCACAAGTCACACACACTTTCCAGTCTGGTCCAAGCCTTGCAGAAAGCCTTGCCCTATCGTTTGCAGAAGCAATAGGAGAGGAAGCCCGCAACTAGAATTCGGTATGGAATTCTTGTGTCAGAATTATCAGATTCTAATCTCTTATAATTATTGACCATGTAAAAATATACTTATTTATCTTATTTACACAGCTGGTATTTTCAGTTAGAATCCTTATGATTTTACATCCGTGTGCTACTCTGGCTTCTAAAGTCAACCATAAATATTTCTTCTAATGGTTTCTGCAGGCTCTAAAGGTCTGCATTTATGTTTGTAATTAGTAGTTATGGTTAGTTTTTTGCCGTTTTCATAGCGTAGAAGTATTTATGGATTTACTCTGAAGTCACGTAAATTTCTGCATGTGAAATTTGTGGGTCCCACTTTCCAGACTCAATCTTCCTCCCAAATATTTATATCAGTTTCATTTCTGAGAACTTTCCAGTGCAATCAGTAAGACGATGAGTGTTAAGTTTCAACATTTAAATTATGCTTATTCTAAGAGTAACTATTTGGAAGTTTGCTGTATGAAAATGGGAATCCTCTTTAGTTGCACCTCTACTAATGTGAAAATCTAAGCAACAAAAATACGTTGTGAAATATTTGAATACTTGATCAGCTATGATCCAGTTTTTACAGAGAACATTCAAATGAAGTAACTTCTTAATAGTCTATGACCGAACAGACATGGCTTCGTATAGGAATTGCTTAAGTATGTATGGGATCTTTCTAAGTTGATGCCATTAAGCTATTGCTTTCGCGTTTCATGAGTTCATCATGTTCACAAAATTGAAAATCCAGTTCGAATTCCTCTTGTGATGCTATTATTGTGCTGAAAGTTGCTTCTACAACTGAGGCTAGGGAACACTGGTGTCACTATATGTCGGGTTGAAATCAAAAGTGTAATGTAACAAATGATAGTAATAATACTATATGTTGGTCAAATAGATATACAAATAGAATTAAAAAAACATCTATACTTTTTTTTTCCATATAACATATCTTGGGAAAACCCTCCTGGTAATTTCCCTCATTTTAATTATGGTACTCAGGGTAAACCATAGATTCTTCAGGTTGCAAAGGCAGGTCAACAACAACATTTGAAACTGTTACAATGATATAGTTGTTATGAGTTCTACATGTCACTTGTGGGAATTGAACTTGGGTGGAAGGATAACACTCCTCTCAACCACCTAGAGTAGAGCCAATTGACAAAAAAAACATCAATAAATATGAAAAAAGATATGATATTTACATATAGTATAGAATCTATTATAGAGGGACACCAAATTTACACAAACAGAATATAAAGAGAGATACTATAAATAGGAGATTTACATAGAAACATTGTTACAATGCAAATAAAAATATCTTGACAATAATCAAAATTTTATTTCTACATTTCCATATCTCCATAAGTTCTGAGTTTTTAACTTCTCAGTTATGGACTGCAACAATCCTAAGCTCCTTTTGAATGATACAAAAATTTGTTCTGCAAGGATTTGATCCCTTCCATTGGTTAATACTAAATAGATCCAGGGTTAAGATGGATCTGAGTTGGTTATTTAAATCAACTAAAGGTTATTCTGTTATAAAAATGCCAAATGGCTTTTGATGAAGCACTATTTATTGACAAAGATAGGAAACATCTTGTTCTCTTTGATCATGCATCAAGCATTAAAATGTACCCTAGCATTTCTTACGTGAACAATTTTCAGGCTTTAGTAAACTGGAATATAGCAGTTCAGATGTCTGTTATGTGGACAAGATCCAACCACTATAAAAATATACATTTACTTTCAAAAAGGATTCTGTGACTTTCTAAATACAAGTCCACTCTGCATCATAGTACATCTCAGCTACCATATTTGGGAAGGTCGGTGAAAAACAGTTATAAAAATTCATTCATGAAGAAAAGGAAAAAATCAAGAAAATAGCAACATAAGGATTTTATACCGGCATAATATTTCAAAAGGGACGCCTTACAGGTAATGTGAATATGCTTTTGGTGTATGCAAATGATAAACATCAGACACCTGCAATACAATTAAACCACAGTAAATTGTTCTCGTTGTCACTTCAACAGGAGATTCAGATCTTTTATAAATTAGCACGGACAAAACAATAGATTTGAGAAAATACGCAACAAGTTTTCCAGTCCATAAGGATCATGGAATTCTCGGTAAAGCAATTCAGGGGGATGGCAGAAGGTCCATGTGATAGAAAGCAGCAGAGTGACTAGCAAAATAAATTTTAAACTTTAGAAGTAAAACTAGACTATTTGAGGTGTGATAGAGAGGTTAAATACTCTTTTGGTTTAACAAAATGAATTTTGTACGTTAAGAGTTTGATAAAGCAGGAATATGTAGCTGTGCCCAACTAGTTGATAAGTATCTTACTTGGAGAAATGCCTATACTTTCGAAGTGGCAGATCTCAATCCCTTATCTTTTGCATTGCTTCTATGTTCTTACATTGGTTATACTTCCAAGAGTCAGCCACGCTAAACATTTTCACTGTTCCAGGAAGTTTGATTTCCAGTTTGGCATCCAGTGAACCCCACAATGGCATTCACAAAGATTATGAATTTGTCAAGGTGATTCCATTGTTCTTAAAGGTCAGTTGCATTGGTTATTTGGCCTCTCTGTTTTTTCGTGTTGTTATTTAGGTTATAACCAGTGTGGTTAGATGCCTGGAACAAAGCAGGTAGCAGTCTTTCCCAAAAAAATTCTGGGAGTGAAGCAGTCCTCGGAGTGCTCTGTACACATATATAATATATGAGTGCTTCGGGGAGTGCTAGAGCATGATCAGGCAAGTTGGGAGCAGTCACTTGCATTGCCTTACTTTGGAGCAAGAGTGGGAACCCTAGAGTGCCTCTTGGCAACACTGGCTATAGCTTAATGCAATTGCAGGTTGTAATAGGATTTCTAAGAATGTACTCGGAGAATTAGGGTGTTCATCATGTGATTAAAAACAAGTGGTTCCATTCCACCTTCAAGCATTGAAAGTATGCAATATTGTGCATTGCTATGAACTACAGTCTGAATGAAGATATGAGGTAAATCAAGATAAAAGGAAATTCTCCTTTTCCATAATATTTTAATGATGAGACTATTCCCAAGTTGGACTGAACATGGTCCACAGGATAATTACCACAAGCAAGGAAAAATAATGATTCTTCTGATGAAATGACTTTTAGGATTATGTATCTTATGGAGGGCAGCATCATATATATTAAGAAATACAATGTATAAATATTGCGTTATTTTTTTGGATCTGGCAAGATTACATCAGAGTTTTTCTGAGTAGTCTGCATTCGAAGACTTGAATTTTCTATGTTTCTGGTTCATGGTGTTTTCTCTCTCTCTCTCTCTCTCTCACTCACTATATATATATATATATATATATATATATGTATATGTATGCTGTTTCCCTATATCCAGATTGCCACCTTGCAAAAAATCTATCCATTTCCATGCAATACAGGAAAAACATATTTTACCTCCATGAATCTATCACAGTGCATTAAAAATTGATACTTGTGTCTCAGGTTCAAGCTTTTTGTAAGCTGCAATCTCTTCCAGTGTTGCAAACATATCACAGCATTATCACAATTTCCCAATTTTTTCACGGCAATAATAATATTGCCTGAAAATATCGTGATATTCTCCTAAGATGATAAAAGATGTTAGCCACCCGTGATGTTTTTGTATTTTTAAAATTTTGCAGATATTTTTTTTTCTGGATGTTGGCAATATTTTCTTTGACGCGATGTGTGCAACACTGATCTCTTTATTGCATGAAACAGAATAATAAGTTTTTGTGCTGAAATTATATAATAAATACATATATTGCCTTTGGCAAAAGGCTGCTAAACAAGTTACCCGTGATATGCAAAAAGTAGATGTTCCCCTTCAGCAACCTGGGAACAAAAGAGAATGAGTTTGCTAACCACCAGCACACCTTTATATTTTTTCTTGCTAGCACCATAATCAACTTAATAATGAACTTCAATGGTCATAACCTATCCAAGGGCATCAATTTCTGAGTTTCTTACATAAGACTGTCAACTGAGTGCCACTGCCATGCCCCTAGAGCAGACCCATGATTCAAGACACCTCTTATCCTTTGAGCGTGTGCTACCTGCATGTTTCCTCAACAATGGTGCGGCCAACTTGCAAGTACTTCACCTGGACTATGCCTATACAGTTGTACTTCTCTCTGTCTGTTTAAATATCAATGTGTGATGGAATATAACATGTAACCAAATCACAAGTACAATTGCACTTCACTTCAATTTTGCATAAACGTGACATGCAATTACAATATTACCATGTAACAATAAAGCTGCATTAACATGTATAAATCACCATGCACATGCCACATGCAATATAAGTGTGCGCCAATATAATGTGTGGGGAAGGGCTCTCGGTCCAACCCGAATATCTCAAAATATATGTAATTCTTGCTGCAAATACAATTACAACAAATATAAGGTTGTAGCCTACTCCAAGCTCAGGTGCAATGTTGCACTAATAGTTATTGGGATTAATTCGGTGCGGGGAAAAATCGTAATAATCGGGGAAAAATTGGTAATAATCGGGAAAAATTGTTTGGTACAAAAATATTCATTTTTTTTCAATTTTTTTAATATCTAAACCATCTACAAGATAAAATAAATACATTGACACATAAATATGATAAAAGAACTAGTATATAAGATGTTTAATATCATTTCTAGTGCTAAAATCACACATAACAGTGAATCATGTCCTAAATAGTGTAAGTCCTGACCCCTGAGTCCCAACTCAGCCTCAAAATATCAACAAAAAATATAATAATGTATCTCATATCATGAGCCATAATGTCATATTCAATGAAATGAACCAAATAACTAAAGTCTAATGCTACTGATTTCCTTTGCCCCTCTAGATGTAAATGTCGATGGAGTTGGTAGTAGCCTTTGCTGTGCTCTAGAAGCTGAAGAACTAGGAGATACAGGAGGTAGACCACGTCCTTTACTGTTGACAGGGGTAGCTTGGGTTACCTCCTCCTCATAAAAAAAAATAAAATTATTATTATTTTTTTTCTTCAAAAAATCGCGGTTTTTTCATAAAAATCGGCAAAACCCCCCCCCGATTTTATCTTCTTTCTGAAAAAATCGCAATAAAACGATTTTATCACGATTTTTTGGCGATTAGTGCAACACTGCTTAGGTGTGGTTTCTCAAACCAACCCTCACGAATGTACAACAATATGAATAAAGTGTGAGTCTTCCCAAGACTCTAGCATGGCTTCCCAAGCTACCCCACAACACAATACAATGTGTGCGCAATGCTTCACCCTATACCTGGAAGTAATTATCATATTAGATCAGGGAAAATCAACAACGAAGAGATAGTTACAAAACAACATATACAATGAAAAATGATGGATGACCTCATAACTTTCTTGTGATATTTATAAAAAATCAATATTGCCAGTGAAGAAAAACATGAGTGGGAATAAAAAGAATATGACCATGGGAAAAGCCAATTGTTGAATTCTGAACATGGATTTCACCCATGATGACAAGTTTAGAGTAATGATAATGAAATAGGTTAGTAAGAAAGAATGTGGTCTTGCTTGGCTTAAATAAACATGAGAAGAAGAATAATCACAACAACATTCATGAAAACACAACTAAGTTACTTGATACGAGGAAATAAGTACAATTTCCAAAATATACGAGTGTTGGAAATTTTAAATTGTTAAGAATGTAGTGCCTCGTCCTAACTTGACTTGAGATAGACACCTTCAATTTTACTCTACTCATGAGATAGATATTGTGACATACAATTTATTCTTTTAAGACATCTGACATCGATGATCTGGTTATTATTTTATGTGATGATGACTTACGTTGTGCTTATATCGATTGCTAGCCTAGACTATGTTGATGATTATGATATTAGTGTGATATTGATGATGCCGATGTTGCTTATCATATATGTGTTATGATGACTAATCATTATGGTCAAATGTTATTGGCAATTGTCTAAGTGCGGCAAGAGACCACACTGGCGCATAGGTGCCTGATTGGGCAATGATTCTTGTTTGGTTATTTAGTACAATAGATGTTAAAATTGAATTTATCAATGATATATGGATCCAAAATACTGATGACATGTTAGTGGTTGTTGGCATAGATTATATGCTTATCAAATGACTCACACATGGGTGATGGGGTTGCATGGAGTAGATTGGATTTTCCTTGGAGGGGGATGAGGGCCAACGTCCCTGATCCCACCTGCTAGCACTCTAGCTATGGCTTAGGTTGGAAGCTACTCGGACCCTTCACCTTGATGGTGTATGATACTGCGAGGGTTGGATTGTGGATTCGATCACTCTCAAGGTTTCACTAAGGAGAATGCATTGAGGCGGACACCTTGATAGTCTCACAACAAAGAGTGACCCTGGAGTTAACGGTTGTTTCCATTGTCATGCCTATGTTCCCCTCAACTAGTCACAAATACTTGAAAGATAAGTGTTGTGGCACCCTTGGAAATTCATGAGGAAGTTCTTGAAGGGCGCAAGTGATTTGATGCCCTTGGTATTAGGATATTTGAAGGGAAAGTGTTTGTGGAACTCTTGGAATGTTGGGAAGAAGTTCTTGAAGGACATAATTGACTTGGCTTCCTTGTGAAAGAAGCATATAATTGGAATCTCTAACTAAAAATTGGAATAAAGAAAATAATAAAATAAGGGAAGTTAGAAGAAATAATAAAATAAGTGAAGTTAGAGGAAAATAATAAAATAAGGGAAGTTATAAAAAATTAAAATAATAAAATAAGGGAATCTAGAAAAAAATAATAAAATAGGGGAAGTTAGAAGAAATAATAAAATAAGAGAAGTTAGAGGAAAATAATAAAATAACAGAGTTAGAAGGAAATGATATACTAAAGGAAGTTAAAAGGAAATAATAAAATAAAAAGGATGGGAGGCTAGAAAGTAATAATAAAATAAGAGAGGTTAAAAAAGGAAAGATGATAATTAAGAAGTGGGATAATCTTGGCAAGAGAGGTAAGGGGCAGCAAAAATCATTTTGGTGTGTGTAGAGTTTCTTTTATTTAGAGTGGAAACCTCTTGGGCTTGATGGCTCACCTCCACATTATTAGAGTATTCATTTATCCTACAACCCCATTGTAGCTCAGTGGTCAGCGAGGAAGAAGAGCAACCAAGGAAGGGGCTAGGAGGTTAACCGGTGAGTTAGTTATGTTTAGCAAACTTAGCTCAATGATGGTAGCAACTCAAAACCTACATCTAGTTGACACAGTCCAACATTGGAATTCCATTGTTGGACCCTTGGTGAATGGTAGATTCATTTAATTGTATTAAAATATTCATTGTCGCATGTGTTAAATGAGCAAATGAATTTGAGGTTAGGCCTTGCTAGTTTGGCCGACGGGTTGATCTACGTGGATTTTCCTGTGGATGTAGCCGCCACTCAGTGTCCGTTAACCACCCATTAAAAAAACTGTTAATTTCAGGGTCGCCTTTTGTTGTGAGACTGATGATGCCTAAGGATCAAGGTGTTTGCCTCGATGCGTGCTCCTTAGTGAAACCTCGTGAGTCATCGAATCCTCGGTCCAACTCTCACGACATTGTGCAACTCCAAGCTGAAGGTCCCAATACCTTGCAACCTAAGCCACAGCTAGAGTGTTAGTAGGTGGGATCAAGGATGCTGGTCCCAACCCCTCCAAGGAAAATCCAGTTTGCTCCATATAGCCCGATTACCAATGTGTGAATCATTATCCCTCCAAAGAAAATCCAGTTTGCTCCATACAGCCCGATCAACCATGTGTGAGTCATTTGGTAAACACGTAACCTGTGCTTGCAACCACTAACATGTTATCAATGTTTTGTATCCATAGATCATTGATAAATTTGATTTTAATATCAATTGTACTCAATAACCAAACCAAAATTACTACCCAATCATGTGTCTATCATCGTGGTCTCCTCCCACACTTAGACAGTTGTTAGTAGTATCTGACTATAATGATTAGTCATCATAAAATATACATGATAAACAACATCGACATCATCAATGTCACACTAATATCATAATCATCAACATAGTCTAGACTGGCAATTGATATAAGCACATCATGAGCTATCATCACATGAAATAATAACCAACTTATCAATGCTAGATGTCCTAGAAGAATAAAGTGTTTGTCACAATATCTGTCTCACAAGTCAAATAAAATTGAAGGTGTGTATCTCAAGTCAAGCTAGGACAGGGCACTACAAAGGAAATGGAGAAATGACCCTTTCTCTTTCTCAATATTCCGAGGTGAGGAAAACATGCCCTTGCCCAACTCCATACAAGCTTTCATAGATTAAGCAATGTTCCACCAAGACTCCGGGACAGGGAGACGCGGGTGCGGGGAGACGCACAAAGGGAACGTGTGGGAGTACCCTCAAATTTTAGGGAAATTTAGGGGGGATGGGGGGACGTCGGGGTATATAATTTTTTTCCTTTTTAATACATATATATATATATATATATATATATATATATATATATATATCAAATTCATATTCTATAGTGAAAACATAAATACAATAATACATACATATTTGAATTAAATAATGAAATACATTGATCCATACTCATCATCCTTACTAATACATACATGATTCATCCATAGACCACGAGATTCAATAATGAAATACCCTGATCCATATTCATTATTCATTATTCACCATTCTAGAATCTACATTGAATTAAAAATAAAATCCATCATTCTAGATTCTAAATTGATTTGAAATTTTTAATTCATCATTCATCATTCTAGAATATAATTAGCACTAAGAAAAATAGGCTATAATAGATATTACATGATTCATCCATAGACCACGAGATTCAATAATGAAATACTCTGATCCATATTCATTATTCATTATTCACCATTCTAGAATCTACATTGATTTAAAAATTAAATTCTTCATTCTAGATTCTAAATTGATTTGAAATTTAAATTCATCATTTTAGAATCTAATTAGTACTATGAAAAATAGACTATAATAGATATTGAAATCTAAAGTCTGGAATAGTAAATTGATATAGCTAAAACTCAAAAATAGTGGAGTGATGAGTCTAAAGGTCACTTTAAAATACACAGAGGGCTTGGTGCTCTTGATTAAATACTAATTCCATACCTTTGTACGTGACAAAATGCAATGGAAACATTACAATCCATCGAATCCTGAATTCCTGAAAAACTATTAAGTCTGCTGGATTTTGAGTGAGATCTAAAATTCTACTTTCTCCATATGAAATCCAATGAGGTCGGAACCACTCTCAAACATCTTGAGTCATTTCATGGTAATGTTAAAAATTTAAGTAAAAGGATGAAAATGAAAGATAAAGGAGAATATTGCATAGCATTAGTAGGGAAATATGGTCAAATACTAGGTTTTCCCTGTCATAAATCATTGTATACAAGCAAATTTAAGGGGGGATGCATAGCCCATTTCGAGGGGCATCCCCCTTTTGGGGAGTCGCGTCCCCTACACTAGGGAAACGTTCCCCCTGCGTCTCCCCGCGTCTCCCCAAAAGGGGGACGTGGGGAAACGTTTCCCCAGACATCCGGGGAAACGTTTCCCCAGACATCCCCCCGTCCCAGGTGCGAGGAGTGTGCGCACCCAACCCATTACCATGAATTGCATAGAATTAGTAGGGAAATATGGTCAAATACTAGGTTTTCCTTGTCATAAATCATTGTTTACAAGCAAATTTAAGGGGGGACGCATAGCCCATTTTGAGAGGGGATGCCCTTTTGGGGAGTCGCGTCCCCTACAATGGGGAAATGTCTCCCCGTGTCTCCCCAAAAGGGGGACGTGGGGAAACGTTTCCCCAGACATCCCCTTGTCCCAGGTGCGTGGAGTGTGAGGGGTGCGTGCACCCAACCGTGGGGGACGCGTCCCCGTGGAACACTGAGATTAAGATGTGAGACAGTCAAGTGGAAAGAACACTGAGAGTAATGGTCTGTCAGGACTTGCTAGGTATTTCATTTGGAGCCAGTGGAAACAAAAGAACAGTTCTTGCTTCACTGCACTGACTACAATCATGTTGGAAAAGGGCTGTTATTGCAGAGAATTGGTTGGTCAAAAGTGTTTCAGGATAGCCAGCTTAAAGATATCGCAAAAAGGGAAGCAAGAATGGTGAGCCAACTTACTCCACCACCCTCCAAACCCCACTGGTGTTATACAACTAAGTAGCTCATCAGCCCCAGATTAGAAGCATCTGTATATAATTATGTAATTCCATTTTCATTTCATTGTTCATCTTTGGTTGATCTCTTTTGGGTTGAAAAAGACATGTCATCTCAGTTTGTCATTGCTTTTCCATAATTATTTTGTGCTAGAATTTAAACTTTTGTAAGTTGTCTAATTCTGGGCACACCTGTTAGTTTAGCAGGAACCTCTGAAGGTGTCCAAGACCTTCAGAGCAGCATGCAGGAGCAGTTTTGTAAGTAGGTCCGTACAGAAATCTGCCTGGGTTTTTGTGCACAGCATAGTAGGGGAGTATAGGGCGCATGCATGCCCCAGTTTTAGTTTATTTCCAGTTTCACTGCCTTCTGTTCACTGCCTTCTGTTCGCTGCTGTGCCAGATTTAGAAAATTCTGATTCAGTTCAGTTTTCTGGTTTAGTTCAGTTACGCTTTTGAGTTGTTTTTATATTTATGATTTAGCTTTTCAATTTTAGGAAAAGAACACTAAATAGGTTTTAGAGATAGGGTATTCCAAGGCGAGGGTGAGGTCACTAGGTGCAGTTGTGTGGGATAAATCCAGCGTGTGCATATACGCAGGCAGGTTGGGCATTCTAACATAGGCGCTTTGGGTCAGGTTATTTTTAGTGCACTACCCTATCCTTCTATATAAATAGAGGCAGTGTCTCTATTGTTCATCATTAGTTCGGTGGAGAGTGGTGAACTGTGAGTGATTAGAATTGGGATTTGATAGCTTTCAGTATTTCCTGTTTTCAAGGAATAAAACAGTGACGTGATTTGAGTTTCAGATCTGTTCTTCTTGCTGTTATAATTTTCAGTTTAATGTGTTTCAGGTCCTAGTAAAAATCAGATTGCAGTTTTGGTAGCACTTTCAATTTTCATGTTGATCCTAAGCAGGTAGGTTAGGTCAGATTGCTGGAACTGTTACCATGCGCTGAGAATTTCAACAGGATACCAAAGCAGTGGGTCTGAAATCTTCCAGATTTTGTGTATGGAGAGATTGGCTGTCTGGGATAGAAAGCTGTCGAAGGATTTCAGAGGATGTGAAGCCTAAGAATCTTCATGGGTTAAAGCATATCTGTGTTTAGTAATTGGTACATGTGCACCTGAGAAGGTTTGAGAGGAGGGGGTTGATGCCTAGGATCTTCCAGTGATTGGAAAATTGGGTTTGACAGGAGATAGGTGATCTGCACGTAGGGTAAGTTGCCGATCTGTTTTTTTGTTTTCACTGATTTATTTGCTGCAGTTGTTCTTATTGAGTTGCATAAATGGCCACTCTCAGTGTGTATGAGTTGTGATTGTCTGGTGGGTGCTTGCAACATTCTACCATGAAGTGTAGATTGCAAAATCTCCTAGAAGTAACAAGGTTATGGTACCAGTTGGAGATGATGGTCACACTACCTACAAATCAGAAAGTTTTGGTGGAGTACAACAAGAATGTAACAAATGTGAAGTGAGTCCAGTTGGGTTCAAAGGACCATCTGATCCTTGATATTGCCAAGAAGATGACTGACAAGGAATGTATGATGCCTTGGGCACTCTTTACCATAGTGCAAATGTATCTGGGATGATGTTTATGAGGAACAAGCTCACCACTGCTTGCATGAGCAAGAAAGATATAGTAACATGCTATTTGATGAAACTAGCAAAGATGAGAGACTAGCTTTGTGTAGTTGGTGATGAAATCAAAGATGACGAGGTAGTTTGGATTGCTTTGAATGGATTTAGTGCATCTTGGGACCACTTTGTTCATGTTAATCTATGGTTGAGAGAAGTTACTTGACTTTGGGCAGTTGTGGGATGTTTTCATTGCAGAGGAGTTGAGACCAGTTTAATTCTGAAACAATTTTGAGGGTGAAGTACCAAACCCAGTCCTCATTGGGAAGATGAGGAGAGGAAGAAAAAATGATCCTGAAGGGGTCAGAAAAGCAAGGAGGAAGAATCATATTTGGGGAAGAAAGACCTGAGTCATATCAAGTGCTTTAGGTGTGACCCCTTGAGCACTATGCATTCCAATGTCTTGCAAGGAAAAAGGCCCAAAAACAACAGTAGAACCAGGAGTTTGTAGGAAGTGCACACTGTAGATGTTTTAGTTGTGAATGAGTTGACTGTCATGCGTGATACTACCTTCACCATGGTGTCATGTCTTTCCACAGACATAATTTTTGTTGTTGGGAAGTATGTGGACAATGGAGCCTTGAGACATATGATACACGACAAGAAGATTTTCAGTGGATTTTAAAAGCAAGAGGGAGGAATGTGTGTGGAGTTGGGTGATGATGCCTTGTATCCTGTGAAGGGATTGGGTTCCATATCTTTTTAGATGTGTTCAAGTGATGTTCTTGAGTTAGATTTTGTCTTGTATGTTCATAATTTAACAAAAATTCCGCCTTTAATTTTTGGCATGACAGACTCACAGTGTTTTTTGAGTTTGATGGTCAACAAGCCATTGTCAAAGACAACAACCATGGCTCTGGTTGAGTTTTGGCTTGAGGTGTGCAAGAAGGTATCCTTTCATAGGTCCAATTAAGTAGGTATGGTAGGATGCCATGATGGAGGAGGGTTCCTCCAATCTTGAGGAGACAATGGATCAATGTGTTGGACATCAACGCTCCCTGTGTGTTCCACGACATGAACTAACCGCCCCTCGTGGATCTTTATCTTTGGCGATGTGATCGTTGACTAACATCTGCGGGTTTTGGTCTAATGACAATTGTGATTCCCAACAAATGGTATCAGAGCATAGGTCACGAGTTTGATATACACTCAACTTGCGTTGCGGGGGAGATTGTTGGACATTGGATAAATCAACGTTCCTTGTGTTTCGCGACATGGACCAACCGCCTCTTGTGGATCCTTATCTCTAGTGATGTGATCGTTGACTAACACTTGCAGGTTTTAGTCTAACGACAATCGTGATTCCCAACACAGTGATTGATTCCTTGATTACAAGTGATGGGAGTACGAATGAGTACCAGGATAAGGTTGTAATTTGTTACAAAAGGATTGCTCAAGTTGTTAGAGGATTGCCCTAGGAAGTGGGAGTTGCACTACATACATTGGTGCATACATCACCAATATTGGGCTTTAGTTTAGTTATTTTGTACTTATGTTGGACTTTCATGAGTTTAGTGCAGATGTCAATTATTTATTTGATAGTTCTAGTACATGTTTGGGCCTAGTGTGTAGATAAGTTCATTATTGCAAGAAATTCGAACTATTCATGTTGTGATGCAGACTAAGTTTGACTAGTAAAGTTGACATGAAGGATAAAGGATGTTGGCAAGTTGCTGATGCAACATTCCTTTTACCAAAGGTTTTCACTTTGAAGATTTTGAAGAGAATTTGAAGAACAGAAGGGAGCAATGTTTTAGTTTTAGGTTTTGTTGGTGTTAAATTTGGACAACTAGGTCCAAACTCCATGTTTTGATGCTCAGATTAAGAGGCTAATATTTTTGTTGGATTCCTCTTTCTGAGAGGTGTAAAATCCATATAAAAATAGTCTTAATCCGATGAGCAGAACTTATATTGTGAATTTATTATTCTTAATAAATTATAAGTGCAAGGTCAGCCAGTTTTGTAATGTAGGCTCACATGCCCAACAGATGTGTCACACACCCTCATTGATGGATATATATACAGGAAAAGTTGGAGAGAATTTTATCACAACTCAACTCACATCTTCCTCTCTCATCTTAGAGAGTACGCTACCTGGAGGACGAATTTCAGCCACACGTGGGAAGGATGAAGAGGACAGACCGTACGGATTTTCTGCTGCTAGGGTTTCGCAGAAAGTTTGACCAGCGTTGACTTTGGTCAACGCTTGGTCCAATCAAGCTGAAAATTGGTGGAAAGTTCGATTTTTGAAGGCCGTACTATCTGGCACAAAAATCGAGGTCAAAGGGTTGACCGTTTTGCTGCTGCGTTGACTTTTAGCTTGCTGCCCCTGCGTTGACTTTTCAGGACAGCGTTGACTTTTTGTAGAATTGACTTGGGTTGACTCATCTACTAGTTGGAGGGATCTTGTGACACATCTGGGCTGGCTGACCAAAGGAGACTTTGCTGGTTGAAAGCATCCTGTTGACCGCCGAAACGAACACACACATTTTTCTTGTTTCTGATTTGTCTTCTGTAAGATCTGCTTATATGTTCTATTTGCATTTTGCTTAACTACTTGTATGATTGCTGTGAGAAAAGTGAAATTGCTCTTAGCATAGAACATCTACAAAACTTTACATGGTATCAGAGCTGAGGTGAAGACAAACTCTATTTATAGCAATCATCATCGAAATAATCATGCCTTAATCGAAGTCAATGGATGCCTTTGTGTCGCTGTACATAGAGGATTATATACGCTATCAATGATATACGTTGTAACGGAAAGATATACAGCGCAGCTGTAGAGGATATGTTTAGGCAGTAAAGGAAGCCGCAGTCATAAGGACATGAGGCTGCAGTCATGAAGAGTCAAGTCGTAGTGATGAAGAGGTATCTGCAGGCTTAAGGCTCTGGCCAAAGTGCGAAGAGGAGTATTTCTGTGTCTTTTGTTTATGATCTGATTGGCCAAGTAAGGAAGGAGGTTAGCTGAGCTTGTAAAGAGGAGTTCTGAGCATAAATGCAAGGGTTATTCTCTATGCACAGGCCGTTGAGTGATTTTGAGTTTTACAATGGGACAAAAGTCTGTTTTGAGAGGGCCGAGAGGCCCAGCAAGGAGCAGGAAGAAGGCCGCAGTACCCTTGACCATCAACGTAGGAATTAAAGAGGTTTGAAGGCTGTATAGTGGGCTGTCGTAGAAGCCACAGAAAGCCCTAACCAGGGCCGAGATTTCAAGGTCCTGTGCATTGGTCAAAATGTAGTTGTGGACAGAAATATGACGTCTATCACAGGTATGTGCTTGTCTTTTATAATGATGAATTTGCCAGATACTATGGTCCAGATTAGACAGTTTGCAATTCTGGTATAATGGGCTGTAAGAAGATGCTTGGTAAAGCTCCAAGTATAGTCCCTTGAGAAGGACAACAAGGGCTGTTAGAAGGTAGATGATTTGGAGTCTTAAAAATGGATATATGGAAGAGCTTAAGGGTAGTCAAGTGGGCTTATTATCAGACCCCATCTTCTGTACGTATGACAGTGAAATATGACAATATGACAGAGTTTTTGACAGTGATCTTCTGCACTCATTGTAGTGTCACTTACTCTTATAACAGTTATGCATAGCAGTGATATTGTTCTCTTGACAAATGGAGATGATATATGGAAGAGATATTTGTTCCTATGACAATAATGTTTGGGCAGCGACTTTAGTGATATTTGGACAATGTTTCTTGATGTATGGAAGTGATTCTTGTATGATAGTGATTTATATGGCTGTGATGTGACAAAGATATATAGGACAGCATGATGATGATGCATAGGCAGCATTATAAGATCATGAACATGAAGGGCTGCCTGATTTTGGAAATAATCATAAAGGTGTATGTAAGGGCTGAAGGAAAACATACAAGGGGACCTTTCCCCTCAAGTGTCACAAAGACATCTGAGATATTGCAACTGGTCCATTCTGATCTTTCTGGTATGTTGCCTGTAACATCCCTGGGGGGATGTTCTTACTATATGACATTTACTGATGACTTCTCTCGCAAAACCTGGATATACTTCTTGAAAAAGAAGGATGAGGCTTTCATGTGGTTCCGTACCTTCAAAGCCTTGGTGGAAAATATGACCGGAAAGAAGATCAAGATTTTGAGGACTGACAATGGCACTGAATATGAGTCAAATGAGTTCAAAGACTTCTGCAGAGAAGCTGGCATTAAGAGGGAGACTACCACTGCACTCTCTCCACGTGTTTGGGTTTTGTGGACAGAGAGATCTAGAGGAGAATCCGCAGTTCTAAAGAGCCCTCATACGCTGTCCCAAGAGGCCCTTACACGCTAAGAATAGGAGCCCTAAATCTGCAGTATATTGGGCCCTAAATCTCTGTTTTATTGGGTGCAGGTAAGGGCATTTCCAGTGAAGGAAGAGGGGACGTTTAGGTCACTCCTATGACTGTTTTGGAGTGAAAATTAACCAGCAGAAAGGCCTCAATAAAGGAGACAAAATTCTGGGTTGATTTGAATATTATGTGTGGGCTGGAAACTCTGTTTCAGCAGGCCGTGGGTACAGGAAGCCACCTGTGGTAGGCCGCAGGCCCTTACCCCACTGAAAAGGCATTGCGTGGGACTGTTTTGGGGCTAGATTGAGCCCTAATCAACAACGTGGATGCAGAGGACTTATACAAGGGTAGCACGTAGTTTTTGAAGGCTGTTTGGTGATTTGGGTAAGGGCTGTTGCAGCATATGGATGCCCTAACCAGTCACAATTAGGAGCAGCAGCGAAAACAGATTGGAACAACAATTTATGCCTTGTGTTGGGTCAAGGAATTTGATCAGTTTTGGATCAGATGGTTGGGCAACCTGTGGGAGCAAATTTGGAGGCTTGATTGGGTGATCGTAAGCCTCAATTAGTGCAGATCTGACTGTGTTGTAGTGTTTCAACGTGATGATGCAAAGGCAGCATGGGTAGCATGCAGCGTGATGATGCATAGACAGCAAAGAAGATATGAATCTCCACTAGGAGTATATTACAATGAAAAGACCAGATCTGTCATTCTTGTTGATTTGGGGTAGCAATGTGATGCTGTATAATGAGAGCAACATTACAGTCATTGAGGTGCAGATCCATGATGATTGAGAATTGACTATGACGATATATTTGCACCTGTGGCTCGATATACCACCATCCGATCCATCATAACCCTTGCTGCTACGCAAGGATGGAGTCTTCATCAGATGGATGTCAAGACCGCTTTTCTGCATGGTGCAATAAAGGAAGAGGTGTATGTAGAACAACCTCTGGGATTTGAAGTTCAAGATCGAGACACTTATGTCTGCAGGTTGAAGAAAGCCCTCTATGGGTTAAAGCAAGCACCCAGAGCTTGGTATGAAAGGATGGATAGTTACTTGATGAAGCTGGGCTTCACTCGAAGCAATGCTGATCCAAACCTTTACTTTAAGGTTGTGGAAGGAAAGCCTCTCATTCTAGTGCTGTATGTGGACGACCTCTTCCTGACAGGTGGTGACCCTCTCATTCATCAATGTAAGAGGGAGCTTGCTGCTGAGTTCGAGATGAAAGACCTAGGACTGATGCTCTATTTCCTAGGCCTAGAGGTCTGGCAGAGACCTGGAGAGATTTTCCTTTCTCAAGGAAAGTATATTGTGAAGCTTCTGGAAAGATTTGGGATGGTGGACTGTAAGTCCGTGTCGACACCAATGGAACTCAACTTTAAGAAGTTGAGTGGCAGCGCTGCAGGGCCTATCTTGGCCAATCCTACTGAGTATCGTCAACTCATAGGAGCTTTGATGTTCTTAGTGAACACCCGTCCGGACATATTTTTTGCAGTGAATACTTTGAGCCAACAGATGGTTGAGCCTCATCATTTTCACTGGGTTGGTGCCAAGAATCTTTTGAGATATCTTCAGGGCACGATAAACCATGGGCTGAGATACACTGCCGGGAGTGTGATACTCCGGGATATACTGATGCCGATTGGGCTGGCAGTGTGGTGGATCGTAAGAGCACATCTGGATGCTGTTTCAATCTTGGTTCTGCTTCGATCTCATGGATGAGCAGGAAGCAGAAGTCGGTGGCTTTGAGCACCGCGGAGGCCGAATACATTGCTGCTAGTATGGCCTGTTGTGAAGCAGTTTGGTTGAGGAAGCTCTTTAGTGAGCTGTTCCAACATGTGCTAGATACCACTGTAATACTCTGTGATAATCAGAGTGGGATTCGTATGACTGAGAATCCTGTGTTCCACGACCGATCCAAGCATATTGATATCAGGTACCACTTTATCCGGGATATGGTACAGCGAGGCACCGTAAGGCTCGATCATATAGGAACTGATGAGCAGGTCGCGGATATTCTCACTAAGCCCCTGGGGAAGGTCAAGTTCCTAACCTTCCGTGAGAGTCTTGGTGTCGTGGAAAGACCCTATGATGTGGGTCCTGTTGGACGATGAGCTCTGGGAGCTCTGGGGGGTTTTGGGGATAGCTTCTCGAAGCTATAAGCACTCATAATGCTTCTGCCCCACCCTTGTGATTATTGAGCTGGTTCGCCACTCATTTAATCTGTGCCCCGTATGCATCCTACCCATTGAGTTCAGGGCTCATGGGAAGTACCTCTCATTTGGCCAATGAGGTGTGGAAAAGCTAGAGACTATTAGCAAAGACTGATGGACGCATCAGAGATTGCCGTACTCTTTATCTAGGATGGCATGGTCCAACCTCTTGATCTGGGATCAAGATTTGTGAGGTCTGGGACCTCTGGACTGATTATGTCAGTCGGGGAATGATGTCTTTGTGACTGACCCACTTCTGTTCTGAAATAAAGAAGCCAGCAAAGCAAGTTTCGGCGGGATGACTCACGATGTTGATTGCACTAATAAATGGAGTTCTCCCTAGTTGAGAGGGAGTGTTAAATTTGGACAACTAGGTCCAAACTCCATGTTTTGATGCTCAGATTAAGAGGCTAATATTTTTGTTGGATTCCTCTTTCTGAGAGGTGTAAAATCCATATAAAAATAGTCTTAATCCGATGAGCAGAACTTATATTGTGAATTTATTATTCTTAATAAATTATAAGTGCAAGGTCAGCCAGTTTTGTAATGTAGGCTCACATGCCCAACAGATGTGTCACACACCCTCATTGATGGATATATATACAGGAAAAGTTGGAGAGAATTTTATCACAACTCAACTCACATCTTCCTCTCTCATCTTAGAGAGTACGCTACCTGGAGGACGAATTTCAGCCACACGTGGGAAGGATGAAGAGGACAGACCGTACGGATTTTCTGCTGCTAGGGTTTCTGCTGCTAGGGTTTCGCAGAAAGTTTGACCAGCGTTGACTTTGGTCAACGCTTGGTCCAATCAAGCTGAAAATTGGTGGAAAGTTCGATTTTTGAAGGCCGTACTATCTGGCACAAAAATCGAGGTCAAAGGGTTGACCGTTTTGCTGTTGCGTTGACTTTTAGCTTGCTGCCCCTGCGTTGACTTTTCAGGACAGCGTTGACTTTTTGTAGAATTGACTTGGGTTGACTCATCTACTAGTTGGAGGGATCTTGTGACACATCTGGGCTGGCTGACCAAAGGAGACTTTGCTGGTTGAAAGCATCCTGTTGACCGCCGAAACGAACACACACATTTTTCTTGTTTCTGATTTGTCTTCTGTAAGATCTGCTTATATGTTCTATCTGCATTTTGCTTAACTACTTGTATGATTGCTATGAGAAAAGTGAAATTGCTCTTAGCATAGAACATCTACAAAACTTTACATGGTATCAGAGCTGAGGTGAAGACAAACTCTATCTATAGCAATCATCATCGAAATAATCATGCCTTAATCGAAGTCAATGGATGCCTTTGTGTCGCTGTACATAGAGGATTATATACGCTATCAATGATATACGTTGTAACGGAAAGATATACAGCGCAGCTGTAGAGGATATGTTTAGGCAGTAAAGGAAGCCGCAGTCATAAGGACATGAGGCTGCAGTCATGAAGAGTCAAGTCGTAGTGATGAAGAGGTATCTGCAGGCTTAAGGCTCTGGCCAAAGTGCGAAGAGGAGTATTTCTGTGTCTTTTGTTTATGATCTGATTGGCCAAGTAAGGAAGGAGGTTAGCTGAGCTTGTAAAGAGGAGTTCTGAGCATAAATGCAAGGGTTATTCTCTATGCACAGGCCGTTGAGTGATTTTGAGTTTTACAATGGGACAAAAGTCTGTTTTGAGAGGGCCGAGAGGCCCAGCAAGGAGCAGGAAGAAGGCCGCAGTACCCTTGACCATCAACGTAGGAATTAAAGAGGTTTGAAGGCTGTATAGTGGGCTGTCGTAGAAGCCACAGAAAGCCCTAACCAGGGCCGAGATTTCAAGGTCCTGTGCATTGGTCAAAATGTAGTTGTGGACAGAAATATGACGTCTATCACAGGTATGTGCTTGTCTTTTATAATGATGAATTTGCCAGATACTATGGTCCAGATTAGACAGTTTGCAATTCTGGTATAATGGGCTGTAAGAAGATGCTTGGTAAAGCTCCAAGTATAGTCCCTTGAGAAGGACAACAAGGGCTGTTAGAAGGTAGATGATTTGGAGTCTTAAAAATGGATATATGGAAGAGCTTAAGGGTAGTCAAGTGGGCTTATTATCAGACCCCATCTTCTGTACGTATGACAGTGAAATATGACAATATGACAGAGTTTTTGACAGTGATCTTCTGCACTCATTGTAGTGTCACTTACTCTTATAACAGTTATGCATAGCAGTGATATTGTTCTCTTGACAAATGGAGATGATATATGGAAGAGATATTTGTTCCTATGACAATAATGTTTGGGCAGCGACTTTAGTGATATTTGGACAATGTTTCTTGATGTATGGAAGTGATTCTTGTATGATAGTGATTTATATGGCTGTGATGTGACAATGATATATAGGACAGCATGATGATGATGCATAGGCAGCATTATAAGATCATGAACATGAAGGGCTGCCTGATTTTGGAAATAATCATAAAGGTGTATGTAAGGGCTGAAGGAAAACATACAAGGGGACCTTTCCCCTCAAGTGTCACAAAGACATCTGAGATATTGCAACTGGTCCATTCTGATCTTTCTGGTATGTTGCCTGTAACATCCCTGGGGGGATGTTCTTACTATATGACATTTACTGATGACTTCTCTCGCAAAACCTGGATATACTTCTTGAAAAAGAAGGATGAGGCTTTCATGTGGTTCCGTACCTTCAAAGCCTTGGTGGAAAATATGACCGGAAAGAAGATCAAGATTTTGAGGACTGACAATGGCACTGAATATGAGTCAAATGAGTTCAAAGACTTCTGCAGAGAAGCTGGCATTAAGAGGGAGACTACCACTGCACTCTCTCCACGTGTTTGGGTTTTGTGGACAGAGAGATCTAGAGGAGAATCCGCAGTTCTAAAGAGCCCTCATACGCTGTCCCAAGAGGCCCTTACACGCTAAGAATAGGAGCCCTAAATCTGCAGTATATTGGGCCCTAAATCTCTGTTTTATTGGGTGCAGGTAAGGGCATTTCCAGTGAAGGAAGAGGGGACGTTTAGGTCACTCCTATGACTGTTTTGGAGTGAAAATTAACCAGCAGAAAGGCCTCAATAAAGGAGACAAAATTCTGGGTTGATTTGAATATTATGTGTGGGCTGGAAACTCTGTTTCAGCAGGCCGTGGGTACAGGAAGCCACCTGTGGTAGGCCGCAGGCCCTTACCCCACTGAAAAGGCATTGCGTGGGACTGTTTTGGGGCTAGATTGAGCCCTAATCAACAACGTGGATGCAGAGGACTTATACAAGGGTAGCACGTAGTTTTTGAAGGCTGTTTGGTGACTTGGTTAAGGGCTGTTGCAGCATATGGATGCCCTAACCAGTCACAATTAGGAGCAGCAGCGAAAACAGATTGGAACAACAATTTATGCCTTGTGTTGGGTCAAGGAATTTGATCAGTTTTGGATCAGATGGTTGGGCAACCTGTGGGAGCAAATTTGGAGGCTTGATTGGGTGATCGTAAGCCTCAATTAGTGCAGATCTGACTGTGTTGTAGTGTTTCAACGTGATGATGCAAAGGCAGCATGGGTAGCATGCAGCGTGATGATGCATAGACAGCAAAGAAGATATGAATCTCCACTAGGAGTATATTACAATGAAAAGACCAGATCTGTCATTCTTGTTGATTTGGGGTAGCAATGTGATGCTGTATAATGAGAGCAACATTACAGTCATTGAGGTGCAGATCCATGATGATTGAGAATTGACTATGACGATATATTTGCACCTGTGGCTCGATATACCACCATCCGATCCATCATAACCCTTGCTGCTACGCAAGGATGGAGTCTTCATCAGATGGATGTCAAGACCGCTTTTCTGCATGGTGCAATAAAGGAAGAGGTGTATGTAGAACAACCTCTGGGATTTGAAGTTCAAGATCGAGACACTTATGTCTGCAGGTTGAAGAAAGCCCTCTATGGGTTAAAGCAAGCACCCAGAGCTTGGTATGAAAGGATGGATAGTTACTTGATGAAGCTGGGCTTCACTCGAAGCAATGCTGATCCAAACCTTTACTTTAAGGTTGTGGAAGGAAAGCCTCTCATTCTAGTGCTGTATGTGGACGACCTCTTCCTGACAGGTGGTGACCCTCTCATTCATCAATGTAAGAGGGAGCTTGCTGCTGAGTTCGAGATGAAAGACCTAGGACTGATGCTCTATTTCCTAGGCCTAGAGGTCTGGCAGAGACCTGGAGAGATTTTCCTTTCTCAAGGAAAGTATATTGTGAAGCTTCTGGAAAGATTTGGGATGGTGGACTGTAAGTCCGTGTCGACACCAATGGAACTCAACTTTAAGAAGTTGAGTGGCAGCGCTGCAGGGCCTATCTTGGCCAATCCTACTGAGTATCGTCAACTCATAGGAGCTTTGATGTTCTTAGTGAACACCCGTCCGGACATATGTTTTGCAGTGAATACTTTGAGCCAACAGATGCTTGAGCCTCATCATTTTCACTGGGTTGGTGCCAAGAATCTTTTGAGATATCTTCAGGGCACGATAAACCATGGGCTGAGATACACTGCCGGGAGTGTGATACTCCGGGATATACTGATGCCGATTGGGCTGGCAGTGTGGTGGATCGTAAGAGCACATCTGGATGCTGTTTCAATCTTGGTTCTGCTTCGATCTCATGGATGAGCAGGAAGCAGAAGTCGGTGGCTTTGAGCACCGCGGAGGCCGAATACATTGCTGCTAGTATGGCCTGTTGTGAAGCAGTTTGGTTGAGGAAGCTCTTTAGTGAGCTGTTCCAACATGTGCTAGATACCACTGTAATACTCTGTGATAATCAGAGTGGGATTCGTATGACTGAGAATCCTGTGTTCCACGACCGATCCAAGCATATTGATATCAGGTACCACTTTATCCGGGATATGGTACAGCGAGGCGCCGTAAGGCTCGATCATATAGGAACTGATGAGCAGGTCGCGGATATTCTCACTAAGCCCCTGGGGAAGGTCAAGTTCCTAACCTTCCGTGAGAGTCTTGGTGTCGTGGAAAGACCCTATGATGTGGGTCCTGTTGGACGATGAGCTCTGGGAGCTCTGGGGGGCTTTGGGGATAGCTTCTCGAAGCTATAAGCACTCATAATGCTTCTGCCCCACCCTTGTGATTATTGAGCTGGTTCGCCACTCATTTAATCTGTGCCCCGTATGCATCCTACCCATTGAGTTCAGGGCTCATGGGAAGTACCTCTCATTTGGCCAATGAGGTGTGGAAAAGCTAGAGACTATTAGCAAAGACTGATGGACGCATCAGAGATTGCCGTACTCTTTATCTAGGATGGCATGGTCCAACCTCTTGATCTGGGATCAAGATTTGTGAGGTCTGGGACCTCTGGACTGATTATGTCAGTCGGGGAATGATGTCTTTGTGACTGACCCACTTCTGTTCTGAAATAAAGAAGCCAGCAAAGCAAGTTTCGGCGGGATGACTCACGATGTTGATTGCACTAATAAATGGAGTTCTCCCTAGTTGAGAGGGAGTGTTAAATTTGGACAACTAGGTCCAAACTCCATGTTTTGATGCTCAGATTAAGAGGCTAATATTTTTGTTGGATTCCTCTTTCTGAGAGGTGTAAAATCCATATAAAAATAGTCTTAATCCGATGAGCAGAACTTATATTGTGAATTTATTATTCTTAATAAATTATAAGTGCAAGGTCAGCCAGTTTTGTAATGTAGGCTCACATGCCCAACAGATGTGTCACACACCCTCATTGATGGATATATATACAGGAAAAGTTGGAGAGAATTTTATCACAACTCAACTCACATCTTCCTCTCTCATCTTAGAGAGTACGCTACCTGGAGGACGAATTTCAGCCACACGTGGGAAGGACGAAGAGGACAGACCGTACGGATTTTCTGCTGCTAGGGTTTCTGCTGCTAGGGTTTCGCAGAAAGTTTGACCAGCGTTGACTTTGGTCAACGCTTGGTCCAATCAAGCTGAAAATTGGTGGAAAGTTCGATTTTTGAAGGCCGTACTATCTGGCACAAAAATCGAGGTCAAAGGGTTGACCGTTTTGCTGCTGCGTTGACTTTTAGCTTGCTGCCCATGCGTTGACTTTTCAGGACAGCGTTGACTTTTTGTAGAATTGACTTGGGTTGACTCATCTACTAGTTGGAGGGATCTTGTGACACATCTGGGCTGGCTGACCAAAGGAGACTTTGCTGGTTGAAGCATCCTGTTGACCGCCGAAACGAACACACACATTTTTCTTGTTTCTGATTTGTCTTCTGTAAGATCTGCTTATATGTTCTATCTGCATTTTGCTTAACTACTTGTATGATTGCTGTGAGAAAAGTGAAATTGCTCTTAGCATAGAACATCTACAAAACTTTACAGTTGGGTTTGCACAATGTCAACAATTTGACCAAACCCTCAGCAAAGGGGAGGCTTGAGATGCAAAGGGAGCATCTTGTGTTTGGGATAGATCACTTTCCTCCATAAGAGAGAGTATTAGAGTTTGTCCCTCTAAACATGTTCTCATCTTGGGTGCACTTGTAAGTCATGAGGAATCTCTAAAGGTATCCAAGGCTCGAGCACACACAATAGCGGATCCATACAACAATATGCTTGAGTTCTTGTTCATTGCAAAGCATGAGGGAGGCATAGTTAAGTGTAAACGGTGCATGCGTGCACCAATCTTAGTTTATTTCTAGTTTTTCCACCTTCAGTTCATCGTTGTTCCAAATTTAAAAGGCTACAATTCTATTTAGTTTTCTATTTCAGTTTAGTTTTATTTTTGTGCTACTTTTCTATTATAATGTACTTTTTCTTGCATAACATACTCCAGTGTAGGTGCAGTTCTCTAGGAGGCTAGTGCATATGTGTATGCATGCAAGCTGGGTACTCTAACCTAGGTGCTTAGGAATAGGTTATTTTTAGTGGAAAACCCTAGTCTCATCTATAAAAGGAGGCTAAGTCGGTATTGTTATTCATTTAGTTCAACAGAGAGCAATGAGTGATTAGAGTTTGATTAGCTGGAACCTTTCTAGGTGTTGTTATATTTGTATTTTTCTTCAGAGGGCCATTATCTTAGTAAGAGAGCTCTTATATGTAGAAGATTATTATTAATGAATCAAGTTATCAACATATTTGAAGGGAAGTGAATTTTGTGTGCATGTGAATGAGATTAGTTAATGATTGCTTCTGTTGTGTATCTTTATTTACGTGTTAAAATCTCAACAATGCTTTTAATTCGATAGATCTGTGTAATAATTAAAATTTACAGTGAGGAATATTCTATGAAATAATTAGCGAGGTTGTTGGGTTAGAGAAATTCAGATGGTACTAGAGCTCTACCTCCAAGGGACCAATAAACTGTATTGGGAGCTAGACTTGGGCTACAATGGGTGGAGTATGTGTAGTAGTTAGGATGTATGATCGTAGGGCCGTACACAATAGAGTACAAGCCATGTGACAAGATTGTATGTGGCAAGGAAGATTTGGACGCACAACAAAAGGCAACCACTATACAAAAGGACTGTACATAGGTTGCAAATCATTTAAGCAAGCAGATGATAAAATTGTATTAGGCCAAAGTTGAAGACAAAAGTTAAAGAAAAGAAAAAAAGGAGCGAGCCGCCAACAACAGTAAGTTGCTGCAGTTCCCAAGAAAAGGGTTGGAGTTGTTGTTTGAAAAGAATCGTGAGGGATATCAAATTTAAAAAGAAAGTCAGTCGTACATAGTTGACAAGGAAGACGAGTTGGAGCAAATTGAAATTTTCATGTTGTACACTAAGATTTGTAGTTGCTAGGAAAGTCATGAAGGTACGACTGGCAAGTGACAGGCAAGTCGTCCAGACGACAGAGTAGAAACCACCATATAGAAGGTACAATAGCGCGTGCGCATGAGAATGTAGTTGTTAGAAATTCATACGTAGTCATACGGATATGACAAACCCAATTGGATTTATCCATGGCCATATGGGAGGTGACACAAGCTTGCATATAGTGCAAGGGACAATTCAGGTTACATGAACCAGAAAAGTCGCAAGAGTTGATTTGCAAATTTGCCAACAGAGATTAGTGGAGGCCAGTGTTCAAAGGGGGAGAGGGAGATTGTACTAGTTAAGAGTTTGTGAGCATTTAAAAATTTTGTGGGTGTTTTAAAGGATTAAAATGCAAATCAACGAGGAGATCTTAGTAGATCAATAAACCAATGAATTTTTTTTGGTGGGTGCTAGAAGGACCTAGCACAAGGTAGTTATTATCAGATGTATGGATTGCAACAACCAGCTTGAGCTTTGAAGATAGGTTGGACGGAGCACCTAAGTTCTTGCCCTGGAAGGTGTTGCTGCTTAAATCCACACCTAACATTATCGTGGAGAAAATATTTAATTGCACTTGGTGTGGCCTTGGGGGCAAGTTTCAAGTTGAGTTGCTGTCACTCAAATCTCAGCTCCTTCGTCTAGCTAACTCCTAGCGAAGCCAATGGGGTGGACCCGTTGAAAATAACCAAGGCTCAACTAATCTATGCTAGATAAGTTACGTTCTAGGAGTTAAAATTTAATGATCAAAGATACATCCAAATTTAATTAAAAATATAATTTGCAGCAAATGAATTCAAAGCAACATAATAACAATAACCATCTATAAGTAAAGATATTGTAATAATGGACAAGATGGAGCAAAAGTAGACTAGTGGCAATCGGTGTTTTTAAAACAGGCCTAACTAACCGCTCTAACGGACCGGTCAGCAAGGCCACCGGTTGGAACCAACTGAAAAAGCCTGCCAGGAAGGCAATGTGGCGAAGTATTGGCCCTAACTGGTCCTAACCGGCCGGTTTAGGATGGAACCGGTCGATTTGTAGTCAAACCGGCTGGTTTAGTCCTAAACCGGCTAGTTACCTGCGATGCCAGCCTCCATCATTTGTATTGCTGGTTTGTTTGTGGGGATCCTATCTCTGACATGATTGGAAGCTTGGAAATGAATTATATGAGGATGACCCACATTCTCTCTCATCACTTGAACCATATATGCATGAGATTTCAGATCCAAGGAAGAAAAGTGTGGCGAAGGCCTTGTTGTAGCACCCCATGTTTCTATTAAATAGTATGCATGTCATCATGTCTCAAATGAAGCACATTGTGATGATGAGATACACTTGCATGAAGGCAAGGGTTTGGTAAGTCATATTCCCTTCCAAGTTTCTGAATTTAGTAATGATTCTTTTGATGATTTGGAGAGGGTATATTTTGTAGAAGAACCCTAAAGATGAAAACCTTTTAGGTGTTATCGTTCCCTCATGTAATGAAGAGCATGACGGCCAAGAGGATGAGGATTTTGACACTTTTTTGATTGTAAGGCATAGATGGCATTTGTATTACTGGTTTGTTTGTGGAGATCCTATCTCTGACATGGATATTGAGAGTTTAATAGAGAAATGTCTAATTGGCATACTCAATTACTCCAATTCCAATTAGCATCAAAGACCATCTCATGAAGCACAGAGAAAGCATTGTAGGGTCTATCTTTGATGATCTCAGAGAGCCAAACATGGTGGAGGTAGGTGAACCATTTTTCATTATTAATGAACAACCATATCTTTTCATCGTGGTGATTCGGTGCAATATGAAGGGTTTTTTCATGGCAATAAAATTGCAAACCAAACAAATTGTTTATTTGAGTCATTGCTTATGTATTTTACTATTTTGTTGATGATATGTATTGCACTCGGTGCCATTTTGATATATTCACCTTTACATGGTATATAAATGAACAAACTTTGCATATTTTGTCTCTATTAGCTTGGAACCATGGTTTTAAATCTTAAAAATAGTTTTGTTTTATTAAAATTAATTATTTAATGTATTTTTCTAAAACCGGTTCGTTTAGACCTAACCAGTCCTAGTTCGACCGGTTCCATTTGGTAAACTGGTTCATTAGGTGGACCGGTCCGGTCACTGGTTCCGGTTTTAAAAACATTGGTGCCAATTGGAAAGTACTTGCAAAGCAAATAATCGAAGTAAAAGAGATAACTTTGAAAGCAAAACTTGGAAATTAATACTTAAGAGATAGATGCCCAATTGTAAATGCTTTGGAAAGTAAATATGGCAATAAAAGATAAGCAAGTACAAGAATGCTCAATATGAAGTACTTAGAAATGTAGATACTTGAATGGAGAGTACTTGTAACAATATGCTTTGTTAAACAAAATGTATGTACTTGAAGTAATGACAATCACCCAAAATAGATAAACTTTGTAAAATAAGAGGGCAAATGAGACAAGAATTCAAGTACCAATGTTGCAAGATAAATGGAGATTAATGTATTCTTGGTTTATTTTAAGTTAAGTTAGTGTGTCAATCAATTAGCTACAAATTGAACAAGTTTCAATTGAACTCTTTTCCCAGGGCTTATACTCGCTAGGGCAATAGATCAATAAACCAACAACTTTTTTGTTTTTTTTTTTGGTGGGTCTTAGAAGGACCTAGCACAAGGCAGTTATTATCATATCTATAGATTGCAACAACCAGTTTGAGCTTTGAAGATAGGTTGGATGGAGCACCTAAGTTCTTGCCCTAGAAGGTGTTGTTGCCTGAGTCAACACCTGGGATTATTGTGGAGAAATAGTTAAATCCACTTGGTGTGGCCTTGGGGGCAAGTTTCGAGTTGCATTGTTGTCGCTCAAATTTCAACTCCTCCGTCTAGGTTAACTCCTAGTGAATCCAAGGGGTTGGACCCTTCGAAAATAACTAAGGCTCAACGAATCTATGCTAGATAAGTTAAGTTCTAGGAGTTAAAATTTAATGATCAAAGATACATCCAAATTAAATTAATATATAATTTGTAGCAAATGAATTCAAAGCATCGTAATAACAATAACCATCTATAAGTATGCAATAATGGACAAGAATGAGCAAAAGTAGATCAATGCCAATTGGAAAGTACTTGCAAAGCAAATAATCCAAGTAAAAGAAATAACTTTCAAAGCAAAACTTGGAAATTAATACTTGAGATTAATGACCAAATGTAAATGCTTTGGAAAGTAAATATGGCAATAAAAGATAAGCAAGTACAAGAATGTTCAATATGAAGTACTTAGAAATGTAAATACTTGAATGGAGAGACATGTAACAATATGCTTTGTTAAACAAAATGTATGTACTTGAAGTAATGACAATCACCCAAAAAAGGTAAACTTTATAAAATAAAAGGGCAAATGAGATAAGAATTCAAGTACCAATGCTGCAAGATAAATGTAGATTAATGTATTTTTGGTTTATTTTAAGTTAAGTTAACGTTTTAATCAGTTAGTGTTGAAAATAATAGCGAGAAAGGGTTCTTTGATTTGTGCCTTAATCAATGGAACATCAACGAGTTTCTCCTTGTCATGCTTGAGCTCCTTTTAATTTAGGATCGTTCCTAAAAATCCGGATGAGTTTAGAAGTAGTTTACTAATGCGCTCAAGTGGAAGGACAAGTTACTTGTCTTCTAGTGTGAGTTACGCGAGGAAAGGACAGGGGATTGTGTCTTAAGTTCTAGACCTAAGACAAGATGAGTTGCATGTGTGTTTTCACTTAGTTAACTCAATCAATCACAAAATCAAGCTCCTTAATTAGAAACTCACTAAACTTAACCATTCAAATTGCTTTAAAAGGAGGAACGAAAGCACAATTTGATTCATTGTCTTCTGAGCACGAGTTAGTGAGACAAGGCAGTGAAGAGCACATGTTGGTGTTTGTGTGTTGAGGCTTGTGCGAATTTGATATAGAGCAGATTACAGATCAACAATGCAAGGGTTTCAAGCCTAGTTCAAGGGAGGAAAACAAAGTTGTTTTCAGATTGAAACAAGTTGTATTTGTAAGAGATCTGTTGCTCATTTTCTATTAATAATCAAGCAGAGGGTTTCCCCAATTGGGTTCCCAAGAAAAACAATGTGTTTTTATTGTGTGATTGTGTTCATTTTTGTTCCTTGCCCGCTGCAAATTTTAGTAGAGAAACTCTGTGTTTATATGAAAAAAAATTATATTTTAGATTGTTCATATTAGCAGATTAGAATTTCATGGATTTTCTACATGGTATCGGAGCAAGGAACAAAATAAAGGCTGACACCAAGATTGATTAGTCGATCCACAAATGCATTCATCATAGGAAAACAAGCCTAGGAGTTGCAAACCTCAGAATATCGAGCTGGATAGGAGAGGAGAGCGTGTTATGTTCTGGTTTTGTCTCAAGTTCTAGTGCAGATCAAAGGAGGAGAGCTGGCCGAAGTTCTGTAGCTGTTTGGTATGTTGGTTTGGGGCTGGATATTCTATGTTTTGGCGCGAGGATCTCTTGGAGTTTAGTGAGGACAAGAGCCCTAAATTTTGTGGACAAAGGAGGTCGCAAGGTCTGGTATCAGAACAAAATTTAGGGCCAAATTTTCTTGACCATCAACGCAGGAAGATACCTAAGGCCGAGACCTTTTAGTGACCCTAGAACTGTGTTGGAAGGCCGAACTATGGCAGCTGCAAGAGATAAGGGTCTGAGCTATAATGGAGCAGTAAGCTTGGTGCAAAGGCCAAAAATCTCAAGTTCCGCGCTGAACAAAATAGAGGATGGAAGGTATGCATGTATTGTTTTATGTTGATGAATGCTAAGGTGGATAGGTCTGTCTAGAAGGATCTGGGCAACAGTTTAATATGCCCTAGTTAGGGCTTCTTCCTATGATGCATGGCAACCGTAAGGATTGCCCATCTCTTAGTTGAATGCGACCTAGCCCTTAGTGTGGTGAAGGGGTTGTGACCCTAAGTAGAGAGATCTCTGTGGTGGGCAAAACTGTGAGGAGAGTGACAATGTGTAGGGTTGACTTGGAGTAGGAAGAGGAGGGTTGTTCATTGGTGATGAACAACAGTGCATAAAAACCCAAAGTTTAGTCACTTTACAGTGGTTAAAGAATTGATGAAGGGTTGGTTGGATGCCCTAATGATGGGATTTTAAGCAGTCAAAAGATTAGTCAAGACTCAAGAGGGTTGGTGTAACAAGCCCTAGTATAATGAACAAGTGGGCAAATTCTGTTGTGCCCTAAGAAGCAGTCTTTTAGAGCAGTTGAAAGGGTGTTTAGAGGGCTGATTGTGTAAGCCCTAAGTACAACATCTTGGTGAAGCAGGAGGTCTGTAAGTGGGCAGAGTTAAAAACCTCATGTACAGTGCTCATTGGAGGAGCTAATGGGCTGTTAGGAGGCAAATTCGTGTGCCCTAGTTCAGTGGGTTGCAAGAGGGCAGTTTGACAAAGACCCTAAGAACGTGATCCTTTGGAGCAACAAAGGACATTGTTAGTGGGCAGCTTGGAAGTCCCTAAGAGTTGACAATCTTGAAGGAGCAGGAGAGCAGATAGTGGGCAGTTTGAGTAGCCTATGTTTAGTCTTCTTGGAGCAGCCAAGAGAGATTGATAGTGGCAGATTTGACGACTGGAGATGCAAGCATTCTGAAGTAGCAGAAGATGATCAAGAAAGGAGGAAGCAAAGTACCTACTAGATGTGTTCAAGGAGCATCCTTCCACATGACCGGGAACAAGAAGAGTTTCAACCACCTAAAGGAGAAGGACATGCAATTTTAGATTGAGCTAGGAGATGATGGTCAATATGCAGCTAGAGGAGTTGGTACTGTCAGTTTTCAGAGGGAGTCAAGTAATCCTCTTCATCTCAGAGATGTTCTCTATGTTCTAGGATTGAGGCAAAATCTTGTTTCGGTAGCTACCCTTGAGGACAAGGGATATGATATCATCTTCAACAGAGGTAAGGCGTACCTCCAACACTTAGCTTCTGGATGTAAGAAGCAAATAGGTGTGAGAGTGAAGAATCTCTACAAGTTGCAAGTAGAGATAGATGCAGCCTTGAGTAGTAAGGTAGGGAGTTCTCCGAATAGAGAAGTGATGGTTGGGTGAGAGTCGGATAAAGCTCTCAAGATGGAGCGCCTCAACCAGTATCTCAGTTTGGGTTAGGGAAAATTTTAAGAACCCCCCCTAAATTTACATGTATAATAAATGGGCGAATCTCCATGGTATATAGGAAAAATGGAAGGCGATTTTATCAATAATATGATATGTATATATAATTTTTTGGCGAATCTCTCACCAGGCATGGCGAATATTTTACTCAATTATAAAATCTTGTGTTTATTGAATACACAAATGAAATCATTGCATTTCTTTAAAATATCTTTTGAAATCAAAATTACCGAAATTACATATCGATAACCTAGTGGGTGTAGGATAAAATTCACCCGTGCCATTCACAGAAAGCATGAGAAAAAACCTAATACTATATATAAAACCAAGAAAAATTCAAATTCATCACTTCTAGGGACCTCGTAACCACCCTGCCAATACACAAGTATGTTCCTGTTTGCAATTAGAAAAATTACCCAAATTACAATCTCTTTACTCCAGCATATGTTGGAAAGTTATAGAAGGATGACTAGTGCAATCAATCCATTCCTTTTAGCCCTGGATTTGTTTCAGTTTAAAACAGAAGTATACAAATATACTTGTCCAATGTCTATGCTTTAACCATTCACCTTAAGATGTTTTTACAATATAATTTCCTAAGTCTATTTAATATCTTCATTATCATAAAAACCAACCTATATCCATCTTAACTCCACCTCTACCACTCTTAGGGGGATGAAATCTATTTATCCCTCTGAGCACTTGGTAGACCCAGAATTAAGATGGATCTAAGATGATAGAATTTCCCCTTTAAATAGTCTATGCTCACATGAATACCATGTTATTACCATGGGTCAATACCATGGGTTATCATAAACCTCGAGCTTAAAAATTACTATTACTAATTTATAAAAATTAATAAAATTAATAGTTGATTTTTATTTTATTTTTTATTTTAACCAAGCTAAAATGTTTAACATACATTAAATTACAACATCCATTTTTACTCTTGATCGGATCAAATATTTTTTCACTCTATGCTAGTTTGCATATCACGATATTCGATACCTCTTGGGGGTTAGTAGATCCAGAGTGAAGATGGATCTATGCTGGTTTAATTACCCCATTTAAATAGGCTACATTCCAGGTGAATACCATGGGTCAATACCATGTGCCATTTTTATTTTTATTAATACTAATATTAGGGTTAATAATGTTTTTTTGCATGGTATTAATAACAATCTAGTCCATGGTATTTGTCCCATAGTATTTTGCCCATAGGTTTCACCTAAATATAATGCATTTTTTGAGTGTTCATAAATATAAGGTGACTTATGGAGTAAATATAAAAAAATGTTTTATTTGTTTACCATACCTCTCGTTTATTTATATTTTTATTAATTTACCATACCTCTTTTACAAATATGGTATTTGGCCCATAGGATTCACTTAAATAAAACCTCTTTCTTGAGCCTTCATAAATAGAATGAGGGTTATGGACTAAATATAAAAAGAGGTTTTATTTATTTACCATGCGTCTAGTTTATTTATATTTTTATTTATTTACCATACTTTTTGAGTAAGTATAAAAAGACGTTTTATTTATTTACCATACCTCCACTTTACTTATATTTTTATTTGTTTACACCCTTGCATGTATATAAGGTGACTTATGGAGTAAATATAAAAATGTTTTATTTATTTACCATACCTCTAATTTATTTATATTTTTATTAATTTACCATACCTCTTTTATAAATATGGTATTTGGGCCTTTGGCCCATAGGATTCACTTAAATAAAACCTATTCTTGAAATTGGGCGAATGGATTCACTTAAATAAAACCTATTCTTGAAATTGGGTGAATGGAAAGTTGTAACTCCTAATTTCAAGGGCTAAATTTACCTTTTTTACCCTCTCCCTTAAAATAAGGTGGGCTATTTGAGGTGATTTGTGAAAATGTACTATGATACAAAATATTTGCCCACTAAAAATTTAAAACCCTTTAATTTCGCCAAAGGGCGAACATTCGCCCCTAAAATTTTCTATGGTTTGGGTATAAGTTAGTTGGAAGTTGGGTTGACCAGCAAGATGATGAGGAGCATACCTTAGGGCGAGTGCAATGTTTTAAAACTTCGACTCCGACACCGACTCAGCCGAGGGTCGACTCTGACTCTGACTCGGTATCGACTTGGTTTACTCAATTTCAATGACTTGGTCGTTGTAAAAAATACATCAAATATTTATTTTTTTTATAAAAAAACATAATTTTAAAGATTTTCATTCATGTTTCTATTAGAAGAAAGGGTCTTCTAATAGAGCCCTAGACGCAGATCTTAATGGAGACCTAGCCGCTGTAATAAGATGCCCTAGCCGCAGTCCTAAAGGGAGGAAGATCTAGCCTTACCCTACCCACAGTAAGGAAGAGATAAAGCCACAGATTTAAGGGTGCCCTAGCCACAGTCTAAGGAGGCCTATCTAGCAGCAAGGAAGAGGCCCTAATAGCAGTCTTAAAGGTGCTCTAATCTGCAATCCTGGAGGAGACTAAAACGCAGTCTAGAGAGACCTAATCCAAGGTCTTCCATACGCTGTCAAGAGGCTCCTATACGCTGGCAGAAAAGGCCTTATATGCAGGTTAGAATGATGCCCTAGCTGCAGCCATTGTTTGGAGTCCCCCACACTCAACAATCAATAATTTTTTTTAAAAAATCGCAGATTTTTCAGTGCCTGGGCCGCTGTACGTAACTCGGCTGGGTTGATACAGACTCAGTCGAGTTGGCCAGGTTAATACCGAGCCGGTTACTTGGTCGGGTTGATTTTTTCAGGCCTGGCTCGGACCAACTTGGTAGAGTCGGTTCCGAGCCGGCCGTTTTTTAAAACAATGGGCGAGTGTAGACAACCACTCAGTCAGAGACTTCCAATATAGGGAGAGTTTGAGCCAACTGGGTAGAGGATTTGGTTAAGGGAGATCAGAAGAGAGTTAGTCTCCCAACACTAAGAAGCAACCACATAGGTACACAGGTTACATGACACTTATGACCAAAGTGATGGACTCATAGGACTTGCTGGGAAAGAATAGGTCTTTAGATTAGGTTCCGTAGAAGAAAGCAGGGAAGTCTTCTAGTTGAGAGGGAGCAACTGTAGCACTGGAGAACATGGTAGTGTTGGAGACAAATCTAGGTGGATGAGGTTCTTCCAGGAACACCTTCCTTGCTAAGAGGGAGTGTTGAAAATAATAGCAAGAAAGGGTTCCTTGATTTGTGCCTTAATCAAAGGAACCACAACGAGTTTCTCCTTGGCATGCTCGAGTTTCCTATAATTTAGGACGATTTCCTAAAATTTAGGAATCGTTCCTAAAAATCAAGACGAGTTTAGAAGCAGCTAACTAATGCACTCAAGTGGAAGGATGAGTTACTTGTCTTCTAGTGTGAGTTGTTGAAAAGTGTAACTAGGTTCCGTTTTCATAATGACACGTGTAATTGTGATTTAATATATTTGATGAAAAGAGTCTATGTCATGAGCAAGGAATTTTATTTTAGTGATGGCTCCCTTTATGAGCCTTTAGGATTTGTCATCTAGTCATAAAAGTCAATTTGAGTCTATGTCATGTATGAAGGACCCTTCTTGGGCATATTACACTTATGTATGAGTCAATAGAAATGTCAAGTAGCCCTCCAAGACAAGCACAAGGCATCCCTCTTCAAGTCGGCTTCAAATGGAATTAATTAACTCCTCCAAATAGTCATGTTGGCTCACCCTATTCAAGTCGGCTTATTATAGAGGCAAACCACTATAAATAGGGCCGTCCGAATTTCATTTAGACACAAAATTTTCAGTGAAGAGTAGTTTGAAGTCTGAAATGAGAAGGTCATAATAGAAGCCCTAGAACCAATGAAGTGAAGGAAAGGAGTAGTGAAGTCAACAAGCTTATTTTGGGACTGTTTTTAGGCAGTACTCCTCTCGCACATGTGGAAAAAGGGGACTGTTATTACCACAAAAAAGAGTGAAGTCCATTGAAGACGCTGAGTTAGAAGAAGAGATCATTTAGGTCAAGCGAAGGAGATTAAGGGGTTGGATTGCCATAGATATCTCATGTGTGCTGCATCTAAGGTTCCCAAGGAAGTCGAAGTAAGGTACAAGTCTGAAGCAATGAAGAGGAAACCAAATTCTAAAGGTTATCTAAGAAGGAGGGAGAAGCAGAGAAGGATCCCATCAAGGAAGATTTGTGACTTGGTCTTGGAGTGGCAAATAGGTCAAGGGTTTGGTCTTGGTATTCGTCAATTGGAATCTCTATAAGAAGAAGAAATTGTTCAGTTTTTCCTCTGGCCCTGGTTGATAGCCTATACTCTTTGTCTCTTGTCTCTTTATGGTTTATGCATTGGTAGTTGTTTGATGAAGAAGAACACCAATAACCTAAATAAAAGAAGATCCTAATCTATAGAAGTAAAAAACACTCATAAGAAGTTACTAATAGAAGAGAAATCACTTAATTGCTATGCCCTAGATTTCTCAACATGAGTTACATGAGGAAAAGGCCGAGTGATTATGTCTTAAGTTCTAGAATTAAGACAAGATGAGTTGCATGTGTGTTTTCACTTAACTCAATCAATCACAAAAACAAACTCATTAATTAGAAACTCACTAAACTTAGCCATTTGAATTGCTTTAAAAGGAGGAACAAAGGCACAATTTCATTCATTGTCTTGTGAGCATGAGTTGGTAAGACAAGGCAATAGAGAGCACATGTTGGTGCTTTTGTGTTGAGGCTTGTGCGAGTTTGATAGAGAGCAGATTAGGGATCAACATTCTTGCAAGGGTTTCAAGCCTGGTTTAAGGTAGGAAAACAAGGTTGCTTTTTGATTGAAACAAGTTATATTTGTAAGAGATCTATTGCTCAGTTTCTATCAATAATCAAGAAGAGGGTTTTCCAGTTGGGTTCCTTAGAAAATTTGTGTTTTTATTGTGTGATTGTGTTTATTTCTATTCCTAGTTCGCTGCAAAGTTTGGTAAAGAAATTCTATGTTTATATGAAAATAAACTATATTTCAGATTGTTCATATTAGCAGATCATAATTTAGTGGATTTTCTATAGTTAGTTGCAAATTGAACAAGTTTCAATTGAACTCTTTCCCTATGCCTTGTCCTCGCCAAGGTCCCGATCTTAGAATAAGAAGTCTTGGGGGAAGGAGAGTCCCTCCCCGATCTTAGAATAATAAGTCTTAGGGGAAAGAAATTCCCCAAGTTACTACGTCAACTATCAAAGTTGAAGTTAGATTTATTATTGCAAAAACAAATCTAACTATTGAAAGATTCAATCTAAACTAGAGAATTGCTTGAAATGCAAAGTAAAATGACTTAACTAGATAGCAATTGCAAGAAACAAATAAATTGCAAGTTAGAGTAGATTGTATGAAGTGAAAATTAGCCCAACTACTCTAATGATGATTATGCTACACTACTTTAGTTTAACAAGAAATGAAAATCATTCAAGCACCACAAGAGACACTTCCCCAAATGGGGAAGGGGGATGCTTAGGGGAAAAATCTCCTAACTCCCAAGAAAAATGATTTCTTTATTAGATCCCTCTCATAGCAATTTAGAACGAGGAATGGAGAGAGAGGTACTTTACAATAGATCTCTTTTGGAAAAGGGACTTGAAGAGATGTTTTGGAGAGAGCTTACAACAAGATTCCCTCAAAGGGATCAAATGCTCTTCCCCAAAAAAATGTTGCAAGTTAAGAGAAATTTTGAGGAGTTACAATGGATCTTTTGGAAAACCCAAAAAATAACCTTCTTTACAAAATTACAATGGTTTCCTTGGAGGATCCTTGGGTGAAGAAAGCCCTTTAAAGGGGTTTACAAGGCACAAATGGTGGTTTTAAAATCAACGATCCAATGGTAGTCTTTGGGTGTTTTAATCTTCCACCAACACTCCTCTTGGACTGTCACAAGTCTGCAAGAGATCAACAAGATAATTAGTTTGAAAAATGTCAAAAAAATGATCAAAACTACTTAAGGTCACTATCATATAAAAGACAAAAATTTCTAAGTTTAAAAGATTAGATTCCTATGATATTTTGCTAAGGAATGACCAAGTAAAGTTGGTCTTTCTTAGCAAAATGGATTGCTGTTAGGACAACAGTCCAAATAGAGGCCTAAATGCTGATTTTCAATGAAGAGCAAAGAGAAAGATCAAGAAATTTGAAGTTGTAGGTGAAGGAAAGAAAAGTGAGTCTTGGTGGCTCTAATTTTCATAGGTTTGGCACTATCCACCAACACTTCTTGCACTGTATGAGCCTGCGAAACAGATCAACAAGAAATTTGAAGATGTAGATGAAGGAAAGAAAAGTGAGTCTTGGTGGCTCTAATTTTCAAAGGTTTGGCACTATCCACCAACACTTCTCCTTGCACTGTATGAGCCTGCAAAACAGATCAACAAACATGCAAGGTGAAAGATGCCAATACAGAGTTTGGACACCCAAAATGTTAGCTCAAAATCTTGATTAAAATTTCTAAACAGATTCTAAATTAATTGAATGAAATTCATATTCTAGAGTAGCCAATAAATGGTGGAGTTTAATCAGCTCTTCTTGGCTGATTTATGACTGTTGGGACAACCACTAAGAACAACCATTAGTTTGCTAAATATTCCAATATAGCGCTTAAGAATGGAACCAAGAAAGATGATAAAGTTTTATTAGAAAGAAGTGAGAGAGAAGGGGTTTCTTTGAAAGTCCTTTTGAAGCCTTAAAGTGTCTTGGTCCAAGTGGGACTAATGCCTCTTAGGATGCTTGAAAGTGGATGGTTCAACCAAGAAACTTTCCCACTTCAAGCTTGGAGGTACTTGTGAACAACACTTAAAGATCTTGCCCACAAGATTAACAAAATAGGTGAAATTTGCACAATGATAAACTAAACATGTTATTCAACCTAGAAACACATGTAATAGTTAAATCTAGAATGCAAAAATTCAAAAGAATAGCAAGCAATTGCTACTCTCTCCCTTGGACAACAATGTCCCTATCAAGGTCTATGATAACCAACTTGAAAAAAATAGCATTAAAATCAATAAAGTTACCTCAACTTAAGCACATGGCAAACCACACAAAGCAAGGGACCATTGACCTCCAAAGTCTTTTGTATTATAAAAAATATAGCAAAATTACAACAGAGTTTACCCAAGCTCTCAAGCTTCCATCCTCAAAATGATCACAATATATAATGTTTTTGGAGAGGATACCAAAGGCCCAACAAATCCTTGATTGCTGGTACAATTTCCTTGACTACTGGTGCCCATTATTTTCTCTGCAAAATGTGACTATTAGTGCTATGTGTAGGCGTTAAATCAGGCCTGGGTGCTCCTCCTTATCTGCTCGTTTGTAAAACCCTTGTGACAACATCAAATCAGGCCCAAAACTGCTATCATAAACATGCTGTGTGTGGCTGTTAGGCCTGCATGTCATCCTTAATTGTTGCTCTGTGTGGGTCTTTAGTTTGTCAGCACAGGATTGCAGTTTAGTCTGAATGTTAACAAGTGTATAAGGGGGGAGAGTGAGGTGGGAGTTAACTCCCCCTCTCTCCTAGTTTACTGCCCTATTTGTCACCTATCAAACAGTCATAACTCGCCTCCCTAAATCAGCTGTAGATGGTCCTCAAATCCTGGGATTTGGTTCCCTTTATTGGCAGTTTGAAAGAGCAATTCACCCCTCTGTGGCAGCCCACTCAACCTTCTTATGTGGCCTTTAAACTTGACTTCAATTGCCATGTCACTTGACTTAGGCCTTTGACCTGGAAAATGATTCTAATGTGCCCCCACTTATTAATTTTTGCAATTTTTTTGTCCTTTTATCCTCACTTTTTGGTAAAAGTGTTTTTTCATGGGAAAATAATCATTCTTTGACCCCCAAAGTGGGTACTAGGATAATGTTGGTGCTATGAGCGTGAATTTTGAATGCCCACATGCCACCAACATTTCCTAAGGCCACTTATTTATATCATTACATAGAAAATAAAAAAATCTCGTCTTGTGGGAATTTTTAATTATTTAAAAAGTCTTAGAAAGACTTAGTCAAATGCTGTAAGACTCTGGATATGACCTAGCATGGTAATATACATTGACCCTAGACTTTAGGACACACTAAAGGGCATGCTGTTTGTATTAGGGCTAAATAACTTGTTCTTAGCGTCAGTGATTGAAGATAGAGGATATGAGGTTATGTTTAGGAATGAGCAGGTGCTCATTTGTCTAGAGGAGTCTAACCCAAACATAGCAATGACCATTGGGGTTAGAGAGAACAACTTATATAGGTTGATACGCAAACCTGTTTCGGCATTTGTATGTGATAACAACAACTTGTGTGAGCTATGGCACGAGAGGATGGGACATTTGCACTACAAGTTGTTGTTGATCCCAAGGGAGATTGTCACTGGTATCTTAGATTTTAGTATTGAGCAACAAGGCATCTACAAAGGGTGTGTACTTGGCTAGAATGATGAGGCTGGATTTCCAAGCAGAGTGTAGGTTCAAGGGGATGTTGGATCTTGTTCATTATATATTTGTGGGTCAATGTCAATGGAATTAGTGCAGAGAGCATAGTACTATGTGACATTTATTGACGACTATTCTAGGAAAACTTGGTTCTTCTTCATGAAGTTCAAGGATGAGGTTTTCATTTGGTCTTAGAAGTTCAAGGCCTAGGTAGAGGATCAAAAAGGCAAGAAGATCAAGGTCCTGAGATCAGACAATGGAGGATAGTACACCTCCAACGACTTCAAGTATTCTTGCAAGGAGGTAGGAATCAAGAGGGAGATGACAATTTCATACAACCCTCAACAAAATGGGGTTGCAGAGAGAAAGAATTAGTTCATTAATGGTTTTCCTAAGGCTATGCTATATGACCGAGAGCTACCAATGTTTCTTTGGCCAAAGGTGTGTAATACTAGACTTTATGTTCAAAATAGGAGTCCTCATAGGGTATTAGGGGATAAAGTTTTCAGTTGGTTTTGGAAGTTCAAGGCCTAGGTATAGGACCAAAAAGGCAAGAAGATCAAGGTCTTGAGGTCAGACAATGGGGGATAGTACACCTCCAACGACTTCAAGTATTCTTGCAAGGAGGTAGGGATCAAGAGGGAGATGACAATCTCATACAACCCTCAACAAAACGGGGTTGCAGAGAGAAAGAATTAGTTCATCATTGGTTTTCCTAAGGCTATGCTATATGACCAAGAGCTACCAATGTTTCTTTGGCCAAAGATGTGTAATACTATACTTTATGTTCGAAATAGGAGTCCTCATAGGGTATTAGGGGATAATACTTTTGAGGATTCAAGAAGCATTCACAGGGATGAAACCAGAGATAGGACACTTGAGGATCTTTAGTTGTCTAGTGTATATCCATGTTCTCGTGGAGAAAAGGACAAAGCTAGAGTGTTCATGATAGAAGGTGATATTTGTTGGGTATAGTGAGATCTTAAAAGCTTACAAAATCTTCATACCAACACAAAGGAAGACAATTGCAAGCAAATTTGTTAAGTTTGAGGAGAACTTGGCATCTAGGAAGTCTCATGAGTTGTCACCAGTAATGACAAAGAACGAGAAGCAGGAGGCTCTAAAGTTAGAACAACATGCAAAGACCGTCGGTTCAGGGAGTCAACCTTCAGGTGAGGAGTCAGTAACTCCTTGTTATATTAAGAGACTTGGATGGTTTTAGTGGACATTGAGGGATGCTTAGAAGCACGCTGAGGCTCCTAGGAGCACATTTAAGGAGATGGCATTAATGACTAGCATCATCAAAGAGGCAACAAACCAGGAGGTTTGGAGGAAAGCTATGGTGAATGATGATGCATAGGACATTGTGCAAGGATCAGAGGGAAAATCAATTCCAGTTGGCTTTTTAGAAAGTACTTTCCTTGCTAAAAAGGAGTGTTGATGTTTGTAGTATCGGGCAAGTACTGTATAGGTTTAAGTGTCTAGACATGAGGTAGTTGCCTAATTGATCATTAACCTTTGTACTTAATTGAATTTTATAACATAAAGTGAGTGAATCTAATGAAATTTAAAGCTTATTTGAATTACTGAATTAGATGAATATCGACCATTGATCTCAAGTGAAGTTGAGATCTAATCTCAACCATCAATCACTTTGGAGATTGTTGGACATTGTATAAACTGGTGCTCCTCATGTGTTTCATGACATGGACTAATCGCCTTTCATGGATCGTTATCTCTGGCAATGTGATTGTTGACTAACAACTGTGAGTTTTGGTCTAATGACATTCGTGATTCCCAACAAGTGGTATTAGAGTGTAGATCACAAGTTCAATACACTCTCAACTTGCTTTTGGGGGGAGAATGTTGGACATTGGATAAACCAATAGTTTACATGTGTTTAATGACATGGACTAACTGCCTCTTGTGGATCCTTATCTTTGGTGATGCAATTGTTGACTAACACCTGCGGGTTTTGGTCTAAGGACAATCGTGATTCCCAACAAAGATTAGGGTTGTGAATTCGGTCAATAAATCAAACTTATAAAATGAAGGTTAGGCTAAGGCAAAAGATACATCTGTGAGCACAAGACGTAGTGAGATAGTGAGATCTCAGTGATTGGTTGGAGGAGAGCTTTCATCCAAGTGTGCAGGGTTCAAGGAAGAGTGCAAGGGGTAGCAAGGGAGAAGGATCCAAATTAGCCAAGCAAGATTGGAGGACAGATCTATAGAGGGTTTGATCAGTTGTAATCTTTCCAGGTGTTATTGTAATTGCATTTTTCTTCAGAGGGCCATTATCCTAGTAAAGGAGCCCTTGTATGCTAAAGATTATTATTAATGAATCAGCAGATTTGAAGGGAAACCAATTTTGTGTGCATGTGAATGAGATTAGTTAATGATTGCTTCCGTTGTTTACCTTTATTTACGTGTTACAATCTCAACTATGCTTTTTATACAATACATCTGTGTAATGATTAAATTTTACAGCAAGGAATATGTAAGGAAATAATTAACTAGGTTGTTGGGGTTAGAGAAATTAAGGACTGCTATTACGTGCTAAGAATTTCAACATTCTGAAAGGGTGGATGTTTAATAAAATGATAAATCTATGTATGTCTCTATCTATATGTATGTGTGTGTATGAAGCACCAAGCTTCAGGGCTTGGGGCATGAGTTGATGGTTGTTGGAGACGACTAAAAGCTACTGCCACATTTCTAGGGGATGGGCAGATGGGGATGACAAAATATATTAAAAAATTATTAGCAGTTAAAAAATAATGATTCTAGAACATCAGGCTATGGGACAACTAATAGGAGTAGCAAGTGTTAAATAGTAGGTCCTAAAGGCCACCTTTGTGTGGATATTAAAATCACGAAGTAAATACAGTAGATATACTGGATAGGAGCCTAGCAAAACTTAAAAGTCTTAATGTGATTGCGTAAGATTTCAACATGCACTGCATAGACACAACCAAAGGTTGTCTATTTAAAGTATAAAATACAATGATAATACAATATAAAGAAACTAGCTGCTAAGATAATCAAGATGGACATCATTGTACATTTGGTGTCTGGTAGTTTCATGCCTACGAGATCCATTGGAAGTTGCCTATCATGTTGAACCTAAAGAATGCTCTGCTTTGATTGACAAAGAACTTTTCAGTAAATTGAGAGCATTCAAAGCAATGTGCAAGCAATGAGAGCTTCACCTTGTTCACCAATATCTTACCGCATTCATTCATAAAGGGTGTTTTAAAATTGTGACAATTAGAGTCTATATTATAGGTAGTGGGTAGAGATGTGGGGTAGGGGCGATTTATAGGTATTGGAGAGTATTAAAAGAGGTATTCGATAAAAATAGGGGATATCTATTAAAAATAGGGGTTATTGTTATTAGAATGATGTATGGGGAGTGGGGTTCAACAAAAGGATTTTGGTAGGTTTTTATCAATATCTAGTGAGATTAGAGGTATTCTTTAACGTGCCACGAACGAAGTCTTTATGACACAGGTTGACTAAGTGGAGACCTTGTGGTCCAAGTTAGGATCCTTGCGATTCAGATCCCAATCCTTGAAGACCCGATTCATAATCTTCTTTGTGTGGGAGATGAAGTGAACATTTGGAAAGTACAAATGAAACACCTTCAACAATTCTTGAGCCCAACCTATTAAATATTAGCATGTGGGTATGACCATACGTACTCCAATTTCTTCTTGTTGTTGAAGAGCCAACCACTTAACAAGGAACATGATGATAAGGGTTTGCAATTACTACAGTGTCTCTGTGTACTGTTCACATCTGCACTTTTTCCAAAATATGCCTTATTGTTAATGGTTGTGAAATCTGCAAATCCCTGACCTGAAAGCAAACTCTGCAAATTGGCCACTAATAATCAGTCTTATTGGAATTTGGGAAGATATCTGTAATTGCTATCGTAACCTCTAAAGATACCTCCTTGTCCTTGTGTGGGACTCTCATTTTCTCATTGTTGGCATTAATGTAGCTCTTATAGCAATATTTCAGATTGCATATATGTGCCAAAACATGCAAAGCGATGTTGAACTCTTCCCACTTGCCAGTGATTATAGCCCTCATATGAGGGATACATTTTTTCTCTTCCATGCTTTTGCTTTCATTTTCCTCCATTAGTAAATTGATCATGTTCACAAATCTGAAATATGACACCTCCCCAAGGGCTCTGTGACATGTGTCATCATGTCAGATATTTTGACACACAATGCCTGGATGTCTAACGTGTCCTCACATGGGGGCATGTGTCTGATGTCTCTCAGACATGCAGGCAGCTCATGTCCTGACATGTCTGTCATGCTTGATGCAAAAAGCGATTCTGCAGGTTGCAAAACCCTGCTTAAACCCCTAATTTTCCCTCCTTTGTTCATTCTCATCTTCAGGAAATTGCTAAAATAGTCTGCAGTTAAGGAGAAAACAAGATTGAAGGGATCCCAAGTTTGTCATTTCTCTAACAACAATTTTCTTCATTCATACTGCAATAGTCACTGTTCAATCACCAAGGAAGCTGCAAGAGATCAAAGTGAAGGGAAGAATGTTGGTGTTGGTGTTGCTCCCCCTCCAAGTCCATTGATTGCTGTTACTTCTCCATCTGCTGGAAGTGGAACTTCTATTTCTGCAAAAACCCTGCTACAACATGAAAGCAAGCTCAAGAAAGTAAATACCCACTGTGAAAATATGTAACAAGAATACAAGGGTTCAGGTGAAAGGTTGTTAGGGGAGGAAATTGTGTGCAGACATGTAATTTCCGCAATGTTGATTTCAGGAGCACCCTCTCCTGAGTAAGGGCCATTTATGGGCCCTCTATGATTTGAAAGGTTCTCGGTAACATTACAAATATTATGGGAGAAAGGCTACTCTTGTAAAGCTTTTAAGTTTTATCTGATACATACACTGCAATACTGTGGGTTTCCTTGAGAAATGGGTCTAAACTCTGTTGCTGGTCACATCGAGGATAGACATGAAGAAATTAAGGATTAAGGTTTTTTTAGGCCTTTGGCATGAAGTTCCCTTGGACATTCAAAGAACCCATTATTACTATTGTCACAGGAATAAAATCATGCCAAAGGCTTAAAAAAAAATTGTCAGCTTCTCTGTTGAAATCTCTTGGGACATGGAAATATGCTTTGGATGGGACATCTTCTGCAATTTTCCTGATTCTTTTCATGATGTTTTCCATAGATTTCTCCTTTGGGAGGGACTCTTTGACTAGTTGATGCAGGATTATGAGAGAATCTCCCCTAACCATGTGCCCACCTCATGTTCTTTGGCTAACAAAAGTCCCTGGTAGATACCATATAGCTCTGCTTGATTACTTGACATATAACCAAGATCCCATGAGTCCCTGAACACTTTGTCCTCCTTGGGGCCATGGAGTACCCCTTCCCTTCCTGCCACCCCTGCATTGTACCAAAATTAAACAATAAAATATGGTACACAAAAGAATAACAAGCCATAAAATGCATGCGTGCCCACGCCTGCCCCCCACAAAAAATACAATAACTCACTTAAAATACATGATTTCAAATGACCATGGCAAAATGCTTGACTCTGGCATGTTACAATGTATAGAGTTTGGCAATAGTTTAGATGCAAAAAATCGATACAATAATCTTGCTTAAATTACTGCATAATGCAAATAGATTCTTGATCATCTTTAGTCTGTGACTAACATAGTTGTCTCCATGTTAAAAGTTACACAGCTTCAACGCCATTGCAAAGTGTTGAGATTTGTGTTTCAACTTTCAGATCTCATTTTTTTGTACGAGATAGAGTAACATTGAAACATGTTAGTCAGAGAATGAAAATGAAACACTTAAAGCTTATTGTAGGAGAATAAGAACACAAAAACAAAGAACGTGTTGAAATTTCAGAAGTTAGGCATGATTAGGTACTATTTTAAGGTTTTGTTTTTTGAAAGTATAATGTGCTCCAGGGAAGGTACATAAACAGTAATTTATTTTTAAAAACTGTCTTTATACATATATGCATCGTAATTTGGACAAGCAAACGTAATGTTCATCAGAAACATTAATCATCTTGAATTGATCATCATTGTACATCGAGTGTTGCCATGTCTTCCAGGAATATTGGTAGAATTTTAGAATTATGACATCCGGTCTGAAAATTGGAGTGAAGACATTTGAAATTTACTGGAATTATGTTCAGTGGATCTTGTTCGGCACTTCTTCGTTCGGTAGGTTGTGCTTTGTTCATCTTACTTATCTGGTATGCTTGCTTGCTACCCAAAAGCAAGATGCATATCCCGAGCAGTTCCAAGAATCTAGAGTACGATACACATGTATTATTTTATCTGTTAATTATGTATTATTTTATTGACAACAAGTTGGCATTGTGGCACGATGAGAAGATTTCTGGTCGGAATGAGTATATCTTATTGTCTGTTCTAATTTCTAGTTTTCACTTTATTTGTTATGAACTCATTGATCTCTCGAATTTTATGACTTCTTTTTGTAAGTCCATTTAGATCTTTGGCATTTTGGCTGATGGATACCTCTTACTATTGGAAATGTCACACAATTTTGGTGAGTATGACCTTTGCCTTACCTATTTGCATTATGTCTTTTATATGGCCTGTAGAAATTCAGTAGAATTTCACAATCATCCCATGGGAATTTCACCCAAATATGTAGCACTTAAGCTGTATAACTTCTAGTTGCCAGCATCAATGTTTTATCCATTCTAACAGAGTTCACTGCAATTTGTAGAATAATAATTGTTGAAGTTTGCAATCCATTTACTTAAGATCGAGCTAAGAAATATATTCATTATTGAAGATTCTAGGAAGTTGCAATAGGCTTATGTTGTTGTAAATCTTGTAGTTATTAATCAGTTGCTGGTGTTCTGCAAAAGGTTTCAAGTTGGCATCCTTCTTGGCACTGGGCATTCTTGTTCTGTTTTTTTTTTTGCTGATCCTCTTTGCCTCTACCATCCGTTTATGGGATTAATGGATTAACGATTTTGGTGGGAGATATTTTCTTCTAGATTTTGATTTTGTTTTGGTGCATTGGCAATTATGAGCAGCATGTGTGTATTATTCATTTACTTTTGTGTACGTTCTAATGGTGATGGCATTTGTCAAGTCATCATAAAAAAAACTTCAACTAGCCAGAAGAGAATGGTGGAGAATTTACTTTTGTTCATCAAAGCTTGTAATATCCCTCTTGGAATATTACAATACTTATTGAACTATAAAAGAGCAGTGCTCATGAATTGATACACAGTAGTGTAGTGAAGAATTTGAACAGTCAATTGATTCCACAAACAATCATCTAAAAACTAACACTGATTCAATAAGCAGTTACAGTCTTACAAATTCCATAGATAACATCAAAGCATAGCTTTACTAGATTGTAGCTAACCCTCACAGATTTAGGGCCCTTAGTTCTGCTGTCACTAGTCACATCACAACTCTTGATGGTTGCTTCGCCTTGTTGATTAGCCTCCCACAGCCACAAACAGCTTCCTGCTATCTCAGGGAGAGGTCTCCAATTTCACTGCCACAGAGGCAGGGGGAATTCCACCCTCCACACTTTCCAGAACTGCAGTCTGCTGCCTCCTCGCTGCCACAATCAACTGAAACCAGACTCCATTTGCCTCAGAACCACAGAGCCTACCACAGAGATCATTCTCTGCTGCATACAAGCCTTTGGGATAACTCGCTGCCACAGAGCAGCCTAAGAGATGGTTTCACTGTCACAGAGATGAGCTTAGAGATGATCTGCTGTCTCAAAAATACCTCGTGGATGATCCACTGTCAACAACAAGGCCTCAGAGATAGTCAGCTGTCTTCACCTTACTCAGGAGATACTCACTGTCTCAGATTTGATGGAATTAGCCCTGCATCCTTGGTAAACAGTCCTCACTAGCCTCAGCAACATCTTGTTCCACAGATGAGGCCTTCAAGATAGCTTGCCACCATAGATACTGCCTCAGAAATTGCTCACTATCACATGCTGCCTCAGTGTTAGCTCGCTGCCACAGATACTACCTTAGAGAAAGCTTGCCGCCACAAATAACGCCTCAGAGTCCCTTGTTGCCTCAAATTGGAAGAATGTTGCCTCAGAAAATGCCTTAGAAAGATGCTCTTCCACTTAGAATATTACCCCGTGATCAGAAAAGGTAAAATGATTGGTTAGGGTGGAATATTTCACCACTGAAACCAATTAGAATGAAAGGGGTCTTAAAACCCTCCAAGAGCCTCAACCCAAAAATCAGAAAGAAGCATAATCCGTGATGATCACAATGAATCTCCTCTCGTTTTTATAGATTCCCTTTGGGGGTTTTCCTCCTAATTTTAATTTGAGTGGCTAACAAGTTTCCCTCCTTTCATCCCAAACTATTTAACATTACTCAAATAACATCAAATAATGGGCTCCCCCCTTTACAAATGGCTATAGCCTATGGGGTTAAATAGGCTACTACAGCCATTTTCTGTTGTCCAATAAGATTAGGTCTTTTGAATGTTTAGGTTTTAATGATAATTTTTTTCTCCCTTGGGCAATTTAATTAGAAGAGGACATTACATAGCTGGTGATGTACCACAAATGAATGCACAAAGAGAGACTAGAGTTTCAAGTCGTTGTGCAAAAATGATTTTTCTGTAGAGGGTTGTAACGAACAAGGTTCGTATACGCAGCGGAGTAATCTTCAAAAGACTTGGAAAACGTAAACATCCATACTAGAATAGTAATTGTTTGTTAAATATTATATAAAAATCGATGACATATGAGATGATTACAAATGAGATTGAGGGCCTACTTATATGCCTTAGGTAGGCGCCCTTTCGTGAATGGTCATGTCTCTAAGACATGCCTCTTCATTATTAACTAACTAGCCATTAATTAATTAATTATTATTTATTATTTTTATATGAATTATATTCATAACATTATCTTTCTCTCAAGAAGCTTTGTCCTCAAAGCTTACTAAGAATATCTTCTCGTCTCTGAACTTTCATCTTTGTCGATACTAGTTGATATGATCCGTGGAGTGATATATAAAATTGTCGCATGGAGGAAGGATCTGACCATCCTAAATTAATCTTTTGTTTACTGGAAACTTGTGATGAATTGTTATCACTGGACTGAGTTGTGTTCACTTCAGTGTTCTTCGGAACATAAGTTTGTTGTATATGTTTTAAGTGATATAGATTCGTAGATTGATTGAAATGTCTGTTTTTGCTATTCAGATGTAGATAAAGAGTTCTTTTGGTTTCCCTTATCATATGTGGCAAGATTTTGATTTACTTCAGGGTCAGATGTCGTCGAGTAGGTTACAAAATCTTCACGTGGAATTTCCTTTGTCTCAACATTTGAGTGTGTTTTTTTTAACTGACGTGTCTTCTTCTTGAGTTGTGATATTCACTGGATCACTGTTCATTCCATTTTCTTCAACTTGGATTTCTTTATTTGAAGAATTCAACACTTCCTTCTCAATAAGTTGTTGTATCTTATTTTCCAACGATTTCTTGTCCTTCATAAGCTTCTTAATTTGTGCTAATAATTTTTCACTATGGTCTTTAAGTCGAGAAACTTCTTCATTTCGATCAGAAGTGATATATTCAATTTCTTTTTGGATATTTTGTAATGCTTTTTTACTTTCTTTAAAAATTGCTTTTGAAATATCTGGTATGTCTTCGGGTGTTACTGATTTGGGCTTCAGCGTAACATCTTGGAGTGTTATTTTCTTTTTCCCGTAGGAAAATGTAATTTTTGTTTGTTTGTTTGTTTCGTATTTAAGATGAAGGATCTTAGAGTTTCCATCCAGGGTGAACCCAAAATAATGTCACATTGATTGCTCCATAGGGTTTGAACTGAGAATTGTGATATAAATGTATAATCCTCAATGTTTAATTGTAAATTGGTTATGTCATATTTTTTGTTGCCAAAACAGTGTAATTTTTCGATTATATTTGACTCTGGAATCACTAATTGGTTTGCGATTTTAGGGGTTATATAATTTTTATCTTCAGTAGGTGAGATAGAAATAGTGAGATATTTTCCCGCAATAGACCCTTTAAATCTATAAATAGCATTGAAGCATAATTACATGAAGTTTTCGAAAATCTTTCTTCCTTCAATTTCGAATTAGACTCCATTTTTTTCTTCAATGGTTGACTCAATATTTGTGTTTTGTCAAAATTATTATTTTTCTTTATCACTTTCGTTTTCTTTCTTTGTAATTCTCCCACTTTTTTTTTAAATAAATAATATCAATGAAGATTTTTAATATATATATATATATTTTAAACATCATTTTCTTTATTTTTTATTTTTTTTGTCCTTCAAATATCTTTAGTAAGAGATCGATATTAGTGATTAATGGATTAACGATTTTGGTGGGAGATATTTTCATCTAGATTTTGATGTTTTTCATGCTTTTTATGCATTGGCAATTATGAGAAGCATGTGTGTATTATTCATTTACTTTTGTGTACATTCTAACGATGATGGTATTTGTCAAGTCATCATTAAAGAAAGGGGTCATCTAACGAGGCGGAGGAATTGCCTGGACAACCAAAAGTGGCCGGAATCCAAGTAAAAAAAAATTCAAAAAAAAATGAAAAAATCCTATAGGGGCAGTGTTTGAATCGTGTTTTTGATGGTGGAAATTGATTCAGCACCATCAAAAACGTCTAAGACACCTAAAATTTTGAAGTTTAACAACTATAACTTAGATTTACAAAAATCCTTGCTGGATTTTCTCTAAATATGACCGGAATTTCCATAACTTTCTGGGCAACTCCTTCGCCTTGTTATACTACGCGTAAAAAGAACTTCAATTAGCCAAAAGAGAATGGTGGAGAATTTACTTTTGTTCATCATAGCTTGTAATATCCCTCTTGGAAAATTACCCTTACAACACGGTTCTAATCTAGGGTTTCAATTAATACAAGAAGAAATTGTGATTTGCAATAACATTACAATACTTATTGAACTATAAAACAACAGTGCTCATAATTTGATACACAGTAGTGTAGTGAAGAATTTGAACAGTCAACTGATTCCACAAACAACCGTCTAAAAACTAACACCGATTCAATAAGCAGTTACAGTCTTACAAATTCCATAGATAACATCAAAGCATAGGATACTAGATTGTAGCTAACCCTCATAGATTTAGGGCCCTTAGTTTCGTTGTCACCAGTCACATCACAACCCTTGATGGTTGCTTCGCCTTGTTGATTAGCCTCCCGCAGCCACAAACAACTTCCTGCTATCTCAGGGAAAGGTCTCCAATTTCACTGCCACAGAGGCAGGGGGAATTCCACCCTCCACACATTTTAGAATTGCAATCTGCTGCCTCCTCGCTGCCACAATCAACTGAAACCAGACTCCATTTGCCTCAGAACCACATAGGTTACTACAAAGATCATTCTCTGTTGCATACAAGCCTTAGGGATAGTTTGCTGCCACAGAGCAGCCTAAGAGATGGTTTCACCATCACATATATGATCTGTTGTCTCAAAAATACCTCATGGATGATCCACTGACACCAACAAGGCCTCAAAGATAGTATGTTGCCTTCACTTTACCCAGGAGATACGCATTGTCTCAGATTTGATTGACTTAGCCCTGCGTCCTTGGTAAACAATCCTCACTAGACTTAGGAACATCTTGTGCCACCTTGCCACCATAGACACTGCCTCAACAATTGCTCACTATCACTGATGTTGTCGTAGTGTTAGCTAATTGCCATAGATACTACCTTAGAGAAAGCTTGCTGCCACAAATAATGCCTTAGAGTCCCTTGTTGCCACAAATTGGAAGAATGTTGCCTCAGAAAATGCCTTAGAAAGATGCTCTTCCACTTAGAATTTTACCCTGTGATCAGAAAAGGTAAAATGGTTGGTTAGGGTGGAATATTTCACCACTGAAACCAATTAGAATGAAAGGGGTCTTAAAACCCTCCAAGACCGTCAACGCAAAAATCAGAAAGAAGCATAATCCGTGATGATCACAATGAATCTCCTCTCTCCTTTTTATAGATTCCCTTTGGGGGTTTTCCTCCTAATTTTAATTTGAGTGGCTAAGATTAGGTGCTTTGAATGTCTAGGTTTTAATGATAATTTTTTTTTTCCCTTGGGCAATTTAATTAGAAGAGGACATTACATCGCTGGTGATGATAATTTTTTTCTCCCTATGGGCAATTTAATTAGAAGAGGACATTACATAGCTGGTGATGTACCACAAATGAATTTATAAAGGATTTAGCTTTTTTTTTTAAACGTATTTCTATTTTCCTATTAATGAAACTATTTGCAAAGCAAATTAAGTAAACTATTTTTGTTACCCTCTTCAAATTAGTAATAAAGGCTTACACATGCAAATAGAGACTAGAGTTTCAAGTTGTTGTGCGAAAATGGTTTTTTTGTAGAGGGTTATAATGAGCAAGGTTCATATACGCAGCGGAGTAATCTTCAAAAGACTTGGAAGACGTAAACTCCATACCAGGATAGTAATTGTATATTAAATATAATATAAAAATAGATGAGATATGAGATGATTACAAATGAGAATATATACCTTAGGTAGGTGCCTTCTCTAAGACATGCCTCTTCATTACTAACTAACTAACCATTAATTAATTAATTATTATTTATTATTATTATATGTATATTTATATTTATTATTTTTATATAAATTATATTCATAACATTGTCTCTCTCTTCAAGAAGCTCTGTCCTCAAAGCTTACTAAGAATATCTTCTTGTCTCTGAACTTTCATCTTTGTCGATACTAGTTGATATGATCCTTGGAGTGATATATAAAATTGTCACATGGACAAAGGATCTGAGCATCCTAAATTAATCTTTTGTGAAATCTTTTGATTACTGGAAACTTGTGATGAATTGTTATCACTGGACTGAGTTGTGTGCACTTCAGTATTCTTCGGAACATAAGTTTGTTGTTTATATTCTGAGTGATAAGGATTCGTAGATTGATTGAAATGTCCATCGTTGTGATTCAGATATAGATAAAGAGTTCTTTTGGTTTCCCTTATCATGTGTGGCAAGATTTTGATTTACTTTCGGTTTCAATGTCATCGAGTTGGTTACAAAATCTTCACTTGGAATTTCCTTCATCTCAACATCTGAGTGTGTTTTTTCTTTAACTGGTGTGTCTTCTTCTCGAGTTGTGATATTCACTGGATCAGTATTCATTCCAGTTTCTTCAACTTGAATTTCTTTATTTGAAGAATTCAACGCTTCCTTCTCAATAATTTGTACCTTATTTTCCAACGACTTATTGTCTTTCTTAAGCTTCTTAATTTGTGTTAATAATTTTTCACTATGGTCTTTAAGCCGGGAAATTTCTTCATTTCGATCAGAAGTGATTTTGTCAATTTCTTTTTGCATATTTTGTAATGTTTTTTTACCTTCTTGAAAAATTACTTTTGAAATATCTGGTATGTCTTTGGGTGTTACTGATTTTGGCTTCAGCGTAACATCCTGGAGTGTTATTTTCTTCTTCCCATAGGAAAATATTTTTTTGCCCCTTGGAAAAATCGTAATTTTATTCATGAGACAAAATTACATGTCGTAGATGCTAAAAAGTATATGCAAATGATCTGTTCCTGTTTTCAAAAAAAAAAAAACTAAGAAAATAATACAGCTAACCTATTCTTTTCTCCCTTTATTTTTTTCCACTTTTCGCCAACCTCCAGTGTTGGGAGTGGATGTTACAATGGAAAACGGATTTCTATTTGTATTTATGTGATATTCTTTGTCAGATTCAGATCCTTCTGATCCATGAGTTTGTTTGTTGCTGTTTATTTCCATTCCTGTTAGTTGGAACTCTTGTTGTTGCAAAGGGTTGCTGGGTCACAAGCTGTAGGGATAGTTGGGGTCTTTCTCCTCCTCTTGTGTGTTGTTCGAGACCTTTTGAACATTCATTTCTGCTTTATTTTCTGTTGTTTCTGCTTGTTCTGCTTCTTCATCCAAGGGGTCTATATATTGCCATCCTTTTGGCTTTTTCTGTTGCTTCTTGTTCCATTTGGGTTTTTTTGTTGCTTGTGGACAGGCACTATGGAGGTGGCCTGTTTGTAAGCATCCACAGCGTCAGAAAGCTGTATTTTTTCAATCTAAAGGTTGAGTCCACTGTGTATTATTGAAATTCAGTGTAATGTTGTCTGGTAGTCCCTGGCTAAGATCTACTTCAACGCATATCCTGGCAAAAGTAAATATTCCCCTTGTAAGTCTGTCCCCATCAATCTTTAGGAACTTTCCCAGGGAGTTCCCTATGGCTATTAAAACATTATGATGCCAGAAGTGTAATGAAAGGTTGTGTAGCCTGACCCAAACTGGCATTTTTGATACCACCATTGTGTTGGCATCAAATTCTGGGAACCAAGGGGTCATGAAGAGTCCTGCATTGCCCCAAAACCATGGTCCTTTATTGAGAATATGTTCCTTTTCTTGTACTGTGGTGAATTTGACTATAAAAAAACCCCTTAGGGCATAACTATATTTCACAATTTGGCGACCATTCAGCAGATATCCATTGGTGCAAAACATCAGATTTAGGCCAAAAACCATTAAATCTGCATATAACTGCTTTGGAATAGAGCTCTAAGTACAACTAATCATTTACCTCAGGCATTGAGATGGTGAGAGCAGGAGCCTCAGATTTTTGTTCCACAATGTAGGGCCCTGGTAGCTCGAGCAATGTTGTTGATTTGGTTTGTGCTTTTTCCTTTTCTTTGACTGCATCTTTAAAAGAACCTGAGCTCTTTGAGCTGGTTCCGGAGCATCCACCCCGCAACCGATGGTCGAGTCTGTGACAATGCCATAATCCTGTAGTGTGTGGTTATCCTGAAGGTTGTGTCCTGAGTAGATCAGATTTTGCATGCATACTGGTGTACCGAGGTGAGTTTGGATTTCATACCTTAAGTCTTGGATCCTCCTCCCCTTCCAGATCATCCAACAAATATGCCTGCCTTCCAGCGTTTTAATGAAAATTTGTATCAAGTCCATCTCAGTAGAGTGTGGTTCTATCTGAAAAAGGGCTCGTTCTGTTGCCAATGCGTCCGGATCTAACAGATCTGTGCATATCGGTGCTCTATCTGGTTCTTGCTTCGCAGATCTGGGCTATCTGATGAATCTGTGCATATTTTTCATCTGATTGGTTCTCGCTTCAACATATTTGGGCTAGCGTGCTTGGCTTTGCCCTTTGTCAAATACCCGCCCGCAAATTCTAGAAGGCCTCCTGGGTATGGCTCCTGCACATCTTCCGATATCCGCGTGCTCCATTGATGCTCAGATCGGTTGTCTGAAGAGAGGCGTAGGTGCTAAAAACGTTTTTAGATACCCTAGCCATTCTCAGATTTCGGTTTTCCTCCTTTCCGGCATCTTGCCAGTATATGTCAGTGAAGCCCTCCACTGCGAGGGCGTCTAGAACCCCGGGCATGGCCCAACGACCATGGATAACCTCACATTCTCTGAACCTCTGCGATCCGAAGACTTCACTATAGGGTATGATGGAGGGTTTGATTTCGGGGTCTCTGATGAAAATTCCCATGAGGTCTCCAGGGAGGTTTTGGTCGAGGTTCTGGTCCAGAGAATCAACGTCATACTGTAAATACTCAGCGTGTTTGCCGAGGCCTAGAGGATCGATCCCATAGTCACCCACCAGAGACCCTTCCAGCCATTTGAGGGCCTTGGCGCTGGGCAGCCACAGGGGCCTCTTCGTTGGTGCGATGGGCTTCAGCTTAGGCTTGGACTTTGGAGTAGTCGTTGTCTTGGCTTTCTTCTTCAGGCTGTCGAAGCTGAAGCGAGTGTAGATGCGCGAGACATTCTTCTCGGCTTTCAATTGTTGGTCGCCCACAAAGGAGGAGGAGGATGCAGAGGCGAGGGAGGAAGCAGTAGTAGCAGCGGCCATGGTCTTCCAAAGTAAAACCTCCCGTAGGAAAATGTTCAAAACTTCTTTTTCGTATTTAAGATGAAGGATCCTACAGCTTCCATCCAGGGTGAACCCAAAGTAATGTCACATTGATTGCTCCATAGGGTCTGAACTGAGAATTGTGATATAAATGTATAATCCTCAATGTTTAATTGTAAATTGGTTATGTCATATTTTTTGTTGCCAAAATAGTTTAATTTTTTGATTATATTTGACGGAATCACTAATTTGTTTGCAATTTTAGGGGTTATATAATTTTTATCTTCAATAAGTGATAGCAATAGTGACATCTTTTTACCACAATAGACTCTTTAATTCTAAATAGCACTGAAGCATAATTACGTGAAGTTTCCATAAATCTTTCTTCCTTCAATACCAAATTAGAGTCCATTTTTTTTCTTCAATGGTTGACTCAATATTTGTGTTTTGTCAAAATTATAACTTTTCTTGATCACATTAATCAATGGGTCGCTTTCTTTTTCTTTCTTTGTAATTCTCCTACTTTCTTTGTTAAATAAATAATATCAATGAAGATATATATATATATATATTAAACCTTTTTTTTTGTAATATATCTTTAGTAAGAGAATGATCTTAGTGATTTGAAATTTCCTGGTATTCCTGAAATTTCCAAAAGTTTGTAGTGAAACTTTTCAACGACAACGAAGTTGATGAATTTCATTGGTCAAAAACTTGGATCGGAGAACAAGGCTCTGTGCAACGATTGAGTAGTCAAAGGACCGAACAACTTTGATACCAAATGGAACGAACAAAGTTCGCTCTTCAAGTTAAATACTCCAGAAGACTTGGAATATGTAGATCTCAATTTAGGATACAAGAATATATATTAAAAGTATGAATAAGAATGATGATACGATTGAGAGTGAGGAGCATGCTTATATACCAAGTATATGTCCCTTTAATTTACATATTATTATGTTTATTATTTATTATCTATATTTATTACTTTACATAATTATATTCATAAGATTGCCTTCTTATTCAAAGGGCTTTGTTCTCAAAACTTGTTGATGTAAGTATTTGATCTGTTTTTCTGCTACTAGGGTTCATAGCCTCTCAATCTGAGTGGGACATGGTTTTTATTCCTTATTCTTTCAAGGGTGCTTTTGGGATCAAAATAACCTAATATGTGTCATTAGGCATTGCTAGAAAGAAACAATAATTGTGTCTAAACAACCAAATGGTCCAAATGAAGAAACAAAGGCTCTCTTGATCTAAAAGATCTAAAACATTGAGCGAAGGTTTTTTTTATTGCAATTTTCTCTCGTACACAGGAAAGAGAGTATCTTTAAGGCTTGACCTAATTTCTTTAATGCTTTTGGATTACATATGCGACACTGAATTGAACCATGCAACCTAATCAAATAAGACTTCTTGAAGGTGCTAATTTGGATAAAATTGTACTTGCTTTTGTTAGAATTACAAAGTGAAGACATTTTGGAAGACATTAGGAATACACTATGAATTTTTGCCAAATAATTGAAAGTCTCCGAAGAAAAAAGGCATGTTATGTTTGTATTTGTGTTTTGATGAATCTCTTGAACCCTTCCCATTGGCTATGTTTTTGGGTTTTTATCAAGATGAAGAATAGGTAAAAACATTATACTATGAGCAAATTCTATATAGGTGCAATAACTACCATTTGAATGAACACTTAGTGCCTGATTGATTAAGGTTATTAAAAGCCAACCCGAGGAGAAAATATTGATTCAAAAGGCTTTACAAAGGTAAAAGCCACACCAAAATATATATAAAGAAATAAGTAAAGAAAATTTCAAGGTAGGGATCATTCAAATTAATTTGAATTTATCTCCAATAGAGGAGAATGATGAACACGGCAATAGAAATGAAGAGGACCAATATAGAAAAAACACCTTTTAACATCAATGACCAAAATAGAGGGGAGAAGCATATGAACTTAAGTGGGCAAACAAAAGCACTTGTGACCATGAAGAACTACAACCAATAAAGTTAAATAATAAAAATTTTAAGAAAAAATATAACAATGATGCTAGAGAAGTGGAAGAGAAACAAGTTACAGGTAGGAAATTCAAAGGCAACACGGAGAAGATAGCAAGAGAAGAAGTCATTGTTGCCATAATGAGTGAAGAGATACTATATCCAATGATAGCTCTGTCTAAAAATGAGGAAGAGACCCAATAAGAGGAGGAAAAGACAAAGATGAGGAATGAGATATCAAAGGATGACGAGATGAAGTAGTATAAAGATAACTTTTGAACATAACCATACTTTTTGAGACTCATAAAGAGAGGATGAAGTTAGATCCATGCTATCTATTCTTTTTTGCAATGTCGTTTACATATATTAGAGATCAATGATTGCTACATCCACAAAATATTTGTACAAGGCAGATCCACTAAAGGGATTATTTTCCACCTACTCAACCACAAACCCTGATCTTGAGAGTGTTGAGAAAATTGAACCTATGACCTCTCAAAAACAAAGGTGCTTTAACGATGGGGACTTTACCAATTGAGCTAACCCTTCGGGCTCCATGCCATCTAACTTGAGGAAAGGAAGGGATAAAATAAAATCCCTAAAACCAAGCAAAAACCCCACCTCAATGGTAGGAATCAAGTCTAATTCTATTAAGACCTAGAGAGAAACTAAATAAAGGAGTAGAAATCATGAAAAAGTGAAGGGAAGCTCCTAATCAAGTTAGGAAAATCATAAAATAAAAGAAGTATGTGTCCAAACCGACCCCTCAAATTAATAATAAAGGCCCTATCATGAAGTATAAAATAAAGGATGTATTTGTCCAAGCCAACCCCTCAAATTAATAATGAAGGCCCTATCATGAAACATTCGAGGCCTTAACGCCTCAAGTAAATGGGGGTTATTAAGATATATGATTCATAGGGTGAAACTAGTTCCGTGTGCTTTTGAAGAAACTAAATGCCTCTGTGAAGTTAAAAAAATAGGAAGAATACATTTGAGGCCTTAATGCCTCGAGGAAATGGGGGTTATTAAGATATATGATTCATAAGGTGTGTTATCTCAAAATCAGACCCTGGAAGGCTGCAGACCAGGAAGATTTCAAGTAACTGTTTCAAACCAATCTTTTGACTAAGGCTTAGCCTCCTTAGACTGAGAGGGCTCTCTCATAGGGTTATTGATTTTGATTAAGAATAAGATGGCTAACTCTTGTGAAATAACAGTGATAAAAATGAATGCTGGAAATACATTAAACAAGTTTCCATTGGGCCTATGGAGTCAATAACACCTCAGTAAACAATGATACTGCCTTTACATAGGAGTCAGGGCATTTAGCATTTAGATGTTCAGAACACAACTCATATAAAACCATAGTTCATAAATGCATACAGGAAATCAGAGCACAATCAGTGAATTCTGAGTGATTACACATCTATGCAACTGTAAAAGACATTAAGGAAAGAATAAAATCACACATTCTGAACATGGAAATCCTTCATGAATCCTGAGAAGAAAAGCAGCCAAATTATATTACTGAAACTCTGTCTTTACATAAGCCAAAACAGTCCTCTGTTATAAAATTTCCAACCCTCATTACATTGTTGTTTCAGCTATATATAGAATCCTTACTCTAACTAATTCGAGCTTCCTCCTCCAGCATGAGGGGAATTCGATAACTACCTGTAATGACACCTATCAGCTATTTAACTAATTAATAAATACAATAAAGTGCTGACTGGAGTTTTTAAAGAGTTCTAAATTAACTACGACTCTAACTCCATTTTCCATGCATAATGGCTTCTCCTTGTTCTTTGACACCTGGTCCTCTTTCGATTTGGCTGAGCTGGATGTTTAATACTCCATATTGACCTTGAACGCTGAATCTTTTAACTGCTCAGAAGTATTAGGAGATTTCCCTTGCTTCTCGGCTCCAGTTTTCCTCAAAATGCTCGAATGTACAGAAGCATGTTTTCTAGCCTTTAATAACCCAAAATATGGAACACTGCCACGTTCTTGATGTGTTGTAAGCTGCATCGATGGACATGTGTGCAGGCAAAAGTTCCTTGTATGCAAATCGTTTGATACCTCTTGAACGGTGATAAAGGGACTTTACAACAGAAATTTAAAATTGGGTCGAAATATTCCACCTTTTTAAAGCATCCACCTGTCTTGATCTGATTGACTATTGTTGTTCCAGCTGATGTCTTGCATACCCTTTTGGCGTTTCCCTTTCAAAATTCCCGCTCATAATACAAAACTGCCTGTCTGTGTTAAAATCATTACCTACAGCAGTTTCGTAGCGCGCTACGAAACTGCTGAATTATTTGAAACAGTTTGCCTTTGACCCGAGATCTTTATCACCCAAACATTTGATTGCCAAAAATTCTCTTCAACTTTTCATATGTATAACAGGGATGTACATTTCTTCATAACAATAAGCCTAAGCAAATTTGACAAAATTTGGAGCAAAACCTTTCTTGAAAAGAAAATTTATTTAGCAAGTAACTGGCCTAGCTGTGCCTTCAGGTCTTCAATTTTCCTCTTCATAGCTTTATTCCCAGCTCTTAGTTGCATATTTATCCTTCTAATGTACCTGGCCTCTCTGATTGCTGGTACTGTCCATGTGTGAAATTGTGCATGGCCATCAACTACTGAATTCAACTGGTTTTCTAGGGTTTCACTCCCTTTCCACAGAGCTTTACGATAATTTGCATACATGACTGCACGTTTTCTAGCAGCTTTCTTCAATTTAGCAATCTCATATTTAGCTGCTTCTAATTGACTCTTTATGGCTGCTATATTATCTCCTTGAGATGTGATGACTGTTCTGCTTGTATCTTTTTGCCTAACTTTCTCGGTTTCCTCTGTTCTTGGCAGCGCTTCCTTTACTTGCTTCCTTGTAATAGGTCTTCTGGGTTTAAAAATAAATTCTTCACCTGGCTCATCGAATTTAAGCCTTTTTGAGGCCTTAGACTTCTTGGTACCTTCTTGCGGTGACTGTGTCAAATCAATATGGACTGGTTCAGACTGCTCGAATTCAATGGCCTGTAATAAATCATTCAAACTCGCCTTAGACACTGGGCTCTCTTCAACTGCTATGGCTTTACCTTTTTCCTTATTTATCTGGCTTCTTGTCCTTACCCTTGAGACTGCTTCAGATCTGCTTGTTTCAGGTATAGTCTTCTTATCATGAGTTTTTTCCTTTGTTGATTGCTGAGGTTGATCTTGAATGATTAGTGGCTTCACTGGTTTTCTTAGCTGTGACTTGGTTTGTTTTTTAGCTCTTGCCTCTTTTTGGAGCTCAGCTATTGTGAATTCTCTGGCTAGTTGCGGCGTAAGGCCAGTCTTGCTTTGGAATCCAGCCATGAAAATAAACGAATTCCAGTCTCTGCCTATCTTTTGGAGGCCATCTAAAACTAGCAACTTGATCAAACCATGATGAAACAAAGAGGTTTCACAGTCCTCTTTCCTCAGCTGCACCTTATCACACATCTTACTCAAACTGCGAAACAAATAAAAGGGAATGTCTATGGAGACTTTCCCCGTGAAATGCAAAAGCAGTTTGAAATGGTAAGAATAAACCTTATTGTACCTTCCTTCACAGGTCAAATATTTCTTTATGCAGGTGAGAAGAAGAGCATAATGTTCCTTGACATAATTCCTGGGCACTGCTTTTGTTAAATCTTCGTTTACATATGCCTCCTTTAAAAACTCCTTACAAGGATTCATGTCAAACTTAAAATTTTTAAACCATTCTTCTCGTCCTCTTGGGATCTCTGTCACAGCAGATATTGCTTCTGGAGAAACCTGTACTTCTAACATGGCTACCTTTGAATTTAAACCAGTGAAGTTTAGCGCAAATTCTTTAGTTACCTGCGCATGTCCTCCTTGTAGCTTTTTACAAAAGTTCCAGCACCCGGCATCTTTGAACGCTTTCTTCACACCTTCATCCCTCAGTGTTATGTCTAAGCCCTCAGGTTCAGTCCTCTGGCATTTACCGGATCTGTGCTCTTTTTTCTCCATTTTTTCTTCGAGATCTTCACACACAAAGTCTAACAGCTCTGGTTGAAATGGTGATTCAGCTCCTTTTTAATTCAGCCTCGCTTGAAATCAGCCTCGCTTGAAATTCAAATTCTTTCATTTAAAACGCTTCAATACATAATCAGGCAGATTCGTCACTCATGCAGCACTTACGACTATCATTAAGGTCTATGCACGGTAAAATCCCTTGGGAATGATATTTCTGTGCATATCAACAGATCTAGTGGTGGGGTAGTGGCAAATGAGCGTTCAAACGTGATATGAGAGGTACACAAACTGACATGAGTGGACACAACTGGTGACTCACCTAACGGACTTGACATTTCGGGAAAGATTCGCTGCGGAATGCACGAATCCATGATTTCGCAGCGCTGTTAGTTTTAAATTCTAATGATGCGCTGCGAAACGGCCTAATCATGACGCGCTGCGAAATTGCTTAACCATAATTGCGCTGCGAAACTGGCAAATGGGATTACGCTGCGAAATCACTAAAAGACACGGTGACTCGGATAAGACAAGATATGACTATGGAACAATGATAGGTGGAGGAGAACCAATGGGAGTCGAGTATGGTTTGAGTTAAAAACTTTTAAAACTCCAAATCCTAAGTGAGGAAAAATAAAATGAAATCAACTTAACACAGACCTTTGTCATCGGACTAGGACAGACAATTATATGCATCAAATTTTTAGTTCTAAGTGATAACAAGGTGAAACTAGTCTCGTGTGCTATTGAAGAAACTAAATGCCTCTTCGAAGTTAAAAAAAATAGGGAGAATTTGTCAAATTTTGGCCAACATCGTGAGATGGTATGCTAGGGATTAGGTGTATGTTAGCATCCTAGGTGGTTGAAATTAGAACATGAACATTGAAAAGTGGTGGATAACAAGAAGCATTTTGTACTAAGAGGACATCAAAGGACTCTTTATGGTGGATAAAAATAAACATTTTGTTCAAGGACATCAAAGGACTCTATGAATTTGTATGACCCTAATGATATCAACCCAAAGGACTCTTTACGAATTTGTATGACCCTAATGATCTCAACCCAAAACTTGGCGTTGGGAACATATAACTTACTTTTAAACCAATAATGAACATGACTTATGGATTTTAGGTGGGGATTTGAATACAATATTATCTCTTAAAAATGAAAGGGAGCATAAGAAGAGTTGATTAGGTAGGGACATAACTAAAGCTATGTATTGAAAGCTTCGATCTCGTGGATATTCCACAAAAATAGGGGTTTTTCTTGCAACAATGGGCATGAAGGTACATGTCAGTTGTCACATCTCATCTATGGCACCGAAGGTCTACTTATTATGGGGCCCTACCCGATGTGAGTCAGATGGTGATAGGGATGCCTGAATTCAAGAAGAGCATGAAGGTACATGTCTGAGATGTACCGAAGGAAAATCTTACAAGGGGACCATTCCCCTCATGTAGTAGGTCCACAAGTTTGGAACAACCCGAGGGGTTTGAGATTCATGATCGGGAATCTCATGTATGCAGGTGGAAGAAAGCCCTCTATGGCTTGAAGCAAACACCTCGAGCTTAATATGAGAGGATTGATAGTTGTCTAATATAGCTGAGATTCACTAGGAGTGACGTTGATCCAAACCATTGCTTGAAGGTTGTGGAAGATACACCTCTCATATTGGCACCATTTGAGGACCACCCCTTTCTGACAGGTGCAAACCCTCTCATTTGCAAAGTAAGAGGGAGTTGGATTCTGGATTTGGAATGGTGAACTGCAAACCCGCGACTACCTCGATGGATCTTAACTTTCAGAAGTTATGTGGTAAGGATACTGAACCTGTTTTGGGAAACGCCTCTAAGTTTCACAAACTCATACTTGCATTGATGTTCTTAGTGAACTCCCATCCGGATATATGTTTTTCAGTTAGCATGTTGGGCTCATATTTGGTTGAGCCTCATTGGATTGATGACAAGAATCATTTGAGATATCTTTAGGGCACAATCTCTCATGAATTGAGATACACTATTGGAAATGTGAAGCTGCATGATTATTCTGATGATGATTAGGTAGGCAATGTGAAGGATCGCAAGAACACTTCTGGGTGCTGACTCTCTTTGGGTTCTGCTCGATATCCTGGATGAGCAGGAAGCAAAAGACGGTTGCTTTGAGCATTGCTAACACTAAATACATAGCTACGAGTATGTTCTTGTGTGAAGCTGCCTGGTTGTGGAAGCTCTTGAGTGAGCTGCTTGTACACATGATGGATACCACCATTATCCTCTGTGTCAACCAGGGGGGATTTGATTTTTGAGGAATCTTGTATTCTATGGTTGCTCCAGCATATAGACATCAGATGCTACCTTATCTGGGATATGGTACATCGATGAACAAGAAGGCTCCATCACATTGAGAGTGATGTACAGGTCATGGACATTCTGTCGAAGCCCCGGGGAAAGGTCAAATTTGTGACTTCCCGAACGACTTGGAGTCGTTGAGAGACCCTCTTATGAGGGTCCTACATGATGCATGCATTGAGCTCTGGGAGCTCTGGGGGTTTTGGGGTACTTCTTGGAGCAACAAGCGACCATAGGGCGACTCACCCTCCCCTAATGGTGCACTGTGTACAGGGTGAATGGTTCAGCGTTCCCCTGTGATACCCCGTGGTGACTTATGAACATGATGGATGGTTCTCTTGTTGAGGCATCCTACCCATGTAGTGTGGGACTCATGGGATGTACCTCTCATCTGACCAATGAGTAGGGAAATAGGGTTAGGGACCATAGTAGTATTATCGATGGACGCATCGTTGTATCTACCGTACTCCCTATGCTAGGATGACCTCCATTGATTTGGGATCAATGAAACTGATATGGGATCAGTATGAGTGGTTTGAGACACTCTCTTTCGATATTGATTTGGGATCAATTGGAACTAACTTCGGGTCAGTAAGAGTGATACGACTCACTCTCTTGGAACTGATTTGGGATCAGTAAGAGTGGTATGACACACTTTCTTCATATGGAACTGACTTCGGGTCAGTAGAGAATGGTATAGACATTCTTGATCAATTCTTCTTTTTCATGGTTCAGCAACGCAGTGCAGGGCACTGATGGCAGGGATAGTACAGTGTGGCAGATGGATCAGTGGATGGAGTTCTCCCTAGTTGAGAGGGAGTGTTAAAATTGGCAACTAGGGCCAAACTCCATGCGGGTCATCTTGTTTATGGCAGCTGATATTTTTCTTGGATCCCTCTCATCGAGAGGTGTAGGATTGATCTAAAGATCATCCGATTCCGATAAGTATTCATTGAGTTATGGATTTATTTGTGTTAGAAGACAATTCGTCAAGGTTGGCCAACAACCAAATTACCCCCACATGTGCTCAATGTTTTAGTATAAGAGGAGATGATTTGAGATTCATTTTATACACACCACTCTTGATTTCTCTCCACTTGTTCTGGGTTTTAGTGGAAGAGAAATCTAAGAGAGGAAGCCCTAAACGCAGAAGGTAAGGAGATGCAATCAAGAAGGAAAGCCTACACGTTGCCCTATACGTTGGTTTCTACAAGTCCTAAATGCAGTCAAGAAGGAAGCCTACACGCTGCCCTATACGCTGGTCTCTACGAGCCCTAGCCGCAGTCAAGGAGGGTTACTATGATGCCCTAACAGTAGGTCCATGATGCCCTAGCTGCAGGCCACTTTAAGTGACTGAATTAATGGATGGAGGGCCAAGGATCTGGTGCCAAGAAAGCACGCTGCTAGGCTGAGTAGAAGGAAGCTAAATGTAGGAATTTGAGTGGTTGTTTGGGCACGTTGAGGAGGTTGAAAGCTACAGCGAGCTAGGTCGCAGGCCATAGCAAGCTGTTGGATTTATTCCATGGCTGCGTTGAGAGGATAATGTGGCATGGGAGGAGCTTCTTCAAGGTTGGCCGTAGCAATAGAGGGCTAGTCTTATTGTGTTTTGGGTTAAGGGAAGTGACACATATCCTAAGCAGAAGTGCAGTCACAACAATGCCAACAATTGGAACAACAACAATGATGGGACAACAACAATGGTATGCTAACAATTGGGACAACAACAATAATGGGACAGTAACAATTGGGAGAACAGCAATGTCATGCTAACAAATGAGACAGTAGCATGACATGGTGCAACAATAGCCAATTGGGACAGCGATACGGTAAGTAAGGTACAACAAGCACATGGTGGCAAGCATGGTGCAACAAGCACATTGGGCAAGGTGCGTCAAGCACATGGTGGCAAGCATGGTGTTGCAAGCACATTGGGCAAGGTGCAGAAAGCACATGGTGACAAACATGACGTGCAAGCGCATGGGACAACAGTGGTGTTGGAAATAATACTGAGAGGGGGGGGTGAATCAGTGTTAGAAATTTAACAAATTTTCATTTCCATAAACAGATAGATATACACTACTTTTGTTAATTCAATCTGCGTATATATGTAACTGTGTTTGGAGAAAACTGCGTATATCTTACAGACTTATAATTTAGTTAGCTGATCTTAATCTGTGTATCAGAACCATAAAATAGTAATCAAGTGCAGTAAATAGTACAAGAAATCACACACATGAACACAAAGATATAAGGTGGAAGATCTATCATCATGAGCAACTATGAAAAAAAGGCATCCATCAGGGCAACAATTTTTTATGGGAGCAACTTCGTCTATTGGAAGGTAAAAACCACAACCTATCTTCAATCTCTTGGAATAGAAGTTTGGGATATCATGGAAGGAGGATACACATTTCCAGCAGCAACTCCTGCAGATACGACAGGTAAAAAGCAGTATGAAACTTCTGTTCAAAGAGAAAACAAAAGCTCTTAATTTTAGATTTGCTAAAGGATATGAAACTTTAGATGAGATTATCAAAGTGCAGTGTTCTCCTCTAATAAAGACAGGTCTTGGATATATTGAAAAAGCATCTCAAGCTCAGAAGCCATCCAGCTCCAAAAGTTATCTTGATGCAGCAAGGAGAAGTGAACAGGTTGACAATCGTCAGCAAAGGCATAAAGCGGATCACCAGGTAAATCGGGGTCAATCTACTTCAAGGATGAACAAAAGCTACAACCTACTACAGGTAAATCATTCCCAATTTTCTTCAAGAATGAATGTCAATGGAAACTGCAATCACCTGGTCAGTAGATTTGATAATTGCAGCAATTTCTTTAATGGCCAATGTTTCTCATGTCATAACTTTGGACACAAAGCTGCTCAATGTGTTGCCTACAAGACCATCATGACTAGAGAAGCACGAAATCAAAGGAGTGTGATTGGGATCATGAAGAGGACCTACAATAACTTTTCTGCTCTTGAAAATGAAATAGAATGCTCTATTTGTAACAACTTCGGTCATGAAGATTCTGAATGCAGGAGTAAGTTTCGGCAAACATCTCAGAAGGAGCAAGCTTCATTGGGTCCCAAAACATGGAGAAAGAAAGAACCACAAACAGAAAGATGTGGTATAGCCTTATATGCAGAAGGACAGGAAAATCAATGGTACATCGATAGTGGATGCTTGAAACATATGACAGGTGATAAAGAAAAACTTCAGTCATATAGTGCCTTAGAAAAGGAAAGGAAAGTGTCATTTGGAAATGACAACCCTGCAGTCATAAAAGGTAAAGGGTCTGTTCTCTTGAAAGAAAAGATCAAAGCTGGGAATGCTATGTATGTTGATGGCTTAAAGCATAATCTATTGAGTGTTAGTCAAATGTGTGATCAAGGAAATGAGGTAGTATTTCGATCAAATGGATGTATTGTTTGTGAGCTTGATACAGGAGAAACAATGATCAAAAGCGTAAGAACTCCAAATAATTTATACATACTCAAAGGAGAACAACAACAATGCTATCTAAGCAAAAATGATGAACACTGGCTATGGCACAGAAGGTTGGGGCATCTAAGCTTCCCTCAGATAAGGAAAGCATGCAAATATCAGGTTGTTCACGATTTTCCTTACATCAGAATTCCAGATAATACAATATGCAAATCATGTCAATTTGGAAAGCAAACTAGAACACATTTCCCTAAGAAGGATCAATTAGTAAGCCACTTGAACTTGTCCATGCTGATTTATGTGGTCCATCAAGAAAAAGTCACCTCGTGGAGAAGAATACTTTATATTGTTCATTGACGACTTTTCCAGAATGTGTTGGATAGGATTTCTGAAGCATAAAGATGAAGCTTTTAAAAAGTTCAAAGCCTTCAAAGCCTTGGTTGAAAATGAATCAGATCTCAAAATAAAATGCCTCAAGGCTGATCGAGGAGGGGAATTTGCCTCGGATGAATTTTTTGACTTTTGTGAAGAACATGGAATAAGAAGGGAATTCTCTACTGCAAGGACTCCTCAGCGAAATGGAGTGGTAGAAAGGATGAACAGAACGATTCAATAGATGGCTCGTGCTATGCTTGATGAGTCTAGAACTCCTGCAACCTTCTTGGGTGAAGCTACATTTGCTGCCATTACTATTCTCAACAAAACAAACGTCCGAGTAAACATCACTCAAACTCCTCATTAACTTTGGTATGGTAAGGCTCCTACTCTAAAATACTTCAAAGTCTTTGGAAGCAAATGTTACGTCAAAAACACTGATGAAAAGCTTGGCAAGTTTGAACCTAGAGCAGATGAAGGCATTCTCCTTGGTTACTCTTCCCGAAGTAAAGGATATAAGTGTTACAATGAAAGACTTGGAAAAATTGTTGAAAGTATTGATGTGGTGGTTGATGAAGCAGGCAACAATCCAAAGCAGGTAAAATTCGAAGATTTTGAAGATGATGAGGACTATCCTTTAACATCAAATCAGACTAATGCTGAAGAAGAAACCTATGAGGCACCAGAACAACAGATAAGGGTAGAAGAAAAGACTCCATCCAGGTACATGTCCAGAAGAATCATCCAGAGACTCAAATTTTGGGGTAGAAAGAGGTAGGTGTACAAACAAGAAGAACTATTACAGAAGCTTCAAGCTATCTATCCTTGCTCTCCTCCGTCGAACCACGAAATATAAGTGAAGCATGCAAATATGAATGTTGGGTCAAGGCCATGAATGAAGAACTTGAGCAGATTGAAAAGAATAACACTTGGGAATTGGTTCCTACACCTAATGATAAGAATGTTATAGGGACCAAATGGATATTCAAAAACAAGTTGAATGAAAATGGAGATGTTATTAGAAACAAGGCCAGACTTGTTTGTAAAGGGTATGCTCAACAAGAAGGTATAGACTTTGAAGAAACTTTTGCACCAATTGCTAGACTTGAAGCCATAATAATGTTCCTTGCTCTTTTTAGCTTTCAGAACTTCAAAGTATATCAAATGGATGTGAAATCTGCCTTTCTAAATGGAGACTTAGAAGAAGCGTATATTGAGCAACCAGATGGATTCATCCTTGGAAATGATCCAAAACTTGTATGCAGACTCAGAAAAGCTCTTTATGGCCTTAAACAGGCTCCAAGGGCTTGGTATTATCGTCTGGACAAATACTTCCATCAACAAGGTTTTTCAAAAGGATCAACAGATAGCAATCATATATTGACAATGATAAATTGCTAATGCTTGTTGTGTGTGTTGATTATATCATCTTTGGTAGCAATGAAGAAGCCATGAGTCAAAACTTTGCTTTGGTGATGCAAAAAGAATTTGAAATGTCCCTGCTTGGTGAGCTCACATATTTTCTTGGTTTACAAGTCCAACAAAACAAAGACGGTATCTTTCTATCACAAACCAAGTACCTCAAGCAGATCTTGAAGAAATATGGCATGGAAGATTCGAAACTAGTATGTACCCCTATGGTAACAGGATGCAACCTCAGCGCAAATGATGAATTAGCAACAGTACATCAACCAACCTATAGATCCATGATTGGTAGTCTGCTCTATCTAATAGGTACCTGACTAGACATCATGCATGCAGTGGGAATAGTTGGAAGATTTCAGGCAAATCCAAAGGAAGCACACCTTCAAGCAGTTAAAAGGATTTTCAAATATCTTCAAGGAACTCAAAACTATGGCTTATGGTATCCTAGAGATACAGATCTCACACTTCATGCATATACAGATGCAGATTGGGCAGGAAGCGTGGATGACAGAAAAAGCACTAGTGGTGGTGCATTCTTTATGGGTTCCAGATTAGTGTCTTGGTTTAACAAGAAACAAAGTTCAATTGCATTATCTACAGCTGAAGCAGAATATGTGGCTGCTGCATCTTGTTGCACACAACTCCTTTGGATGATGCAAACATTGCAAGACATTCAAATCACTTGTACTCCACCCATCTCCATTCTATGTGATAATATAAGTGCAATCAACATTTCAAAGAATCCTGTCATGCATTCCAAGACCAAGCACATACCTATCAAATATCATTTTCTTCGGGAACAAGTGCTTGAACAAAAAGTCAAATTGGAGTATGTTCCCTCCAAGGAATAGGTTGCTGATATATTCACCAAACCACTGCCCAAAGAGACATTTGAATACCTCAGACAGAAGCTGGGAGTAGTTGATGCATCATTTTGTTGTTGACACTTATCTGTTTCAGAGAACAGTGGTTGTACACGAGTTTCATGAAGCGTATGCGTGTACATACGCCAGTTTCTGTGGATACAGTCGCGTATATGTTGGTTTGAAGAATATCAGTGGGCCAGACTCAGGATGAAAAGACTTTGATGTGGGTCTGATCATCTGGCACAGGTTCAGGGGGAGCATATACTTCTAATAGTGCATTGTTGGCATTACCTTAGAAGATCTTAGTACAATTTCACAATTGTTTTTTATTCAGGTGGAACAGGTGCAGAGGGAGATCATGGTTGCTGGTCTGGATGGTGATTGACAAATGCTGTTGATGATAGTTGTTGGTGACTGTCATAGTCTTGTCTTAGATATTTTGTCTCCATGTCATGTATTTCTTTTATTATCAAGGTCATGTAACGACCTATTTGTTTCCCCACTATGCCTGGGATGGATGATGTATTATTCTTGTTTATCATGTATAAATTTTTGGTATATCCCCACGTGGTTGGGTGGATGAGTCAATTTTGGTATATCCCCACTTGGTTGGGAGATGGACGTATGTGTGAGTCTTTGGTGATAGGAAGGTCATTTATGATGTATAGAGTCATGTTTTTTCTTGTAGAACATCTTTTTACAGACCTTGCCTACAGTCAGGGGGAGCATGGACAGCACAACAGAGCAGAGATTTCAGCATGTACTCAGGGGGAGCATAACCCTTTGCCCTTAATGACAAAGGGGGAGAATGACTTTGAGTAACTTGGGGTTGCCATCAAGTACAAAGGGGGAGATTGTTGGCATTATGACACAGGTTTGGCGCTATGACACAAGTGTTGCCCTTGATCGCAACTCACTCAGATGACAGATTACAGTTCAGGCTCTCAGAATGAAGGAAAAGAGATATACGCAGGTTCCCCTTGACCAAGCTGCGTATACACGCGGGTTAGAAGTCCAGAAGGTGCATATGCGTATACACACACTTTCACGCAAGGAAAAGCGTGTACATGTTGGAAAACTTGGTTTTGGTCTGTGGTATTTGGTCCCTGATATTTTGACTTGTGGTATTGATCCAAGGTATCTTGACCGAAGTGTTGACTCTATGTATTTGGTCCAAGGCATTGTTTTTAAGTGGTTTTGGACCATGGTATTGAGTAAGGCCTAAGACTATAAAAGGAGGAGGAGATTATTAGGCAAAGGCACTCAAGCATTGAATATCTAATGAAGAGCAAGATCTAGAATACTGGTGATTGGGTTATGGTGCATCACTGGATCTGAATCAAGGAGGAACCTGAGCGCTAGAAGAAGGATAAGTTCTATTGATGGGTCAAGATCTTAAGGCTTGATGAGAAGTATCTTTGCGTGATTTTTATCTTTTATATTTGGCGCATGTCTTGATCTGTAAATCTGATAATCTGGGTATAACTGATGTCTGAATAGTTGAAAATGGTAAATTATTTTTTACAGATCTGTACGCAGGTTCAGTATAGAAAAGGCGCGTATACACGCTGGTGCGGTAATTCAAAACAGCGTATACGCAGGTTTGCCTTCATATAGAAGCGTATGCACGCAGGTTCTACATATTGAAGTAGCATACGTCTCATAAAATATGTTTTAGCTACTTCTGTTTATTGTTGCAGTGTTCTAGGTTCTAGTTTGGTTCTGGTACTGTTACTGTATATTGTAAAAGGAAGTTTCTTATTAAAAGAAGATAGAGACGAATTGCAGCAATATTATTTCCAACATGTGGCAACATGGTGCAGCAATGGCACATAGGACAACAATGGTACATGATGCAGTACAGTTAGGTATAGTATGAGGCAGCATTGGTGAGTGCAGCAAGATGATAAGGTACAACAAGGTGTTGTGGTACATGAAGGTGCAACAGTGTGATGTGTGCAACATGGTGCAACACAGTGAGGTGGAGCGTGATGACGAGGTGCAACACAATGATAGGTGATGAAGTCACCTTGGAGAATCAATTGAAGCAACATGTCTTCAACTGAGTTCAACTACCTCATGTATCATCTACCTTGAGATGATCTATGCTCTTATTTAAATAAGTCAATGTGTTGACTTCTGTTGTATATGTACTATATCCCTCTCTCTGTTGAACCATTGAAGAACATATAAGAAGAATTGATCAAGGGTTTCCCCACATTGGGTTTGTCCTTGGCTAGCACCACATCTTGTGTCCTCTTGTCTTGACTTGTCTTTTGCGATCTATGTTTATGTTCTATCTACAATTTACTTTAATGCTGATGTGATTGCTACTCTGAAAAAGATATTGAGCTAACTGTGAAAATTGAAATAAATTGCTTTAAGCATAGAACATACCTAAAATTAACAGTGTTTGAACACTTTTAATATACGTCAGTGAATCACATAATTGGAACTTCCAATTGACAAGAAGCCTCAGAAGAGAGGAAAGGAAGCCCAAAGCCTAGAAGCCCCAGCGGTGTGATCAAGATGCCCCACAGTTGCTGAGATAAATAAATGTGAAGGATAGTGAATTTGTTTATAAGACCATTATCACCAAATAATACTCGTCATGTCGTTTCCAATAGTAGGTTGCATGCCACATGGTTCCTCACTGTTGAAGCGATATGCCCTATCAAAGTTGAAGCCTTGAAGTCTAGTCATATTCACTAATGCAATTTGAATATTATTCTGAAATTAAAATTATGAGCACAAGGGTTTGTTAAAGACATTTTTTTTATATTTGTAAAGTAAACACCAAAATTTATTAAAAAATGTCTATGGCCAAAAAGTGTGGGACCATGGCAACCAATATTTCACAGTTTATATGCCCACTACTAGATTTTGTACTTGTTTAAATATAAAAGTAGACATATACAACCCGACCACATTAATGGGCCTATACACTGAGAAATATGTATCACCATATATCAGAGTTAGTGTAAATATTAAGTGGGAACCCTAGATTAATTGGCAATTCCACCAACCCATGGTTGGCCCTATAACATTCTGGGCTACAAAATTCATCTATAAAATTTCATGCCACTAAGGAGAAGTGTGTAACAAAAACAATTTGAATTAATGACCTAGTGTCTAAAGCAGCACATGGGAGTATGGATTGAGGATTCTGGACAACAGTTTTGTTCTTTTGTTTTAATTTGTTCGAGTATAAGTGAACGATGTTTCTATCTAAGGCGTTAGAATGACAAACGTTCTGATCTGGTGCAAGAATTGATTCAGTGCAAGATGAATGTGATCCAGAGTGCGGTTGTTCTGAAAACAATGGCATGATCAATCAAGGAGCGTATTCGCTGAACAATGGCACGAAGTTTGACTTCTTACAATTTGTTTTGAATGCCCTGGAACTCTGCCACAAGAAATAACCAGTGATGTCTCCGACCTAGTATGATGGATCTTTGTCTCTGATTCTATTTGTGCGATGATCTGGTTAATTAATGATTCGATTGGGTCATAGTTGTTGTTCGACTTACTCCTCTAAGTTTAGATCGGTCGTGTTGTAGCTTTCAACAAAAAAAAATTATTTATTTTTTATTTTTATTTTTATTTTTTTTTAATTTAATTTAATTTCTTCCGATTTTTTTTTTTATTTTTTTTTTGGTTTTTGGAGGTTCTATGGCGCTACAGTAGATGGAGTAAGATCGTATGACCTGAGCAAGAACATTGCTCATGCTAATTATTGTACTCAATGTTAGATGACCATTATTGTAGTTTGTGCACTCTCTTTGCTCAGTTTACGTGAAAACGATGTTAAAAGTGGAACACATATCACATATGTCGAGCATGCTATAATTACAAAGTGAGTGACAAGTCCAGTGCACAATGGTCCCATGGATTGTGAGCCAAGATTTGTCAAGTGTGACAATCTAAGATGCACGATAGATTTAGTTAAGAGACCAACATAGATTTATCTTAAATATGAATCTACCATGAGTTGAGAGGGATCTAATTTCTTCACGTGCAAATTTTATTTTGTATAGTTATTTAATTTAATTTATTTTTTAATTTTTATTTGGCCCGACAAGAGAAAAATTTCAACTTTGATGATGGGCGGACAGAGTTACACATCATACTGGGCTGTAGAATGAGTCTCTTAGCTCAATGAGCCTCTCAGCTCAATGAGCCTCTCAGCTCAACAAGCCACACGAACAAGGCGTGGCTTGTTGAAAACAATTTATTGGTGCATCGCTGCAAGAACTTTTTGTCAATTATGGTGTTCAATTGATAGGTGTTGTTCAAAAAATTCAGCAAGCTTTGTTATAGGTGATAACAAACACTTCATAACGTTTTAGAGCTTGCCACACCTTTCTATTTCGAGCTAGGCCTATGCATCGATAGTGAAAAGATAATCTGGGAATTTAGAGGAAGTTAAAATCATAGTAACCAAGTTCGATTTCGAATATGATAAAATACTGAAATAATTCAATTAAAAAAATTTCAATTCGGAAAAAGTTTGTTAATATACTTCCAAAAAACTCACTCTTATATTTAAAATTTTAAAAAAATTACATGTAATCTAAATAAGGATGCTTGTTGCTTTGGCTTGCTCTGCGGAATGCTCCCTCTCTATAAGTTGTAAGAGAAAAACCACCAAGGGATGGAGAGCGGTTACCTACGTAAAGTATACCCACAAAAGTGTTCCCCTTTAGGGTAATGGAATTTTCCAACTCCTCAAAACCTCAACTCAACTTTGACCCTCACGAGGGTTAGGGTTCCCTAACCAGGTAATGGTTCACCATAAATTTACTAGGTTGTCAACCTCAATGCCGACTCCTAGAATAGCTAAGCATGCTAACACAGCTAGCGGCTCTAGCTCCCAAATGGATAATAACAACAACAATGATAAATTTCAACACACAAGCCGAGCATGTGGCTACCAACATGCCAAAGCCAGCCATGGCTCTAAACATAGGTATATTGTTCTCGCAAGTTGTCTCATCACACATATTTTCAACAGTTCCAGTGGTCTCATCAACAAACATCTTTGCTACAGGTTTCTCATCTCACATATATTTTAGGATCAATGTTCTTCCATTAAGATACGCGATGCTAGCTAGATATGGTTGGATACCATTTTCTTCGGTTGCTGGTTCAAGTGGTTATAATTCAAGTCAGGCACAAACTATTGATTTGTTCTGGAAGAATTTCTACAACAAGATTTCTGATTCGATATCTAACAAGTCAACTTCTCAACAGTCTAAAGTTACTCTCTATCACAATGCAGTTATCAAGGAGTTGATTGACTCGAAAAGATTTTTATTATCTCTAGGTGAATATTTTAGCCAAGAAGAGTTGTTAGATTTACAAAACAAAATAGAAGATCTTACTATGAATTTTGATGAAAATAGTGTGTTTAAAAGTGTTCCGAACTTGATTCCACTATTAATTTGTAGAGATATGATTACTGCTAAGGAGCATCTTATTAAGAAGGGTCTATACGAAAAGGATGAACCTTATATTCATGTTTTAGGTCGGTATACACTGGAGGTAGTCATGATTCATGTACTAGGCTCAGTCTTCAACTGTTTACAGGATTTATCTGTTGTGAGGGTTTCTACTTTGATCCAACAGATTGATTCTACTGTACGAGTTCAAGCAGTGAATATGGGTTTGAAACAAGCTGCGGGTAAGGCCGATGTTCAGTGATATGATCAGAAAGATAACAAAGGCAAAGTCAAAGTTACTAGGAGTCATTATGCTATCGGGGTCAACTTGGTAGAGTTCATGGGTGAAAGAAAATTGATTACTCTTAAAACGGACCTCAGCTATACGGATGTCTTACATTCTAATATTTCCATCAACATCTAATATTTCCAAGCGTGTTGGGTAACTCACTCCACTCAACTGTTTCGAGAGTTGAGTTTCATTATGGAGCTAGTCGGTCGTATCATCCTACTTCATGTTTTATTTTTTTGTTAGCCACGAGTTGTCCACAAATCTTTTGAGGGAAATGGAGGACAACCTTTTCACTAGATTGAATTTGAATTTCACATATTTCTCGCCAAACTTGACCATATTGCCATATTTCTGAATTATTCAGCCTGATTCGCCCGAATTTGGTAACTATGGTTCAAATTATGCTTATATCTTTTCAGTTAATCATGTATCAGAAGAGAGAATGGTTTTAAGGCATAGAAAATAATTATGAAGAGAGAGATTATAAAGGGATTTAGGTTGCAAAACAAGACATATCCAGATCATCCAGTTGATCGAGAGAAACAAAGGCATATGTATTGATACCATGTTTGTATGTTGTTGTACGTTGTTATGTATTGCATGTATTTGTTGCTAAAGTCATGTATAGTTGTGTAAGCAAATGCTTGATAAGTGTAACAGATGTATATGAATGTTGGCTAAGATGATAAGAGTGGATATATGTGGGTCTTCTGCCACTAGAGTTGATTGTGACATGTATTGTTATGTTTTGATGTGTATGGCTAAGTGATGTTATCCGTATTTGTATCGATATGTTGATGGACAAGTGTTGGACTATATGTTGTTGCTAGGGTTTTAAAGCAGAGAATGATTGTCTTGTCGTTGGTTGCTACTAAAGTTTGAGATGTTGCTAGGGTTTGACATGATCAAATGACTTGATGTGTTGCTGAGTGATTTGTGTGACAAAGAGGGATTGTGATGCATTGGTTGGACAATGATCGTATTGTATAGTGATCAAGTGTTGGGCAACATGTTCAACATAGTCCATCTTCAATTATCTTATTTAAGGGTGACAGGGTGGTGAAAAGCGGAGATTGATGTCTCCTTCAAGCTGGAGCTGGAGAACACTTCAAGGTGGCAGGGTGGTGCTAGGGTAGTAGATTGATGCTAGTAGAGTGTTGGAGCATCTTTCCAGTTGGAGCTAGTAAAACCAGGGGGGTTGGAGCCTCTTCCAATCGTTTTTGGATAATCTCAGAAGTTGGAGTTTCCCGTTGATGTAATCTTTAAAACATATATTAAAAATCTATGTTGCACGGGGACTTGTCGCCACCAAAATTTATGGTGTTTCCTTCATCCTGACGATCCAAGTACTTTAGAACTTATCGGAAACTTCCCTAATTGGCTAGAAACTCCATCAGAGACTTAGAAACTTCCAAACCATCCCTCAAAAAATAAAAAATAAAAAACGAGAAACTTAAAAATGTCCCTCGACATCATGTACATTTAAAATAAAAATAAAATAAAATAAATAAATAAAACCTAAATTTTAAATTTTAAATTCAAAGAATTAAAAAACAAATTTTAAAACCTAAACACTTATTATATCATTCATGTTTATATTGAATTTTATAGTGAAACCTAAACCTAAACAAGTGTGTTGTTCAATCGAGTTTTATCTCCATCTTTTTTAACATTAGGGTAAGTGAAGTCAATATCTCCACACAAGCATGCTAGTCCATCCGAGTTGTTTTATCTTCCATCTTTTTTAACTATAAAGATTGTTTATATATATATATATATGAATAAACCATCCAAAAAAAAAAAAAATATTAATATTTAGTAACTATTAAATAACGAAAAAATAAGTTATGAAAATAACCCAAAAAAAGGTAATATTAATATTTAGTAACTATTAAAATAACGAAAAAATAAGTTATTAAAATAACCAAAAGTAAGTGTTTAAAACACAACAACATAGTAGAATTTTTTATGGTTTTAATGAACATTAATTTTCGTTAGTAGAGCTATTAATCATGTGAGCTTGTAGTGTTAAATTGAAAAATTTAATGAAAATATTAATTATTAGCAAGTCATATATACAAAGCGTTTGAAGTAGATATTTTCTCGAGTATGTTGTTCAATCAAGTTTTGTCTTGATCTTCTTTAACATTAGAAATTGCTTAATGCTGTAAAGTGTTATTTTTATACTTGTATAAGAGTTTTTCGACTATTTTTTTATTTAGTTAGTTTACGACTTAAAAGTGTAATTAAATAATGGTTAATATGTCAAAGTTGATCTTATATGCAATGTGTAGATTTTAATCTTGTACATATTTTTGATAAAATAAAAAGGAGGTAATGACAAATACACACATTAACACATCTTTTTTACTCTAGACATTTAAATTGGGAAAATCACAAAGATTTTCCAATGTTATTTTATATATATATATATATAATACCAATCGATTTACCTTGGATTAAAATACAACTGTAGTTTTTAAACTGAAACTACAAAACTATGGACTAAGCCACTATGCACTAAAAATCGCTAAAAGTGAAAACCACAAAAAATGGATGCAAGAGACTACCCAAATTTCTTTTGGCACTGCGCTTGAGCCCTGGGATCGAGGGGCTTCATGCCCTTTGCGACCCCTCCCCCAACAAGGGAAGTTGCCCCACCCCCTAACCTCTTCAGTACACTCGACGCAACATACAATGCATGGAAGTAGTCATGCAAATAATATAACACATACCCAACATTCTCCCACTTATTTTCTTTCCACGTAGAGGATTGTAGGAGTACACGATAAAAAATCTAGGACAATATTGCCCTTTGTTTCTCTACACCAAGATAACTTTTCATTGCTCACATAATTTTTAATAAATCTGCAACATTCTTCAGAGTGTCCACCTTCACCAACACCTCTTTTTTTCAACCATATCTTTCACAAAATGATACTAAACATCAATATGCTTTGTTTTCGAATGATATGCTAGGATTTTTGCTAGGAAAATTGTATTATAACCATTACAATTTGTCATCATAGCTCATTGTACCAATCTGATATTTGAATACAATATTTGTAACCTTATTGCTTCCTTGGCAAAGGTTACTTTTGTGACACTTGGAGATGCTCATTTTGATGGAATGATAGAAGATTATGCATGTCAGACTTATGTATATGCTTGTATGCTATAGACCTAGTTTGGGTCATCTAGTTGTTGTGTGCTTGTAATAATATTTATTGTTGTGTGTATAACACTGATTTTGGTTAAGTACATATTATCAATGTTTTCTCTTTTGGTGTCTCAGTTTTGACATAGGTGTATGACATAGACGATGATTCAGATTCAGGATTGAGACACAGATCCTTGGATGATCATGGTTATGTGGAACATACGGTTAATTATGATTTGTATGATTATATATTCATAATCTTGTACTAAGAAGGATGTGGTAAGGGACCTGATTATGTGCAAACAAGGATGCTCAAATTATAAATCATTGTGGAAATCATGATACATGATTTGTATGATTATATATGCTTAATCTTATATTGAGCAAGATGTGGCAGGGGACATGATTATTTGCAGACAAGGATGCTCAAATTATAAATGATTGTGGAAGTCATGATATATGATTTTAATGATTATATATGTTTAATCTTGTATTGAGCAGGATGTGACAAGGGACGTGGTTATTTGCAAACAAGGATGTTCAAATTATAAATGGTTGTGGAATTCATTTCTCCATAACCAAAATGACTGTGGAAGTCATGCACAATCTTTGGTAAAATGTCAATAAATTAATTATGAAATTTATTAATTCCTTTGATCTATGAGATTGTGATGTGTGCAAGTCTTGGAACAAGGTCTTACCAACGAACCATCAGATGGGTATGAGCTCACAATGATACCTTAAGGTGAAGCGTGGAGTTTCAAAGTAGAGTAGATGATAAGCCATGGAAATTAGGTCGCATAGTCCTAAATCCATGAAAGATAAAGACATGGAGTCTTGTATGATTAAGTGCATGATATGAGAATATGCTTGTGAGATTGCATGAAGAAATGATCATGTTCCAAGACAAATGTACTAATATAATGTGTGTTAAGACAATTGATATACACATGAGTGCAAAGGGGATGGACCACATAGTTGTTATGAGGAAGAATTTTGGGTTGTGAGCCTCCTTAGAAAATTTATTTCTTTGTTTAATAAAATTGTTATGTTTATTCATGTGATGAAATCCCTAATGGGTGTGGAAACCTGCCTTGATGAGTTGCGTTAGAGGGAATATGTGGATAAAGGATCAGTCAAGGAGGGATTGATTGGGTCAATATGAACCATTTGGATAGTGAAGTCACGACTTTGAAAATGGCTTGAGAAGGAAGTTTCTATTAACCTAAAATTGTGCTTGGCTGATATATTTTATTTATGAAAGAAATTTGAATGCAAGAATGGTGAACAAATAGAAATTGGTACTTCCTTTTTTTGGCTAATACAATAAGGATTACCTAATGAATTCCATGTCACATGAAATGCTCATATGGCAACTGTGTAGGAGTGATATCTTGTCAATAACTACCACATGAAAGAAAGTATTGTGCTTATGCTTATTAGACTTGATATTTGAATGATTGAAAACAAAAGAGGATGATAAATCAAATTTAAAAATAAATGTGTATCAATAGCATGGAATATGTGCAAGTATGAGACATGCATGACAAGATGTATATACATATGTTTGGGTTCATGATTGAAGGCATTGTTTGAATGTGTAAATTGGATACATAATGAAAATTCCCTTTATGAATATTCATTAAAACTTATGTTTAAGCATATGAAATGATAGAGTTGTGACTAATATGCGAGATTGAGACCATTTCAGGGGCTTCTTAAAAAGGTAGTTGAACTCCTTAAAAAGATCTTAGCTGGAAATGCATATGATGATGGCCAAGTACGCAGGGAAAGTAGCAAGCAAAGGTAAAAAGGCAAAGGAATTGGGTAGGAATTTATTTCAATTGAATTTGATATCTTTTGTTTTTCAAATTAATGCATGTATTACATGGATGGCAAGGAAGGGGTATGGCTAAAACAAAAATTATCAACATAAAAAGTGTAGCAACGCTTGGTTGATTTTCCATGTAAAAAAAATAAGACCAAGGTCATGGGACACATATTTCAAGTTGAATGTTGGGCAAACATTACAGTGGGCATCACTTGTGGTTTATTAATGGCTATGGAAATTGTTAAAGGAAAAAAGACAATAATTGACATTTAATTATGAAAAATAAAGGAAAATAGGGGAAAAGGAAGGTGAAGAGACACGAATTTGCATGCAAGGGAAATTAGAGAAAAATGAAAGAAAAATGAGATATCAATGATAAAAGGGGTATCAAAGAAACAATTCATAGCTTTTTCTAGTTTAGTTTTGGCTCTCTTCTTCCATACCTTTACACTCTTGCACACTTAAAGCATTCTTGGAGCATTCTAGCAATCACTTGGACTTGGAGAAAGCAAGCAAAGGACAAGCAATAAATTGGAGGACACGAAAAAGAAGGTTGGATCAAAACCTACATCAAGGATACCTTGCAAGTAACAGGTTGCATGTGTGATTTCCTTGTTGGTCTCTAGATGCATGGTACTTGCATGTGATTATTGGTTATTTTATTGTTATTGGCATGGGATTTGTTTGGATTAATAGTGGTTTTAGCCTTGCCTTGCCATTTCCTAGATAGCAATGGTGTTGTGGGTGCCTTGTGTTGGTTTAAGCTTTGGATGGTTGGTAGACTTTGGATCCTGGTGAGGTGGTCTTAGGAAATTCCCAAGGGTCAAGGGTGGAGATGGAATTTCTCCTGGAACTCTTGACAAATGGGTGGAGACAAGAAAATTACTCTGGATGGGGTGAAGAAAGTTGGAGGTATCCAATCTTGTTTTGGTGTTAGTGATTTATGGATTGGTTAGGTGAAATCACTATGGTTGAGGGTTGAGGTGATTTGGCTTCTGGAAGCCTTGGTTGGTTTTATTTTGGTTTAACCCATATGATTCCACATTCATGCTTGAATATGGCACGGGGGTGATTGGTTGAAAGAAAGATTTTGGTTCAACCCAATCTATGGTTGGATGGTACGTGGAAATCCCTAACTTGGTTGAATTTTTCATACGTTAATATGGGTTATTTTTCTATTATGGTCTATGAGCACTTATACTAGTTAATGTTTTGATTTTATGGCTAGTTGGTCATGGATTATGTTCTAGTTATATGTTGGTTATATGCATAGTTATATGATGTGCTCTTACTATGAATCTTGTTCATGATTTTATAAGTGATTGAATGGTTGGTGAATACGTAGGCTAACAAGTGTTGTCGCGGCTAGTTTGAGAGGGCATAGAGCCTTCTTAGTGATTCTCCGATGAAGTTTAGAATTTTATGATCAGATATACATTCATGACCTATAGCTTCTATGTTTATCATATGTTTGACAGAATGTCTGTCATGTATTATGCATGTCTACGTTAAGATCTTGCTCAAGTTTTGAATGGTTAGCCTTATTATTATCTTAATTATGTTTTTGGAAAGTCATAAGCAATTTTGGGCAGTGGCCTAGAGGTTATCCTAAAAAAGTGGCATAGATCTCGTCACTGCATGCTCGAAACTAGGGATTTTGGGTCATAAATGCATGGAGGCAAGCTTGTGGGTGCGGTTATAGCCTCCCAACTGTGTGGATGTTGTGTTATGGTTGTGGTTGCAGAGTTAAGCTAGAAAAGAAGAGCTTCAACTCAGGAATTGACCACCTAGGGTGGTTGTCAAGCTCTTGAGTGGTATGTAATCTTTGAGGGATGTTAGTATGTATTCCGGTTTGTAGGCACCACTTCCATAACTAGAACTTGGAGGTTGGGTCATATCACGGTGACACTCAACTCATGTTTATCCTGCAAATTTTGTAAAATTAGGTAAATGTGGGAGGTGATGTTACAGGGTGGTATAAGAGCCAAGTTCAAACACTTGGACTAGATGGGCTAAATGTGATTTTTATGCATGCATGTTAGTTGTTAATGTGTTTGTTATGCATGAATTGTTATGGTTATGGTTATGAAATTTACATAAGAATTGATATGCTTGTGATGTTGTATCATACTAATCTGGATTGGCATGTGCAGATGCAATAGCCTCCCCTGAGATACACTAAGTTATGGTTTGATCATATCTTCTATTTGGTTTTTTTGACATGGTATGGTTGCAAGAAATAGAAGACCAGAGATGAAGAGCAGAGTGGTGGACTACTGTTCACACGACTCCCCTTACATGCCTGATGTGAAATCAATGGAATGGGAAAGGTTAGTTAAGCAGCAAGGAGAAGAGTACTCTCTTGATGTAGCAGATACATTGAGGAGTTTGAGCGTAAGTATTAGAAGTTACAAGGCATATAATGATAGGTTGATTGAGGCACGGGAAATGATTGCAGAAGCAGGGACAATTGTGGAAAAATCATGGAGATAGACAGGATGAGAAGACAGATTCAAAGGTTCATCAATGGGCTGCGATTAGCATTCAAGCATCATATTGAGTATCATGAGCCTCAGTCACTGGAGGAAGTCATCAAGAAGCCGAAGCATTGTTATGAATAGTATAAGTGCAAGCTTGATTGGAAAGGTAATGAGAAGACTAAAGGAAAATGTCCTAAGAAGCTGAAGCATTGTTATGAATAGTATAAGCGCAAGCTTGACTGGAAAGGTAATGAGAAGACTAAAGGAACCTGACCTAAGAAGCAAGAAGATCTCAGGGTGCAGGTGACAAGGAGAATGTGGGACCCCATAAGAAGTTTAATGTTGTTGAGAGAGGACATGGGTCTCAGCCTAAGGAGTAGTAGAACAAAGGCGATGGCAAGAAGCCTTTGTGGTGTAGGACTTATGGTGGAGAGCATCGCAAGAGAGATTTTCCATCACATAAGGGCAACAGGCCTTATATTTATAGTGCTCAGTAGGCACAAACGTTTGGAGATGTAGGCCAGAGTATTCTCTATATTTATGCAACAATGGATAACATGCAGGTTGATCATCAGGCATCTGTTATCGAGATGCAAGGTAATATTTTTGATTAAGTTGTTTCTATTTTGATTGATTATGGATCTAATTATAACTATATTAGTCTTCACCTGGTGGATCAGTGTCGATTGAATAAAAAAGTGCATGAAGAATATTGGTTGGTGCAATTGGCTACAGGGACCAAGACAAGAGTTCATCACTGGGTGATATCTTGTGCATTTAAGCTTAATGGTATGCCTACATCAACACATCTAAATGTGCTTCCTTTGGGATCATATAGTATGCTTTTGGGCATGGATTAGCTATTCATTCACGGGACTAAGGCGGATTGTTATGACAAGGCTATTGAGTGCCTGGATGATGATGGGGAAAGAAGACTCTTGTAAGGAAAGAAGAAGCCTGCATCAATGAGAATGGTTATCATTGTGCAAGCTAAGCGTAGTTACCGGAAGGGATGTGTATTATTTGTGGTTCATATTTCTAGTGATAAAGGGAAATAGGAAGAGGATGATGAAGTCCTAAAGAGGTATCTTGTTTTGCAGCAGTTTCAGGATGTGCTTCCAGCAGAGATTTCAAAGTTACCGCCTCATAGGGAAGTGGACTTCTCTATTGAGTTGATGCCGGAAGCAACGCCAACATCTACAACACCATACATGATGAGTACTCTAAAGTTGGTGGAACTGAAGTTGCAGCTTAAAGAAATGCTTGATAAGGGATACATTAGGCCAAGTGTGTCACCTTGGGGTGCACCAGTACTATTTGTGAGGAAGAAGGATGGTACTCTCAGATCGTGCATTGATTACAAGCAACTAAATAAAGTGACTATTAAGAATAGGTATCCATTGCCGCGGATTGATGACTTGTTTGATCAATTGAAGGGAGTAGTAGTGTTTTCAAAGATTGATCTGAGATAATGATATCATCAGGTGCACATCAAAGAAGAAGACATCTACAAGACTGTATTCCATACGAGGTATGAACATTATAAGTTTGTGGTCGTTCATTTTGGTCTTACTAATGCTCCAACCACCTTCTTGTGTTTGATTAACAATGTGTTGTGTCCTTATATGGACAAGATTGTGATAGTCTTTGTTGATGATATATTGGTATGTTCAAAGAATGAGGAGGAGCATGCAGAGCCCCTAGAAGTAATGTTGAAATTGATGGGAGAGCATTAGTTGTATGCCAAGCTCAGGAAGTGCAGTTTCTTTCAGTCTCAGATTCATTACTTGGGACTTGTTGTCTCTAAGGAAGGGATAACAATGGATCCAGAAGAGATTAAAGTTATCATGGAGTGGCCAACTCCTAGGAATGTGGATGAGGTTAGATCATTCATGGGGCTAATAGGTTATTACAGGCGGTTCATCAGGAACTTCTCAAATATTGGCTACCCTATTACATCCTTGCATAAAAAAAGAGAAGAAGTTTGAATGGATTGAGGAGTGTGCAACTAGTTTTGAGTAACTGAAGCATTTGCTAATACAAATGCTCCAGTTCTGAAGATTTCAGATCCTGATAAGGAGTTTGTGGTATGTATAGATGCTTGCAAGGAAGGACTTGGTGGAGTTTTGATGCAGGAAGGGAAGGTGGTATGCCATGAGTCAAGGAAGTTAAATGAGCATGAGAAGAGCTATGTGACTCATGATTTCAGTTGACAACGTTCATTCATGCATTGAAGATGTGGATACATTATCTTCTTGGCAAGAGGTTTGTTCTGATGAGTGATCACAATGGACTGAGGTATCTATTTGACCAACCCAATCTGAATGTCGAGAAAGCAATATGGTTGGCTACCCTCAGCGAGTTTGACTTTGAGATCATATACATTAAGGGCAAGGAGAACAGGGTTGCATATGCTCCCAATAGAAGAGTGCAGGTGAATCATATTTCAATTGTGAGCTCTTATGGGACAAATTTGCAGGAGCGGACCTTGCATGCGGGGCAAAATGATGAAAGGTACCAACAATTGAAGCAGAGGTTGCAACAAGGTAACAAAAGTGAGGAGTATCACCTCACAATAGATGGCTTGGTTAGATTTAAGAACATAATCTATATACCTGACAGTGGTGAGCTCAAGAAGCTTATCTTGAGGGAGTTTCATGTCAATCCATATTTAGGCCACCCATAATACTAGAATATTTTGATAGCTGCTAAGAAATTCTATCATTGGTCAAACTTGAAGAAAGAGGTGGCTAAGTTCGTTGCTATATTTTTGGACTATTGGCAAGTAAAAGCTGACTGTAAGCACCCAACTAGTTTGTTGCAGCTTATTCCAATTCTAGAATGGAAATGCGAGGCCATTTCCATGGATTTCATTATAGGTTTGTCGAGGATATCGAGACATCATGATTCCATCATGGTTGTGGTTGACAGGTTGAGTAAGGTAGCTCACTTCATTGCAGTGAAGTCTACGAATTTAGCTAGTGAGGTAGCTTAGATCTTCATCAGGGAGTGACATTGCATGGTTTTCCCAAGAAGATAGTATCAGATAGAGATGCCAAGCTCACTTCCAAGTTTTGGAAGGAGTTGTTTGCAATATTGGGGACAAAGTTAGCTTTCAACACAACTTATCATCCGCATACAAATGGACAAGCAAAAAGGGTTAACAAGATTCTTGAGGATATGTTGAGGATGTATGTCATGCATCAACAAAAGAAGTGGCAGGAGTATCTTCCACGGGTAGAGTTTACATATAATAATGAATATTAGGAATCTTTGAGGATGAGTACATTGGAGGCTCTTTATGGTCGGAGTTGTAATACTCTTATCATTTGGATCAATCCAATGAACATGGTGTTGATTGGACCAGATATGTTGGCTGAGATGGAGCTGGAGATGTTATTAGGAGAAATCTAAAGGCAACGCAGGACAGACAAAAGAGTTATGCAGATTAGCATAGAGCATTCAAGAAGTTTCAGGTTGGGGAGCATGTGTACTTGCGCATCAAGCCCAAGAGGAGCTACTTGATGATTGGATCATGTGCCAAGTTGACACCTCGGTATTGTGGCCTTTTGAGAGCCTAGAGAGGATTGGAATAGTGGCATATAGACTTGCACTATATCTAATAGTGAAAATCCATGATGTTTTCCATGTTTTATTGCTTAAGAGATATGTGAAGGATGTTGATCATGTGATTGATTGGTCTATATTGCAGGCGGAACCAGAGGGATTTTCCATGTAAATAAAATAAGACCAAGGCCATGGGACACGTATTCCAAGTTGAATGTTGGGAAAATATTATAGTGGGCATCACTTGCGGTTTATTAATGTCTATGGAAATTGGCAAAGGAAAAGAGGCAATAATTGACATTTAATTATGAGAAATAAAGGAAAATAAGAGAAAAGGGAGGTGAAGAGACACAAATTTGCATGCAAGGGAAATTAGAGGAAAATGAAAGAAAAAGGAGACATCAATGATAAAAAGGCATCAAAGAAACAATTCATAGCTTTTGTCATTTTAGTTTTGGCTCTCTTCTTCCATAGTCTTACACTCTTGCACACTTGGAGCATTCTTGGAGCATTTTAGCACTCACTTGGACTTGGAGAAAGCAAACAAAGAACAATTAAGGAATTGGAGGACAAGAAGGTTGGATCGACATCTACAACAGGGATGCTTTGCAGGTAACAGGTAGCATGTGTGGTTTCCTTGTTGGTTTCTGTATGCATGGTACTTGCATGTGGTTATTTGGTTATTTTGTCATCATTGGCATGATAATTGCCTAGATTGACATTGGTTTTAGCCTTCCGTTGCCATTTCTTGGATAGCAATGGTGTTGTGGGTCCCTTGTGTTCATTTAAGCTATGAATGGCTGGTAGACTTTGGATCGTGATGAGGTGGTCTCAGGAAATTCCCAAGGGTCAAGGGTGGAGATGAGATTTATACTGGAACTCTTGATGGATGGGTGGAGACAAGAAAAATCCTCTTGATGCAGTGAAAAACGTTGGAGGCATCTAAGCTTGTTTTGGTGTTAGTGATTTTTGGATTGTCTAGGTGAAATTAATGTGGTCGAGGGTTGAGGTGGTTTGGCCTCTGAATGCCCTAGTTGGTTCTATTTTGGTTTAATTCATATGATTCCACATTCATTCTCGGAATATGGCACGGGGGTGATTGGTTGAAAGAGAGATTTTGGTTCAACCCATCTATGGTTGGGTGGTATGTGGAAGTCCCTGACTTGGTTTGCTTTTGCATATGTTAATATGAATTATTTTTCTATTATGATCTATGAGCATTTGTAATAGTGAATGTGTTGATTTTATGGTTAATTAATCATGGATTATGTTCTAGTTATATGTTGTTTATATGCACAATTATATGATGTACTTACTATGGATCTTGTTCATGCTTTGATAAGTGATTGAATGGTTAATGAATGCATAGGCTAACAAGTGTTGTTGCAGCCAGTTTGAGAGGGTATAGAGCCTTCTTGGTGATTCTCCAATGAAGTTCATATGTTTATAATCAGATATGCATTCATGACTTGTACCTTCTATGTTTATCATATGTTTGACAAAATGTCTATCATGTATTAGGCATGTATAGGTTGATATCTAGCTCAAGTTTTGAATGGTTGGCCTTGTTATCATCTTAGTTATGTTTATGGAAAGTCATAGGTAGTTCTAGGCAGTGGCTAAAGGCTAGCCTGAAAAGGTGGCATAAATCTCGCCATCGCATGCACAAAATTGGGAATTTTGGGTCATAATCGCATGGAGACGGGCTTATGGGTGCGGTTATAACCTCCCAACTGCATGGATTTTTTGTTATGGATGCGTGTGGAGTTAAGCTAGAGAAAAAGAGTTCCAACTCAGGGATTGACAACTTGGGGTGGCTATCACGCTCCTGAGTTGTTTGTAGTCTTTGAGGGATGTTAGTATGTGTTTCAGTTTGTAGGCCCCACTTCCATAACTGAAACTTGTAATTTGGGCCATATCATGTTAACACTCAACTCATGTCTACCTCGCATAGCTTGTAAAAGTGGGTAAATGTGGGAGGACGCATTACAAAAAGATTTAGTAAAATCTTAATAATAAAATAATGAATAATTTAATAAGTAATAAAATTTAATGCATAATACACTCATGAGATAGAATATGCTTGGTAATGCATTAAGAGAATGCATGAAAATATGGGATGTATGAAGCAAATGTAGGGACTACAATTGTGTTCATGAATCCATGAGTATTGGCCCAATAGTTTCTAAGCTCGACACAAATGATTCTATCATATAATGTTGAGCTTGTTGGTAAGGAACATGTAATTGAAGGATTGGTTTTTTCTACTATAATGTGAAAAATGTATGGAATTTATTGATATATGAAATAAAGTTTGTCATTAATACATAGTGGGTTATGGCAAAGCAAGAATCCATATAAAGATTACTAGAATCCATGTGAGGCATCCATGAGTTACTATGTCATGATTTAGTCATGATACTCATATTATGAATCATGATGGTACATATGCTTGGTGCATTGACTAGATGCATGCTTATATGATACAATTGCATGATTGTGTAGGAATTTACAGGGTAAGTTCCTCAGAAAGAACACCAAAAGGACACCGCTCACAACCAGATCACAGATCAATACACCAGTATTTTGACGTGGTTAAAACCCTCAAAGAGGGAAACAGTCCACGCCCTGTGCCAACGTGGCTACTACAGGCAATTTATTAATCAAAGAATGAAAATTTACATAATCTTCTCTCATGCACGGATTACCCGAACAATGACCCTCCATGCGCTTTAAATAGAACTCATGGACCAATCGGGTGTCAAGCCACGGATCAAGTGTCGGTAATACCGAGGAGAGAGTGAACCGTCGTATCACTACATATCGTGACGGTCGGATTGTAAGTTACAAAATGTACAACGGTAAAGAAACACACTTTACCTAACTCTATACCTAACTCTACACTAGACCAAGTTGAACTTAACTATATCCTATGTGTCGGAATATCCTAACATCCCCCCTTAAGAACAACTTGGGATAGGATTGAAGGATTTACAAATATGACACAATAGGAGAATGAAGGAGGCACTAGAGCCTATCCCCCCTTAGTGACAACTTCCTGAACTCCAAGCATATATCGAAGTTTAGTGAACTTCGCCTCTGTGAGAGCCTTTGTGAAGATGTCTGCAACCTAATCATCTGTTGAACAATATTGTACTTCAAGAACATGGTCATGAATGAGCTTTCTGATGAAGTGCATGTGTAGTTCAATGTGTTTGCTGCGCTGATGCTGGACTGGATCTTTGCATAGCTGAATGGCACTTTGATTATCACACCAAAGTGTGGTTGGATGCTGCTGCTCAAAGCCAAACTCTGATAGGATCTGACGAAGCCACAAGGCTTCCTTACTAGCTTCCACGGCACCACGATACTCTGCTTCTGCTGACGAAAGAGAAATGGCAGCCTGTTTCTTACAAGCCCATGTAATAGGTCCTGAACCAAGAGTGAAGACATAACCGGCAGTAGACTTCCGATCATCAGGGTCACCAGCCCAATCAGAATCAGTGAAACCAACTAATAGAGGAGCTGCTTTGGCACTGTAATGAATCCCAAACTGTACTGTACCTCGAACATAACGAAGTATTCTTTTAGCTGCTTTCCAATGACTTTCACGGGGGTTTTGCATAAAACGAGCAACAAGGCCAACAGCAAAGGAAAGGTCAGGACGAGTATGGGTTAAATACAAGAGTTTTCCTACAAGTTGACGGTATAAGGTAGCATCAACTTCAGGAGAAGTACAAGAGACTGAAAGTTTGACTCCAGACTGAAAGGGAGAAGGGGTTGGCTTACAGTCTTCCATGTGAAAATGACGAAGAATATCACAAGCATACTTGGACTGGGAAAGGGAAATACCCTCCTTGGATTGCAAGACTTGAAGACCGAGAAAATAGTGTAAGTGTCCTAAGTCTGTCATTTCAAATTTCTTTTTAAGGCTGGACTTCACATGGTTTATAAGGTTGGGATCACTACCAGTAAGAATAAGATCATCAACATAAAGAACAAGGATGATAAGAGAGTTGCCCACTTTCTTGGTGTAGACAGTATTGTCAGAATAACACCTAGAAAAGCCAGATTCTAAAAGAAAGCTATCCATTTTGGCATACCAAGCCCGAGGAGCTTGCTTGAGACCATAAAGAGATTTCTTAAGTCGACATACAAGGCTGGAGTCTGTTTGGATGAAGCCAATGGGTTGTTCCATATAGATTTCTTCATGCAAGTCCCCATGCAAGAAGGCAGATTTAACATCCATCTGATGGACTTCCCATTTTAAAGAGGCAGCAAGGGAAAGAACAAGGCGGATAGAGTTCATTTTTGCAACAGGGGAGAAGGTTTCAGTGTAGTCAATGCCTTCAACCTGTGAAAATCCCTTAGCAACAAGACGAGCTTTATGTTTATCAACTTTCCCATCTGGTCCATACTTGGTTCTGTAAACCCATTTACATCTAACAAGTTTGCGTCCCTTTGGTAGAGGAACAAGATCCCATGTATCATTTGTCAATAATGAATGATATTCTTCATTCATAGCTGCTTCCCAATGTGGATGGCCTGAAGCTTCTGCAAAAGTGTCAGGATCATGATTTACTGGAGCTTGAGCCAGTAAAGAAGAGGCTCTTTCAAACTGAGAACGTGTACGTCGCTGATTTGTAGGATCACCGGCAAGATCACCTGCTGCATCCCGAGTAGCACGGACCCATCTTGGAAGTTGAGGATCCTGAGAAGGTGGGGGAGGATTGTCATCCTCACTTTCATCATCTGAAGAAGAAATGTTTTCAAAAGTAGAAGAGATAGGAAGAGGTGGCACATCCGCCGGACTAGGCTCGCAGGCCGATTTATTTTCATCAAATTTTACATCTCTTCTAATGATAACATTTTTGGACTTAAATGGAATAAGTCTATAACCTTTTACATCTTCAGAATATCCAACAAAAGTACATTTCTCACTCTTAGGTTCTAAAGCTTTATGCTTTTCATCTGGAATATGGGCCCATGCTTCACTTCCAAAAACACGAAAGTGACTTACATCTGGTTTAATGGAACTCCAAGCTTCTTCTGGAGTGATATTCTTTAGAACCTTAGTAGGAGTGCGATTTATTATATAATTTGCACAATTAATTGCTTTGGCCCAAAAACTAAGACTGAGTCCTTTAGATTGCAGCATACAATTAGCCATTTCCTTTAAGGTGCGATTTTTCCTTTCAGCTACACCATTTTGTTGTGGAGTGTATGGAACAGTATGTTGCATTTGAATTCCATTTTCGGTGCAAAAGTTGATGAATGTGTTTTTAACATATTCTCCACCATTATCAGTTCTTAGCTTAAGAATTTGATGTCCAGATTGTTTTTCAACAAAGGCTTTGAAGGCCAAAAATGTGTTAAATACTTCGCTCTTGAGTTTTAAGAAGTATACCCAAGTGCGTCTGGAGAAATCATCAATGAAAGTTAAGAAATACTTGCAGCCAGAGAATGAAGCAACAGGAAGTGGACCACATAAATCACTGTGCACAAGCTGTAAAGGGGCTGAGGCGTGCCAAGAGGCACGTTTTTCAAAACTGTCCCGATGATGTTTTCCGAGTACACATCCGGAACAAACACCATCTCTGCAAGATACCATAGGAAGACCTGTCACCATATTTTCTTTACATAGATGCTGAAGGGAGCGATAGTTTAAGTGACCAAATCGCTCATGCCAAAGTTTGCTCACTTCATCATTATGAGCAACAAATACTGAGGGAAGATTTGATGACCCAAAGTTGTGAAACTTATACAACCTTGTGGAATCATCAGCAATACCAGTAGCTAGAATCTGTTTAGGATCTCTTAGATCCTTGATTACAACATCATGAGGTGAAAATTCAACAATTTTACCTTCACCTGAATGAGTTATCTGATATACAGATAGAAGGTTGCAGGATAAGGTTGGAACACATAATACATCATTAAACTGACCATTGTCTAGATGAACAGTTCCAGTCCCTACAACATTAAGAGATCTATCATCACCAACATATATATTTTTGGTGTTACAATCATTTAAAGAAGAAAACATGGCTTTGTTTTTGGCCATGTGATAAGAGGCTCCAGAATCAATGAGCCACTCATGAGAATGAGAAGAAGAAGATACATTTAATGCATAACCAGACTGAGATGATTGACAACGACATGCAGAAAGTGCCATTCCTGAAGATGAAGTTGAAGTTGAAGTTGAAGAATGCTCCACATGGATGTTATGTTTCTTCATTGCGGCTTCCAAGGCTTCCATCTTCTTAAAGCATTTAGATTCTAAGTGGCCATCTCGATTACAAAAGTTACAATGTCTATCAGTCTTCTTCCATTTGTTTTTATTGGTCCTATCATTTTGCTGAAATGATCTTTCATTTTGAGGCTGAGTTTGCTTAGGACCCTTGTTTGGTTTAGGACCATTCTTTTTAGGATATGACTTCTTAGGATTCTTTGAATTTGGTTGCTGCTGGGCGGCTAACGCTTTCTTGGAAGAGTTTCCAAGATTAAGAAGACCAAGGTGTAAGAGTTTTTCTTGTTCTCTTATTAAAGAATCACAAAAAGAGTCAAAGGAAGGGGCCTTGTAGTCTTTTCCCTGACAAATGAAAGCTTCCCTTGTAGAATGGAAGGTGGAAACAAATACAGAGTAGGCTGGTCCCAACTTAGTAAGGATGGAATAAATAAAGTTACTATCTTCTTTCTTAACCTTAACACCTTCCAAGAGATATCTAAGGGTCTTGAATTTGGACAAGAAATCTTCAATGCAAGAAAAATTATTAGGATCCAATGTAAGCAACTCATTTTCAAGTTGATGGGCTCTAATTTCATTTTTAATCCCAAAAACTTTAGTGATTTGTTCCAATGCTTCATGAGGAGTCTCAAGTTCTGCAATATGGAATCTAAGATCAGGAGAAATAGACATCCCTATCAAACCACGTGCTTGATCTTGTCTATTTTCCCATTTTGCAGCCTTGTCTTCATCTTTAGGTTTCTTCTCTTGGTCTGTGGCTATTCTGTAGAGACCTTTACTTCTAAGTAAATCTTCCATGTAGGATATCCATTGGAAGTAGTTAGTGCTGTCAAGAATGACTTGTCATGGACTTTCCATTTTTTTTTTTAAACTGAAGCTGAAGATGCTGAAAGTAAGTGTTCCAATGGATAGATCTCGAAAAATTAGGCGGTTTTAAAAAAAACGGCTCTGAAAAAGGCTTCCGGATGAAGAAGTTATGGCTTTTTGAAAAAATTTGTTGAAGTTGCCGGCAAAGTGCGCGAATGTGCGGAAATGAAAAAAATCCGCCCCCACAAAATGGGGACTTGAACCCAAGACCTCTACTCTCTTAAAATAGCTTTGAACCAATTGATCTATACAAAAAATTTGAGAGAGAGAGAGAGGGGGGGGCCTTGGTTTGCGTGCTTGCCTTGAGAAAGCTCTTTTTCCCTACAAAACACAAAACACAAAACCCAACACGGACATGCAAAGAAAACGAACCTTATGGCTCGAAGTTAGCTTTAGCCAAAAAACTAGATATTTTAAAAAATGAACTTTGCGGCTCAAAGTTAGCTTTAGCCGAAAAACTAAATATTTTTCTCAATGTTTCTGATTTTCCGAGATCACACTAAGGTGCAGGGAAAAGAGCATACGCATGAGAAAAATCCTTCCTTTCTGTTTCTGATTTGCCCAGATCGCACAGAGTCGCAGGGCAAAGAGCATACGCAGAAATTAAAGGTATAGATCCGATTAAAAAAAAGCTAAATAAACCGAAACCGAAATAAGCAGAGAGAAAATAACAGTAAATTGCAAATAAAGACTGTATACCTCCAGATCTTAAAAATGACGCAGCTAGGGCTACCGGAAACCTTTTCGCGTGAAACGAAAGGGGTTCCTCACTGGAACAGATGCTCCGAACACAACAGAGCAGTCCTCTCGGCCCGAAAGCAGTCAGATGCAGTTCTACCGGCTTCAGATTTGGATCACCAACGGACGCGGCCCTCAAATAGCTCTGATACCATGTAGGAATTTACAGGGTAAGTTCCTCAGAAAGAACACCAAAAGGACACTGCTCACAACCAGATCACAGATCAATACACCAGTATTTTGACGTGGTTAAAACCCTCAAAGAGGGAAACAGTCCACGGCCTGTGCCAACGTGGCTACTACAGACAATTTATTAATCAAAGAATGAAAATTTACATAAGCTTCTCTCATGCACGGATTACCCGAACAATGACCCTCCATGCGCTTTAAATAGAACTCATAGACCAATCGGGTGTCAAGCCACGGATCAAGTGTCGGTAATACCGAGGAGAGAGTGAACCGTCGGATCACTACATATCGTGACCGTCGGATTGTAAGTTACAAAATGTACAACGGTAAAGAAACACACTTTACCTAACTCTATACCTAACTCTACACTAGACCAAGTTGAACTTAACTATATCCTATGTGTCGGAATATCCTAACAGATTGAATGTCATGAAAATAAATGTCTTCTAATATTTTTGAGGAATTGTTGAACAGTGGAATGATTGGCATGAATCCTTCATCCTTCAAAGCAAAATGGAATCTAATTGCCCATGAATTTATAGATATATATCTTATAGTTTTGACCCTTTGGTTGTTGGAATAAATGTTTGATGTATTATGGAATGCTTCAAATGATTGTGATGCAAATAAATAATACAATGATAGCTTCATTTCAATTTATTTTTAAATCAACAAAAGGTGATTGAATGATTATGTGTATAATAATTATGAGATCACTGCAGGGGATGTTATAAATATTGCAATGAAAAGATCTTATGCATGAACACTTACCACTATTTGGTTGACTAGAAGTAAAGATTGTAGTTGAAATGGCCTTGTTTGTGATAATGATAGTTGAGAACTAACATATGCATAAGTCAAACATCATGAGAAGAATATCATATTTATGAAATATGATTTCTATCTGAATCAAGTTTGGGAAATAAAAGAAAAAGAAGGGAACTTTGATTTATATTATTATGATTAATCTCATGGAAATTGTATGCTTGTGATATAGGTGAGATGATTTATCAAGGAAGGAAAGATGATGGTTGTGAAGATGAAAATCCTAGGGACAAGGCCATTCTTGTGACACTAGAACCCTATGACATACCTTGATGACAAATGTGTTGTGCAATATAGATTAAGCTAGAGGGATGTCTCAACTATAAGATCCCATAATTCTCGAGACTCTTCATGTGCAAGGAAGCCTTGCCAAAGAATGGATCACCCTAGGATGCCTGAATTTGGAAGGTGTGTGACTGCAAGGAAGGGGAGGCTTGAATGGATTGGTTTTTAAAGATTCATGCACATATTCATTTGAATCATGAATGCATTGGATGTGTCCAACAAAATAATGAGTTGAACTTGTTCCTTATGGAAGCCTTGTGAAGCAATGGACAACTATGTAGGAATGTGCTAGAATGCCAAGAGGTCTAGAGGTAACTATACCATGAAAAATGAATGGCATTCCTCGAAGTGGAAAGAAAGGACATGGAAAGTGTTGTTGATATGAAAGTGGTATATCCCTTCTTCTGCATAGAATGGTTCTAAAGATAGTAGAACACCTATGTTGTTGTTCCTTAAGGGGGAGGGGATTGTGACACCTCCTTCATTACCCAAAATTTTTAATGTAATTAAAAACATATAATGTTAGGGTGCCAACATTGATGTTATGATGCCAAACTATATTATATGGTGTAATGTTTATTGTTACTAAAAAAATATGAACGAACTAAAGGAAGGGGGTACAACCAACATATTATGATGCCTTAAGAGCAAAATAAATACCTTGAAATAATAATTCCGTTGATGTGATGGTTGGGAAGTTGAAGGATCAAGGTGTGCTTATTAAAATAAAAGAGAAAATTTACTGAGAAGCTTTTTCTTTTTGCCTTTTTGTTTTGAGCATTGCTCCATTATTCTTCTCATATACTAATTTTTTCCCTCTCTCGATTAGAAATTTGAATTGGCATGAGAATTGGCGACAACTTGTGTAACAAGAATTGTATTTGTTGTAGTGCTTTTTCCTTAAACCGGATAGCTCCGAGGACTAGGATTTTCCCTACTTTTGTGTGGCACAGAGATCAGTGAAGAAGGGAGGCTCGAGGGACTACAGATATCAGAGGAGGACTCCCTTGTGCTATGTAAATCTGCATTTTTATTTGTGAATGTCTATGGGTCTGGACAAGGAATAGAAAGGTTGAACACTGAGATTCTTTCTTGTGTTTGGAGGAGAGTGGCCTTCATTTTCTGTTGCTAAATTTGGCCCAAAAACCGTGTGCTAAATACTTGAGCTTAAATTTCCCCTCAAGGCGTCAAGATCTGGCTTGGGGTTGGCTAATTATGAGAATGGTTGCAACCTAGTTGAGCCTATGGTTGGCTGGAAAGTTGCTCACCCTTCTTCAGTTCTAGATTACAAAAGGTTTGACTCAAGAAAATCATCTCTTATGCATGACTATTTAATTTCTCTTTTTAGCAAGTTCATATGTAGATGCATTTATACTTCAACAAATTTAGCACAATTGTAATTGTTATATTATTTGGTTGTATCTTTTTATATGTATTAAATTTAATAACAACACCGGTTAAGGAAGATACATTTCCTAAATTCTTCTTTACACATGTCATGTTGGCATTTTTGCTATAAATTTTCTTCTAGGAAGTTACAGAAGTTGAAACTTGGACCATAGGGAGGGGAAATTACAGCGATCCTCTAGTCCAATTTTCCAATCTTGGGTTGCAAAATTTCAGGAAATTTGATTAGAGGAATTTGGGATTCCTAAATGCATTTGTAAGCAGGCCATGTTGTAATTTATTCTATAAATTTTCTTCTGTGAGGTTCCAAACGCTGAGACTTTGAGCATAGGGATGGGAAATCCCTTTGATCATATGGTTCAACTTCTAGATCTTTGGTCATGATATTTTAGGAGATATTCTCTAAGGAAGTCAAGCTTCTTGGATGCTCCTAAAATCATGCATAAAACAAGTCATGTTGGAATTTTTGCTATAACTTTTCTTTTGGGATCTTCCAAAAGCTTAAACTTGGATCATAGTGAGAGGAAATCTTGTTGATCATCTAGTCCAACTTTCAGTTCTTCGGTTTGATCCAGGTGGATGTTGGTTTCCACTTGCCTATTTCACTGGGACCCCCACCACTGTCACTTTTGGTTTTTTAGTTTTATTAATTGTAGCACAATTTACTATTTTTGGCAGTTTGTCGGGTCTTGAACTTCCGAAGCCATTTTGAGGCCCTAAACGATGTTTTTGGGGAGAATCAGGGCCAACAAGATCTTTCAACTAGTGTTGGCCAGTCAGAACTTGTAGTCCTCAGATATATCTTTCTAACGAGGTATTTTGTGCGTCAAACGAAGATCGTATGCCAAAGTTATGACCCTAGGAAATTAATGTGCCAATATATCCGAATGGGGCCCATAATTTTGGCGCTTCATCTCTTAGGGTTAGGGTTTTGGATGTTTAGGGTTTTCCATTGTTTCTCAATAATAAATAGGCCTTTGAGCCTCATTGTAACACAGTTCAGAGGCATGTAGCCGCCACATCTCTTCTCAGAGATAAGCTACCATTGCCTGAGCTAGTTTTATTTCCATTATGTTTATAAGCATATTTTAGTATTTGATATTAATGAAATGAAGTGTTATTTCTGTTGCATCTTTGTATTTATAGTTATATCTGTAAATTGTTGAGTTCCTGCTTAAATTCATATCAACGGTATCAGAGTACTCTGCTCTTTCTCTGTTTTTATTTGCATGTCCCCAACGAGGTCAAGATATAAGGAGTTAGGGCTTGAACTGGTCGAACCTTTACAAGACAAGATTCGCAAATCCTGACGGCCTCCCATAGGGGAAGAAAAGAAAGACAATGGGGCAGCAGATCCTTTCAAAATCTTGCTCGACGAAGTCCTCGAGCGACAAAGGAACAAGATGATGGACAACTTTGCCCAGATCCTTCAGCGGCTACCCAAGGGAAACACATTTACTTCCAGCAGCTACTCTAGAAGCACCATACCCTTTAAGGTACAAGTTAACTTTGACATTCCCATATTTGAGAGTCAGATAAATGCGAACGTCGTAGATAAATGGTTAAATCTGCTAGAAGGATATTTTTTTGTTCATGATTTTTCTAGCTGGAAAAAAAATTACTTTTTCTCTTCTTAAAGCTGCCCCCCACGTCAAGGACTGGTGGTAAACCTATTGTCAGCAGAAGGATGAAAGTATGCCCTCACTATTTTCGGCCGCACCCACTTGGGATTCGTTCCGAGATGCCATCAAGGAGCAGTATTACCCTATCGAGATCCATGAGGATAAATACATAAAGTGGACCACACTGTGATAAGGAAGGGACCAAGACGTGCTAGAGTTTACCAATGTTTTTCATACCCTTTGCACGAAGTTGGGTATCAAAGATTCTGAGAAACATTTGGTACTCAAGTATCGCGATTTCCTACACAGGTACATCCAAGATGAGATGGAGTTCCTTGACATCTCCTCTCTCGGTATGGCGTACCGATACACTGTCAAGATCGAGCAAAAGTTTCAACAAAAGAAGCGAGACTTTGGATCTACGAACCTGAAGCAAGGGAAAAGTTCCCCCAAACCGGAGAACAAAGAACAAAGCTAAGGCGGGGTGACCCAAGACAACCCGTCGAAGCCATAAGAAAAGAAAAACACCAAGAAGTCAAATAAGGACATAGGGAAGCAGTGTGAGTTCCATAAGAGCGCCACTCACAACACAAGTGAGTGTTGCGCCAAGCAGTCGTTGGTGGCTGAGTTGAAGGCTTCAAAATTAGATGCATGTTCTGACTCTGAGTCAGAACCCAACAAGAGGAATGACAAAGGGAAGCAGATTATTGATGCGGAGCCCAGCGCCACTGTTTCCACCACCAAGATCCAGAAGAATGAGCCTGAAGATCCAGAGGAGGGGGAGTGTCTCTTCCACTCACAGATGTGGGTGAAGGGTTCGCCGCTGCAATTCATTTTCAACAGTGGGAGCCAAAAGAACCTCATTTTAGTAGAGGTCGTGAAACGCTTGGGCCTACCAACCACACCACACCCGCAACTGTACATCATCGGGTGGCTTCACCAAGGACGAGATCTCTGAGTCGACCAGCAGTGTCGCCTTCCCTATAACATCAAGCCCTTCACAGATGAGGTATTGTGTGATGTTGCTTCTCTTGACGTTTGTGATGTATTATTAGGAAAACCATACTTATGGAAGCGACATGTTGTATATGAGTTGTTACTTCGCTCTATTATTATTTCTTTGGGTAATATGTTATACATGATACTGGAGGTAGCTCCGCTTACCATCATCTCTTTGATCTCTACTAAGCAATGCAGTAAGATCATCTCACAGACCATGAAATTTGTTTTCTTTCCGATTTGCTCGCAAAGTAAGGGGAAGAGCATAGCCACATCCATGGTCCTTGGGAGGGGTTCCTCCATGTAGCAGAAGTAGGTGGATATAGTCATGGAAGAATACAGGGACATCTTCTCCTCACCCACAGGGGTACCCTTGCATTGTTTGATTTGACTCCTAAAGCACCTCTACCCAACGGGCCGATATATCGTTGCTCCATTATGGAAAATTCCAAGTACAAGTAGCGACATGTTCAACATCGGGTGTCACACAAGTTTCAGGTGGGCGACAAAGTTTGGTTGCATTTGCAGAAAGAAAGCCTTAACGAAGCCCATTGGAAGCTTAAACCACTCTGATATAGTCATTACACCATTACTAAGGTTGTGGGAGACAATTCTTTTGAGCTCAACATTTCCCCATTCCTTGGCCTACACCCAGTGTTTAATGTGGACCACCTTCGACCATACTTCCCACCATTACTTGACACATCAGACATTGCAAAATAGCTCACACCAACAGAGTTAAACCCAAACTACAGGGAACAGGTCAAAACTGATCGAATTATGGACACATAGGTGAAGAACACTCGTCAACAGAAGATCCAACTATATCGGGTTGTCAAAGCTGACCAATTCCTACACCAAGGCAAGTGGTTGACCAGGGACCAAGTTCAACAGAAGTTTCCCCATCTCATGGAGGCACTCAACACAATGGGGACCATTGCTTCCTAAGGGGGGAGAAATGATCCAAGTGGATGTTGGTTTCCGCCCGCTTATTCCACTAGGACCCCCACACTATCTCTTTCATTTTTTCAGTTTCCTTAATTATAGCACAATTTACTATTTTTGGCAGTTTTTCGGGTCCTGAACTTCTGGAGCCGTTTTGAGGCCCTAAACGACATTTTTTTTTTGGAAAATCGGGGCCAACAAGGTTATAACACTACTTTTGGCTAGTCAAAAGCTGTATTCCTCAAATAGATCTTTCTAATGAGGTATTGTGTGCGTCAAACGGAGATCGTATGCCAAAGTTACGACCCCATGAAATTGATGTACCAATTTACCCAAACGGGGTCCATAGTTTTGGCGCTTCATCTCCTAGAGTTAGGGTTTTGAATGTTTAAGGTTTTCCATTATTACTTAATAATAAATAGGTCTTCGAGCCTCATTGTAACACAGTTCAGAGGCATGTAGCCGCCACATCTATTATCAGAGGTAAGCTACCATCGCCCGAGCTAGTCTTATTTCCATTTTGTTTGTAAGCATATCTCAATGTTTGATATTAATGAAATGAAGTGTTATTTTTGCTGCATCTTTGTATTTGTGGTTATATCTATAATTTGTTGCGCTCATGTTTAAATTTGGATCATAGTTATAATATTTCAGGAGATATGATAAGAGAAAGTGGAGCTTTCTAGATGCTCCTAAAATCATCCATCAAACATGTCTGATGGCATTTCATCTATAACATCTCATTTAGGAGGTTTGTGAGGATGAAACTTGGACCATAGTGAAAGGAACTCCCACTGATCATTTGGTTCAGTTTTCAGAACTTGGATTGTTATAATTTAGAATATATGCCCCAAGGAATTCAATATATTAGTTTGCATGCAAAGTTTTTGAAGAAATACCTAAGTGGTTTGATGGTTCATTACACACAAACTGTTTAATGAAATGCCCCAATGAAAATGCCATTTTGTAGATGGGGATAATATTGGCGTATGTTAACATTTTTGTATGATAGTATTGTTGTAGCTGATCTCTATATATTTGCATGCAAAGCATTTGAAGAAATGTGTTAAAGGTGTTTTATTACAATTTGCATACAAACTATTTCATAAAATACATCAAAACATAAAACAATAGTGGCATGATTGAGTGGTATATTTCAGTTAGTATCTTACAAGTGTAACTAGAGCAATGTTTCTTATTTGATTTCATACAATATGTTTAACAAAATATCTATTAGAAAAATACTACTTAATTGGTTGTATACAAAGTATTTGAAGAAATGTTTACATGTAAAGTGTTTGACAAAATATATGAGAGATGAAAATCAAGTTTTGCAAGTGTGGTTAAGAGTAGGGTGTTATTCGACCAAGTACCTCATCATGTGGGTCAGCCGTTATATTTTTTCCAAAGAAGGATGGGACTTGGAAATTGTGCATTAATTACAAAGTATTAAAGAAAAATACACTTAAGAACAGGTGCCCCTACCTAGGATTCATGACCCATTGGACCAATTGTAGCAAGAAAAATAGTTCACCAAATTTGATTTAAATAATGGTATCACCGGGTGTGAACAGAGAATAAGATGCTTGAAACACCACCTTTAAAACTATACAAGGTTTATTTGAGTGAATAGTTATGCCATTTGATTTACGTAATGCACTAACTACATTCATGAGATCAATGAATGACACACAACACCCATATCTAGTTTCATTCGTTATTGTTTATTTAAATAATATATTGGTATATAATGCTACCATGGAGGAGTACATCTCACACAGGTGCTAAAGACATTGAAAAAGCGTCAATTGGTGGTAAATCTCAAGAAGTGTGAGTTTGCATATCATTATTTGGTGTATTTAAGGTATGTAACTTATGGAGGAGAGCTCAAGATAGAACCTACCAAAATGGGGGCCATCATGAAGTAGCCAATGCCTACCAATGTTTCTGAAGTTAGGAGTTTCATTGGGGCATCACAATACCCAAGGAAATTCATAACCTCTTTTTCAGTAGTAGCCACACCATTCCACAACATAGCAGTGAGTGGAATGGGTTTCTAGTGGGGGAAGGGTCAAAAAAATGCTTTTGACAAATTGAAAAAAGAAAATCAGACAAGCACTATTTCTTGCGTTGCCAACTTGCAACAAGCCTTTGAATTGGAGATATATGTGAGTGGGTGTTTTATGGGAGTAGCCTTGATGCATGGAGGAATCTTTGTATGTTACCATCCTAACGTGTTTCATGGGATGGTTCTCAACTACCCTACTTGTGAGAAGGATATTTATGGTCTAGTACAAGATGTTAAGAAGTGGAAGCATTATATGATGGGAAATGAGACAATCATCCACATAGATCACAAGGCACTACAATACCTACATGCCCGAGTAAGTTACAACATATTATGTATTACAATTGGATGGTTTTTTTCAATAATTTCATTTGGTGATCAAGTGCAAGAAGGGCATCACAAAGAAATTGGTTTACATGCTTTTAACTCCACCCACATTAAAAATCACATCCTTGGGAACTTTGATGTACATGGATCCTTTCACCCATGAAGCATCAAAGATGCATATATATAGGATGATTACTTCAAGGAGGTGTTTTAGTAGTTGTAAAGTCTGCATAGTCATGAAGACAATAGAGATAGCATTGTTGGTTGTCATCTCCAAAATGGGCTACTTTACAGGATAGACAAGTTATGTGTTTGTAAAGGTGAGTAACTACAACTGATCAAAGACGTTCACACCTCCAAGGTTGCAAGGAATTTTGGTGTAGGGAAAATATTGGTGAACTTACAAAGGTATATGTACTAGCTCGAAATGCTATAAAATTTAGCTAAGTTCATAAGAGGATGTATGCTTTGTTGCACCATCAAGCCTAATAATCAGAAATAGGGTCTAAACCATCCCATACCTATACCTACTCATCCTTGGGAAAGCATTTCCATGGAATTTGTGGGAGATTTACCAATAATAAAGAATGGACATGAATACTTGTTCATGGTAGTTGACAGGTTCAGCAAGATGTGCAATGTCATGCCCTGTAAAAGGACCACCAATGGGTAAGAAGCAATAAACTTGTTCTTTTGATAGGTGTGGGTGCACTTTGGGATACCAAGGAGCATCGCTTTAGACAGAGACACTATACTTTTTATGTGTGTTTTAAACTACATTGTGGGATAATATAGACACAAAATTGAAGTGTTCTACAACATTATATCCACAAATAGATGGGACAACAAAATTAATCAATGAAACTTTGGTAAGCATTTTCAAGGGTTATAATTAGAATCATCCAAAGATATAGGATGAAAATTTGGTTTATGTACAACACTACTACTAGTAAGTTCTCATTTGAAACTTGTTGGGAATATTTTCCACCTTCACCTTTGGATATTGCATATGGACAACAAGGAGTATTGAGGGAAGACCTCGCAGGGGATGTTTAAAGGGAAAACAAATTTATTGAGAAGATCATATAGACCCATCTGCAAGCACATGAGACATCGAAGAAGTCACATGAAAAGTATAATGTGAGGCATGTTCAACTTAGAACAATTTTTTTATAGAGTGGGGAACAAAGGATGGTTACAACTTAACAAGGAGAGGCTAAAAGGTCCTAGTAAGATAACCAAGGCTCTATGTTATGGTCCTTCAAAGATACTGAAAATGGTCGAAGATAACGCATATAAACTCATCCTACCCCCATACATGCATGTTTACTTGATGGTGAATGTGGAAAATCTAAAACTTTATGATACTTCCATGTTTGACCAAGAAGAGAAGCAAGTCCTACCGTTCATAGAGGATTTAGCACTAGATGCTCAAGTAGAGTTGACAGAGGATTAAAATTTGTAGAAGGGGTTCAAAGCTATAAGGCAACGACAACATGACCTTTTGCAAATTGGAATGAAAAGAAAACTTCCAAATAAGGCCAAATGATACTCTAGGGAGAATGCAGAGGGAAAATTTCCTCACCTCATTTAGTAAAATCTTTTGGGGACCAAAATCCTCTCAAAATGGAAGTTATGATCTAAATTGGATCACTGTATTATTTTTCATCCATTATGATGTTTTTTTAGGGAGGAAAAATCAAATAAATCAACTTATAGGAGAAATTTTAATGGCGGGACCTAGTTTGGATAATTGGGGTTAGAAAACTCTGGGCAAATTTGAGGCCTTAAATGATGTTTCTTGGAGGTAAAACTTTTCCATGTAAGTGTCACATGCCCCACATTATTTTACACACAGATACCTTTCCAACACTCCAAGAATCATGTCAATCGAAGTTTGGATGCAAAAGTTATGCCTCCTCGAAGTTGACCTATCGTGATGGACCACAATAATTCCAAAGGATGCCACGTTATACCACATTTCTCATGGAAAAGGGGCCAACCATGTAGAGACTTTCAAGAAAACTATAAAAGTGTTGAATTGTAACTCATGTTAAGGGTTCAATGGGTCAAATTTAAGCCTAGTTGGCTATCGGGTTGTGTTATAACTAGGACACTAGGAGTAAAAAGGGTTTCATTCTATTCGAGTGCATTTTTGTTCCATAGTAGAGCAGAGAAGCTGAGTGTGAATAGGGAGAGTGCAGAACAAAGGGGGCTCGTGTTCTGTAACATTCCACAAGCGAGATGTCTCCATAGAGAATGCCTCTCCTTTTTATTTGTATCATTGTCATTCCACATAAAAAATAGTGTAATAACCTCACCTTCCAACCAGATCTTCTCCTGAAAGGGTTTCTCAAAGCATATCTTATTGTTTATTGTGGTTTGTGAGTGTTTTTAGTTTTATTGTTCTCTATTTTTTTTCATTTATCTATTGCATGCATAAGTAAAAAAAACAATAATCACCAAACCCATAAATGTAAGGAAAATTAACCCTCATAGTATGGATTTAACATTTTAGTCTATTTTTATCAAATATGTTGTGGTGAGCTATCAAGTGGAATATCCACAATAGTTTACAGATCACCTAACAAGAAAAAGCATTGTTAGTCAATCAATGGAGTTAAATGATCATAATAATAACAAAGGTAGAAAGTATGGTGACATTAATTAAAGTGGTAATAAATCCATGAGTGCCTCGAGGATGAGAACAAAGAAGACAAAATAATAATTGTGATAAGGGGAAAGGGGAAACACCTTTCCATGAAAGCAATATTCTCCTAGCCAATTAAAGACTAGTGATATAATGTGCCAATTTCAATCACAACAACATGGACTGTACTAAAACTTTATGAACAGTGATTAAAGGGTTCACTTTCTCAAATAGTGGTCTCGCTTAAGGATATTAATGAGTGGATTGAACAACAAGAATGGTTATTAAGGATGGTTGGTGAGCTTCATAGTGATGACCCATATAACTCTAAGGTGTCAATATATGGAATGGTGAACTAAAAACACTCATAAATGGATAAGGATAAATCAAGAAAAAAGTTTAAATGTTGAAATAATCAAGGATAACAATTGAAGTGTAAGAAGAAATGTTGCTATAAATTATATGACAAAACCTTGAAATTGATTGTACACAAATTAACAAAAGAAGTGAGAATAGACTAATAGAGGGTGTACTTGACTAATCTACACTCATCATTTTATGAATGGATCGATGATATACTAAGACTTCATATAGAGCACCTTATCAAGTTTGTGTCATTATCATTAGAAAAGTTATTGTTGAAACACACAAAGCATAAAAAAAAACATTTTTATAGATGATAATGGTAATAATGATTCTAAGTTCTTTAATTCTAAACTAAATATATTATTTGACAAGCCCAAAAGTGAGTGAATGGAAAAAATCATATTCTTTACCATGCCTAAATTCTATTCTTCATACAACTTGTCAAACAATCCCAATGTACTATGCACAAACCAATTAAACATTCATTGCACCATTAAAGACAAATGATGCATTCAATGATTCAAGTCCATGAATCAAAAAAAATATGTAGTTAATATTCGAACTACATATTTTTTTTTTCAAAATATGACACAAATATAAAATTTATTTACCCAATACTACCACCATATTTATAGTACAAATACTTATTGTTAAAAAAATCCACTAACACATATATTGAACACTTTATAATATGTTCAATTCACATTGGGATTATTAAACAAATATTTTAATACTTTTCTAATCTCTATGCTTAAATCGGAATTTAAAAATATAATATTTTCAATCGATACAAGTGTACCAAATGTCAAGCTAAAGCCTCTTTCAATTATTTGCACCATAATCAACACAAAAAATACAAAAGTCCTATGCTTCTCTTAGACAAAACATCTCAAAGAAACTATGGTCGAATTAACCCAAAAACAAATCTAATGTCCTATGGTGCACGACTTCGTTGTTCATGAAACTTTATATTTAAATTAGCATAACCATACTTGCAAGAGAAACATTACAAAATGAGAAATTTCTTATTAATTTTACATGAAAATAAAACTTCAATTAAAAATGCACGTTTCAAAACATTGTTTTACTAAGATATTTCATAATCAGTTTTGCAATTCATTAAATATGTTGTTGCACTTATTTAACTACGAGTATAGTTTTCGAATAAGCATAAAATACAATAAAATGTTGGCATTTTTCCCATATATTTTATTTTTAAATAAACTTGTAGAAAAGAGGAGACTTACCCTTAAAAAATCTACTATAAAGAAAATGTAATTATAAATATAAATTTTTTAATAGGTTAATTAAGTAAATATCACATATAATATTAAAATATATCATTGTGTGAGAGACATTCTCTAACCCAATACGATAGAGATATTAAAGTGTTTAATTTAAAAAAAACAACAATTATATTTATAATTGATTATAATTAATAATAGACGGTGATGGGGTGTATTGTTAAGTCATTCCGTGAAATGAAGGTCACTGATTTGAAATTTTATGGGCAAAAATCCAACCATGTTAAGGGTTGGTGTGGTCCAGGCCAAGTGCGATCCCCAGGTGGTTTTGACGGCTTAGTTACCCTTTGGTTGCAGTTTCTCGAGCCACAAGTCAAGCCTAATGTAATCACTAGAGAACTCAGACAATTTGACAAGCAATTTTTTTTTATAGTTAATAATTAAGTCATTCTATATCCATCTTAACGTTGTATTTACCAACCACCGAGAGGGAGCAAATCTCTTGAGATGCAAACCTCTTTTAGAGTGAAAAGAGATTTGATCTCTGTCATTACTTGGTAAATCCAAAGTTAAGATGGATATAGAGTAGTTTATATCTATTTCATGTTGATTATTTTTACTATAATATTTACATTATGTCTATTGTATCTAACTTCCAATATAGACTTTGTAACACGTCTTATATTTAATTAAATTTAAAGTATTTGAAAATCAAAAGTATGTATGCCTTTTGTATTCATATTTATTACTTTATTTATTTTAATGTGCATATATAATTTATGATTTAATTTATTTAATCTCCCAAGAAGGGTGTCTAGGAGCAGGCGTCCCCCTACCTTGATATGATGCTAACTCACACAAAAGGGAGTTGTGACTCCCATAATACTTTAGACATTGCATGTGCTCTCATCACTTTATTGATCACGACACATGGTCGACACAAGATTAAACATCATTGGAATATTGTAGGTGGCATAGGGAGGTACAAGAGGACTCAATAAGGAGAATCTTATTAGATTGAAAGAGCTAAATGAAAAAATTAACAATATTGACCGCAAGTTGGTCATTCTAGTTAAGATATTAGACAACATCTCCTTCTCCTCGGATGAGGGTAGTGACTAGCCAATGCAGATGCTTGAATATTCTGCCCAATAGTTATTATGACTCACTCGTTTTTAACTTACAACATTAGTAGTCATTTTTGTCTTCTCATGTTAATGTAAATCAAGGCATGACACAACCAACCTATTTTTTATAAGTTTTTGTTTACAAGATACTATAGTTAGATGAGGTATTAGCAACTTCAAGGCTTTAAACTTATATTATTGGTCTAGTTTCCCTTCGGGCATACCAATAGCATAAAATTACTGGTATATGTAATCCTCATTTGACTTAATGCAAAGTAGTTGATTTCAACAAACGAAGAAGAAAAGGTCAAAAGTATATTTTCTAACTCAAACCATACATTTTATATCTCAACAAAAATGAAATATATACATAACAATATCATAAGTCCAAAAAGCCAAAATTTAAAAGTGGAAAAATAGGAGCAATGATTTTTTTTAAGGTGCTTCACAGTCACTGGGTGACCGCTACATCCACGAGAAAATCCAGGCATATCAATTAGAAGGGATCTACCCTCCAGCCAAACAAGCAAGGCCTAACCCCAAGGGCATCGAGGAGATTTGACCCGGTGACCTCCCAACTAGCGAGGTACTTAGCAACAGGAACTTGACCAACTGAACTAACCCTTGAGGCTAAAATAGCAGCAATTATGTTTAAAATTACTTTTCAATTAGTTTCAAGAGTCAAGAAAAAATTCCTATTGCTCGCCTTCTTCAATATTTGTGATTTTAAATGTGCTTCAGTCCATATTTAGCCTAGCTTTTGAGAGGGAATCCACGATGTGGTTCTCGTGCTTATAATATGATCGAAAGTAATATGAGTAAAGTGAGTTATTTGTTGTTCTATTTTTCAATATAAAGGAAGAAAAGTGTAATTTGTTATTTTTTGCATTTCCCTTTATTCAATATATTACAATCTTAGAGTTTTGAGAAACACAAGACTGAAGTTGATATGCATTTGAAGCATACACAAAGGAAGAAGAGGGGGCGGCTAGAACCCTAGCTGCCCCGACCCTTGGTTTGTGACATCCCTCGCGTGGCCGGTTAGAGTATCTTCTAGTGTTGCGAGGGTGTCTTAGGGTTTCAGTGAGACTTGTCAGAGCATCTCTAGGCACTTACTTGCCAGTGAGAGTATCTTCCAGCATTGTTCTCACTTTTCGACCATAATATCTTTTGGTAATGATTCTTCTTACCAGTCATAGCATCTTTTGGAGTTGTTTGGGTATCTTGGGGCTTCAACCCTAGAATGTCTATGACCCATTAGGGTCTATGTATGGGCCTTGCGCCTTTTTTTTTCTTTTAGTTTTTTGATGGGGTTTGTTGACTCACATTATAATTTTTGGTTGCCCATTGTTTAGGCTATCCTTGATGCTCTTTATGGGGTTTTCTGGTGGGCCCGTGTGCCTTGTTATCTGATTATTTTCATCATTTATGTAAACAATGTTCAATTTAGTGAAAAATATTGTTTTTTTCTTTAAAAAAATATCCCATAAACATGTATGGAATTAATCCCCTGCAAAATGGCCACTTTTAAGAGTAGTTTTAAGCCAAATAATTCAACATAGTTGTTTGAAGTTATCCCAATATCAATAGTAAAGGACAAAGTAGAATAGTTTGATAAGTGAAGAATTCCACCTACCCCTCTAGAAAGAGGATTCCTTAAACTACCCAATTAAAATGAATACATGGAGAATCTCTTATATATAAAACAAAATTAATATTATTTCTTCTTCTTTATTTTTTTTGAAGTTACTTTCTATGATAAAATGATATAAATTAGTGTATATATATATATATTAGTTGTAAAATCTCCGCTTGGATCACAATTGTACATTGGGAGTCACATTACGATTTTCTTCCATCTTCGATGTCAGCTACAGATTTTTCAACCAATATTATCCTTCGAAGAAGAATACAACCAATACTAAGCATATAAGGGTCTTTAGAGGTGAATGTGTTCCAATAGAGCCCCAAAATTAGACAAAACTTGCAGTAAATATAACATACTTTGAAATTTAATCCTTGATTACAACATATTTCCCCACATCCACTAGATCATTCAGGTCTAGACACTTGACATTAAAGTTGTTGGATTAATACTTGAACATAGTGTTTGTGCTTAATCCACTAAAGGATGGAGGATGGTCTTGATTAACTATTAACCATCAACTCCCAAACTTCAAATTGCAACCTTGGTTGACACATTGATCTGCTTTCCTGTTATTATCCCTTCAAATATGCTTGAAACCCATCTTTGGGATATCTTTTGATACCTTCTTAATTTGATTCAGGAGAATATCTAGAACTTTGTCTCTAGAGGGAGGTTCTTTGACCAAAAAATGGACTATTGAAAGAGATTTTCCCAAGACAATGAGGAAGATGTTGAAGGAAATGTAACTAGGTTCAGTCTTCATAAATGTACTTTTGATATTTGTATTTATTCAACAAAAGAAATATTATTTTATATGTTAATGATTTTCTTGCTTATTGAAATAGGTCTAGCAGATATTAGAGTGCTATAAGTGAGTCAAAGAATCAAAAGAAAATGTTTAAGACCTTAAGGACATGTTACACCATGTATATTTATGTATTAGAGTCAAGAGAATACCTCCAAGCAAAGTCAACAAGTCTCCTCCGTGCAATCACACCTCAAAAGAAGCAATTCGAACTATATATGTCAAGTCGGCCTATTGTCCTCTAGTCGGCCTCAAGTCAGCCTAAAGGAGGGACAATACTCTATATATAGAGGTTGTCCACTCCTCTAGATACAACACAATCTACCTTTGAAATCAGCGAAGAAGAAAGACCGAGAAAGGGTGAAGAAAGTCGAAGTACAAGGAGCCTCTAGTGCAGCGAAGAAGGAGAGACACTAATCGAAGTTTATAGGGCTGTTCTAAGGAAGAAACACAGTCACACGTGCGAGAAAAGAAGGGCAGTTTGCAGATAAAACAACAACAATATCACAGTTACATATTCCTTCTTGTTTGGGCTAGTAACTTAGGCCTATAAGGCCTCATACTCAAGCGAAGAAGAAAAGGGTCAAAACCTAAGGGCAACCTCCCACGCGTGCAAAAAACTAGGGCTGAAGTGTTGTCACATCAAGTAGGAGCTCGGTTGGTTAAGAGAAGGAAGGCATCATCTTATGTGAAAGAGTTCACTAAGGATCAAGGAGAAATATCTCTTCTAGAACAAAGCATAACAAAGTCTATCACTAGTTGTCGAAAGAAGTAGGAGGACGAAGTGCCAGGGAACAAAGTTCCGGAAGAAGGAGGACGAAGTGCTGAGAAAACAAAGTGCTGGAATAAGGAAGGACTTGACTCACACTTGGAGGATATTCTTGCAAGGGTCTAGGGTTTGACATTGATCAATAAGAAGCTTCAATAAGGGGAACTTACTAAAGGGTTTTCCTCTTAAGAGAAGAGAGGTTTTGGCCCTGACAGAGAGCCAACATCTTGTGTTCTTGTTCTTATGTTTTTTATAGTAGTTTGATGAAGTACAGACACATGCAATAATAAGAAGAAGAATATTAAACTAACAAGAAAAGTAAAAAGACTCCACAAATTGTTATCAAGTCAAGAAGAATCACACTACATAGAATTGCCCTAGATTCTTAAACAGAAGATACCTGAAATTATTTAGTAAGAAGATGCCTTGGACTAAACCATAAGCTTTTGTCTAACTATTTGTCATCTTCCCTAAGCCTCATGAATACTCTAAAACTTTGATTTATTTGAGGCCATAAAGGACTCCTCCCCCTCTTGCCACCCCGAGATTTCCTTTCGATGCACCATTGAAGCTGAGAATGCAACCAAGAGAGGCTTGCCTCCAACTCTTGAAGGCCATCCACTGAAGACGAATCTTCCATGCCTCTGCATACGACATTTTAACAATCCCCAAAATTTATGAATTAAAGGAAGATTTGGAGAGCCATGCAACTTCAGGAGGATCCATTCCATAGTTGGAAAGAGTTTTAGACGTCTTATTGGACCAAAAATATGAACATAGGCACAACGTTTTCAATGATACTTAATGGGGAGGCGCCTTTGAAGCATTAAAGATACACTTATTTCAAGCTAACTAAACTTCCAAAAAATGAACTTTGGCAATGCCTCCCACATTTGCTTGAGAATGGGGCTTTTAAATGAATCTCCTAAAATATTTCGAGTCCTAAGAAGAGAAGAATCTAAAGATCGAATCCAACCAGATGAATATATTAGATAGTGGAGACCAAGCCTAAGACCAAACTTCCCTGGTGAATGAGAATCTAAGAAAATATGTTGTATGGTCTCTTCAATTTATTTACATAAGGGGCACAAGGAAGGATCGTGTATACCTCCTTTTTTCAAGTTTTGTGATGTTAAAATATTCTTGTGAACCAACAACCAACAAAATGAGTTAATTTTAGGGAGGCAGTTTGGAAGCCATGCCTTGGACTAGCAATGCAATTTCGGTGGAGCACCCTTCATTAATTGAATAAGTCAAAGATTTCTAGCCATGCTCATCCTCACAATCTCGATTCTAATGAGTGCATCTAGCTAGGAGGCTACAAAGCTTTGGTAAGAGGCACTACAAAGAGGGAGGGATGAAGTCTAATTTATAGCTAATCCAATTACCTTCAACGTCCCAACTTGAAATATCAGGGAATATGTATTGTTGCTGGTTGTAAATACTTCCTTAAGAGGCACAATTTCACTGTCCCTTTCTAAAAGAGGTTTATTCATGATTTTATTAGACCAAATATGAATACACATGCTTTTCCAAGGTTTCCAAGAGATATATGAATTTATGAGAGAGGCATAGGACACAAAGAGCTTCCAAACCAAAGAAGTTCCACACTGCAAATAAAGGAAGTCCAAATAGAAAGAATGCCCAAGGAGATGTTTTATTGGCAACACATCTTTCCACCGTTCTTATTTTGGCGACAAGAACCTCCAAACCAAATTGGACCTAATAGCTTTGTTCATTAACGATGGATCCATGATAACAAGTCCTCCATGTAGTTTAGACAATTGTACTATGGTCCATTTAATCAAATGAAACTTCTTTGTGTTGGATTTTCCTCCTTCCCAAAGGAATTTATGGATTTCTTTTGCTATATTGTTAAAACTATTCTAAGAAGCAAGTAAGGCAACAAATTGATAAAGAGGAATGGTTGTAAGAACAACCTTAATCAAAACCAACCTGCTGAATTGAGCCAATGAGAGCGCCCCATTGGGAAAACTTGATTTTGAACTTGTTAATTATCCCTTAACAAGCCTAAGATGAGTGACTTTTTAGGCCGATTGGGATGCCAAGATACTTAAATTCCTTCCAAGATTCCACCATGTGAAATCCTAATTTTTTCATAATTTGATTTTGCCTTGTGCTAATATTCCAAGAATAGATCTTCAATTTTGTAGATCTGATCAGGCCTCTAGATATTTTAAAACTACTGACAAAAATGGTTGAAGTTCCACTCGGAAGCAATGTATCATTCACAAATTTAGAGTGATTGATCCTCTTGGTTCCCCTTGTATAATAAATACCCGTAAGACAACCATTTTGCCTTTCAAACTCTAGATGCCTACTTAGAGAGTTTGCCATAATAATATAGAGGAAGGGGGAAAGGGGACAACCTTGATAGAGACCTATGGAGGCTTTAAAAAACCCACCAAAGTGCCCATTGACTAGGGGTGAGATCCAAGGCCTTGAAATGCAAAGAGAAACCCATTGTATAAATCTATTGTCAAAACCAAATCTAAACATTACCTTGAAGAGGAAGCTATGCCAGACACGATCAAAGGCATTTGCCGTGTCTAATTTTATCACCATTCCTTTGTCACTTCTTGATTGATTGGAGTGTATAACTTCCTAGACTAAAATGATGTTGTCAAAGATTTGTTGTTGATGAATAAACCCCCCTTGATTTTCACTAGTGATTTTTGAAAGAATAAGCTTGAGCTTGGATATCAAAATCTTAAAGATCCATTTATAAGATACATTACACAACAAAATAGGCCTAAACTGAGTGAAGAAGGAGGGATTCCACTCCTCTGGGATGGTAGCCAAAAATGTTAAGTTAATACCCCCAATACAATTACGTTTGAAAGAAGGATCAATCATTCTACAAAGGTCAAATGTTATGACATGTCAATACTGCTAATAAAAATTGGCAAAAAAGCCGATGTAGCCTAAGGGCATGATTTAAGCTAATGAGAACACAATGGATTTGATTTCTTTTTCATAAATTTCTTTTAGAAGAGAAATGCTATCTTCCAAATTTATAATTAAAAAACAATATTAAATTTATAATTAAAATATTTAAAGATGTTTTCTCTCTCTCTCTCACACACACACACACACACACACACACACATATATATATATTAAACAAAATGGTTAGGATTTTTATATTAATAACAAGTTGGTTTCAAGGTTAGTTACTTTTACCAATTCAATTGTATTTTCAACTTTTGAGCACAAACATATCCAAAAAATGCTTTTTTCCCTACTACACCTTTTACATACTACAAATTTAAATTGGTATGTTCTTAAGACCTTCCAAAAAACTCCTAAGAATAAGACATATCTGCGATACATAGTCTAAAATATAGTGTAAACTAGCCTACATTGCCCGAGCTGAATTATGAATTTACCTCAACAAATTCACCATCAACTTGCCTTAACTGTGCTAGAGCAGGGGCCTAGGTATCTTTCACGTCGTCATTGTCTTTCTTTAGCGGTTCTAAAGCCACAAATTGGTTCACATCCAACACCTCTTTATTGCCCACGTCGAGGCTTACTCCTTCTACACCATTCTTGTTCAAAGCTTAAAGTCTTGCAAGGTGGAGATCCAAAAATATCCAATTTCATTGGAGTCTATCAAGTTTGGTATGAAGCATGCCATTCTTTTGATTCATCAAAAGGAGTTGAACCTGAACCCCCGTGGCTTACATTCCCCCTGTTTGTTTATCAAAGATAAGATATGCTCCATAATTGCATTGCCACGAGGTAGTGCAACTGGAAACCGAATTCCTCCTTCTCTAAGATAGACGACGTCTCCATTTCTTCTCTAACACAACCCACTTTACATGCTAGAACCCTGAATTTCTAGACTCAAACTTCGATAGAGAAAGTGATTGCCAGTTGAGCCTTATAAGCTTGTTCTTTAGACAACTTCACCCACTGAGCCATAGATTTGCCTCTCATCATCAGTGCCCATCCTACATTGTACATTCTGTAGACCTGCTTGATTATTAACTCCCTCTCTTATTCCTCAACCTGCCTGATTATTAACTCCCTCTCTTATTCCTCTTGAATCGATCAATACAGTGATTCTTTGGTCATTGTTTTCACTTTCTATGGTAAAGGAAAGAAGAAAGAAAGAAATTATTTTAATGTCCACAAGGTTAAAGATAGCCTATGGGACAGATTGCTTCTTCATTTGCCTGATGTATTCGGCCCTTTTTATGTGAAGCTTCACAATAAATGCTCCCAGCTTCTCGACAAACCCTTCGCTAAATAGATTATCCCAAGAGCTAGCTGCCAGCATACCTGCATAACTTTCCCTGTTGTCTTTGAAGGCCTCACATTCTAAAATGAAATGTTTTTCTGTTTCCACTTTTCCGGAAGAACAAAAAATGCATACCCTTTCCTCCCATACTTCCTTTGGCCTTTTCCAGTGCCCTGTTTCACAACGGAGTTGATGTGAATTAGTCCTTAACTGAGCAATAAGAATTTTGGCTCTCCAAGAGATATTGACCTCTATGTATGCTTTTGGTTGATGATTATGTGTGGGATTAAACACTTCAATATAGTATTTTTTCTTTCTTCCTAGCTCCTTATCCCAAGTACGTTTGTGGAACTTTTCTATAACAAAAGCTTTTATCTCTTTGCTGTTTATGAGACACGCGTTCAAGCAAATACCCCATTTACTAAACCATTTGTTATTTTGTTGCATCCAAGTTTTTTTGCTCTTGCACAATCTATCATTGAAGACAACCTTAGGCCATCTACCCTCTTCCATTTGCATTTTTTTTTTTTAAATACCTTATGACTTGCACCATAGCAATTGCTTCAATAGGAGCAGTCCTTGTTTCACTTAACAAGATATCATAAGAAACTGCACTTTTAATCTTAAATTTGTTTGTAATCAAACGCTTCTGAATTTTCTCAATTTGTCTCCACTGCATGTCGGAGGTACTCCTAGCCCATAGTTCACAACCATAGAGAATCACCAGAATCACTGGAAGCCCAAAAAGAGTTTGAGTGGTCTTCCAGTGCCATAACTCTGCCTCTCTACACCTATTTTGATATTTTGAAAAGCATAAAATGCTTTCCAACCCCCCAAAGTTATTTTCTTTCTACAACCATTCCAGCTTAGATTTTTGTTGAAGTCAATTCCGAGGTATTTGTAATCTACAACTTCTTCCAGAATGTCGCCTTCAAAGTATAACTTATGCTGGTTATGTTTTCTTTTCTTAGAGAAGACCACTACTTTCGTTTTGCTGATATTGACTTACATCCCCACACTTCTACAAAAATGCTCAAGGGATAGTAAGTGCTTTTGCAAACCACTGTGCTTAATCCCTTGATCCAATTGGACTCCTTTATTAGCGAGGTAAAACTCGACTGTTATCTACTTTTGGATTTAGATTTCTCTTGACATGGTAAAACTTGACTGTTTCAAATTTTCCAATTTGTATTCTTATTCTTTGCAGAATGGAGGATTGAGCTCCATTAAAGTTTCCTTTAAGTTTATTCCCCGTTGAATGGCTATCATAGTCCCTAAATACCATCAACTGCCACATTTTTCTTGATATAGCTAACTTAAACCCTTGCCACAAGGTCATAATAAATTCGGCTTAATTATTAGTAGCACTCACCAAGCCACACACTTATTCTAACTCTATTTCTTGATTGGGGCGATAGATAACCTCTCTCGCTCCTAAAAATGTTTTGATTTATGTTAAAGTATATAAATTTAATAAGTTGGAAGATAAATTTAATTAAAATATTAAATTGTTTATACATATTTTTTATTTTTTTTTTTGAGATTGTTTTACGAATTAATTACATAATCATTTATTGTGGTTAATTCTTAGGACAAAGATGAAAAATCTAACCTATTCATCAATTTAAATATTTGTATTTGGAGTAGTCTTTAAGTGTGACTTTTTGGAGTTTCTGACAGATTTGTGGCTAGAATTAGATGAAATAATCTGTAGCCAAACCTTGATTTGTGTTGTTTAAACTAGTTTTTTTTAATGCATGTATGGATTCAACACCCTAAAAAACTTCTAAGGCATTTTGATTGTGTAAAGTTCACATGTCAAGATTTCAATGAATTCGTGCCAGATTCTAGACAAATTAGATCAGAAAATAAACGAGAAAACTTTCTACAATGTTACACTTAAAAACTACACATTTGTATTTTATTTTTAATTAAAATAATATTATCATATATATATTTTTTTATTTTTATTTATTTTTTTAAATTTGAATTAACGACTATATAATAAATATTTAAAAAATGAATTTTATTTTGTTTATAAATAAAATCATAATACCATTTTTAATATAATCTCTAAATAATCATATAATTATTACATTAAAAGATAAATAATATATTGTTACATTAAAAATATAGTATATTGGTAATTTCACTTGTTCAAATAGTTTTTCTTTCCATCGCCAAACCAGACAAGTTTTAGCGGAAGCTGGCCACATAAAGTTATCGATTCAAATATATTGTATTATAATAAATATTATTTTAATAATCTAGGGCAAGGCTCTTCGTCCATATTTTTTAGAGGCACAGCTTGCTTGAATTTAAGCTTCATGACAGAACAACACTGTATTCTAGAGAGGTAGAGCATCCACCTTGCAACAAGACTACCTTCCTCAGTGGCAATGGCGATGATAAAGATTCCTCCTACGACATCCTTGCGCCTCCTTGTTGCTTCCCGCCATCTCTGTAGCAGCACCACCAGGTTCAGGGCGCCTCACTTGCGACTCATTTCCTCTCGGGCAAATGTTTCACAGTCTTCCATCCCAATCAGGTAGCTGTTTTTCCTTTAGAAACTCCACAGAACCAGAAATGTTAGTAAGTGTTTCCTTTATGCATTCTCAGCTACAGATATACAATAAAACTTGCAAGATGGCAACTCTGTGTGTACAATATTTTATGAAGACCTTGATTATATTTCTGAAACCTGTTTGATTTATGATTTTTTCTCTATGCACTGTAGAGAATGAGTATTCTGCAAGGCGTCTTTTTGTGTTTCTTCTGGTCTCTAGCGACCTTTTTATAGAATAAAAGCTTCACTGAATCCAGCTCAATGGGTTGTGTGAAGTCCTCTGTTAAAGTCGCTAGACTTTGGCAGGAGTCGAACCTGTGACTACTAGTTCACTCGCGAGTTGCCATTGAAACAGTTACTTGTTTCTTGCCAGAAATTGCTGAGAATAGGAGAACTGAACAAACTATATTTTCTAAGAGTCTCAAGGAATACCATTTTTTCATTGTAAGGGCAACAGGTCTCAAACTTGTAAAATTTTTGATACCAACTTCGCATTTGAGGGCATAGTCTGAGCCGCGAAAAACGTAAATTTCTATACAGTAGCAAATATGGCTCTATTGACCTTTACCAGAATTCGGCAGTAGCGTGAAGTTCATTGAATTTTCTTTATAAGATGGATATAATACTGTGAATTTACTTTTGTATGTCTTTGAGATTTGACTTTATGTCTTTGATGCCGTGAATTTGCTTTTGGATGCGATAAAATATCTCATGTCTTTGTCACCCGTCCACTCATGAACTCTTTAAAAAACCCATTTCAAAACCATTTTAAAGATAGAAAATTCTATATATTATTTTTCTTGATTTATTTGGAGATCCTTCTAAATTTGGAGAAAAATGCATGTTTTCGTGTATATGACATGTATACTTCTGTACTGTCTTTTTTTCTTCTTTTTTTTTTTTTGCCAAATTGTATTCGAATTCATATTCATATTCAAATCTCAAATCTCTTTCTACTATGGGTTTTTCCAAAAGGTTGATACCAAAAATGTGGACAGCTGACATTTATTTTCCTTTAATGTAGGTCCGCTGATAGACATTTGAAAATTTGCTTATCACACCATCCAAAACATGAATTTATAGTCAATCTACCAATTTTGGTATAAAACTCTGATTACGATCTTTTAACCATATTAAAATGTTTCAAAGCAAAATGCTTGACGTTTTCATCAACTGAAATAATCAATCCTTGGGAAAACTATACATCTATTTTGGGAAATTAAAGGAATTCTCGTTGACTTATCTTAGAGGGTAAGTCCAATTCCATGTAGTAGATGCTAGTGATCTCTCATGTCCGTTTCCCATGGTTAGTCTGGCTATAATGTTTTCTTCATCTTTGATAAAAAAAAAGTTTGAGAATTGCATGTTTATGTAGTATATATGCTTTACTTATAGTGGGTTATACATCTAAAAAAATAGCTCCAAGAATATTTACTTGCAGGACAGCGGTTTTGCATCAACATTGGAATATACTTTTTAGCCATGCAAGCGTAGGAATTTTATCATCAGATTATTCTTTGACCTGCTCATTTATTTTCCTTTCTATGACCAAAACAAACTACAATTTAGAAAAGATCCATTCAATACTTGCAACACAACCTAGATTGAATGGGTAAATATTAATTTAAGGAATAATGACTTTTATGGATTAAAGAGAGCAAAGAAGGATTTTATGGTTCTCAAGTTTCAAGATTTCGTGGTTGAAGATGATCAACAATGGAATCTGGCTGGGATCAAACACGTATCTAGCATTACCAACAATGACCAACGTTTTTGAGAGAGGTTCATTACGAGTTCTCAAGCAAACTTTTGTATAAATGTATAATTATAGCCATAATCTTGAATGATATAAAATACACTATTTAATCTTAAATATAAAGATTAGGTTCATAACATGTTTGCATTGTTAGGTGCTATTGTGGATTGCCAAGGGATGCTTTTGCAAGTTGTAAGTTGGTGGAGTTTTTGTATTGGATGGGGTTGTAAACAAAATTTCAATGAGTTGGGAGTTTTCAGATGTCTGTGTTGGTAACATGTACATGTGCTCACGGGTGGTACCTGTTACTGCTCAAACTAGTAGGGGACCTAAAGGGGATCCCTAAAGGGCAAATGCTATACCAAGGGAAACACATGGAGACTTAGCCCACTGTCACCTCAGCTAAGGCTCCCTTCTATTTATGGACTTTCACCAATGGGAGGAGACCCAATATATTATGGAGTCATCGATGAAGGATAAATCAATGAATGGATGTGGAGTGACCAAAATAATCCCTTTCCAGAAGAGTTTGAAAGATAGAGCTTTCTCGTTTTCTAATCAAGGTGCAATGTCTTCTAGGAGAAGGAAGGGAGGATTTGAGGATTAGGTTTATGGGATATGACTTGTGAAGGAGTTTCCCAATCCCTAAAATCCTTGTTGAAATTGGTATTTTAGATGGTTATTGAAGAATTGTCCTTTTAAGGAGCGGGACCACACGGGACCAAGTGGACCAAGTCTAGGTCAGGAGGAAGGAGTTTAGCAACCAATGGTGTCGTTAGCCTAGACAAGGTAGAGGAAAGATCAAAGAAAGAATATTCACTTAAAGGTGTTGAATTTATCTAATAAGTTACTAGCCTTTGGGGATGCTACGACAAAGTTTGATGTCAGGGCTAGGGCTTGGATTTTCTCACAACTCCATCGTCGGAATGGCCTCAAGTTTGGAGGAGGTCTTGAGGAGATACTAGCGCAGGAGGGGCTAGGAGATCGAACTTTTTGGAGGGCTAGTTCATCGGGAAAATGATGCCCTAGGTGACCCAACTTGGCTAGACCCAGGAAAATGTGAAAGAAGTTGGTTTAAGGTGACCACCTTTTGGTAGATCAGTGCCTTAGTCTTGGGAGAATGGAGTCTATGATGAATATGAGTGAGGATCTTTGGTTCTTGGTCAAGGAGGCCTCAAGACTACTTCGCTAGCCTTCTAGGTCAAAGAGAAGCAATTTTGCAACTTTTATACTTTGATGTGCAAAAGGTGATGGCTTATCAAGATCAATTCGTTGATGGAATTACCCCTAGGAGATTTCGGTCACATTACATGGCCCATACATTGAAAGATGCTATAATAGAGACAAAATTCCACAATTTAAAGCAGTAAATGCATGCAGCAATTAGCCTAAGAATAGTGAAGATCCTAGTCCAATGTATATGACGAAGTAAAACAAGAATAACATTAAAGGCATGTACTTACATGTAATAGAATATATCCAACCATCCACAATTTGAGAAGAGAGAAGCTCCAAGATAAGATATACCAAATCCACACATCAAAATTCATCCATAAAATTCCAATTAAAGGCATGTACTTACTTGTAAAGTGCTTCCTCACTTTAGTCATATGGTAAGATACTCCACTGTCTATGAACCAGACACTCGTGGATGTAGCACTAGTGGCTAAGCTCACCACCAACGCAAACACTGTATCAAAGCTTGAGGCGAACTCCTCCACCTTGACTGATGCTGCCACTTCCTTCTCCTTCCTCCCCTTCTTCTTGGGACACTTGGATGCATAGTGACCCATCTTCCCACAAGTAAAGCATTTCACTTTGCTCATGTCCTTCTCAGACTTCTATTCCTCCTTCTGCTGCTTGGCCCCATGTTGAGAAATTTAAGGGCAACGCAATTGTTATATTTCTCTTTCTTAGATAACTGCTTGAGATATTATTTTCTTCAGATTTGATTGATATTATTACTATGTATCATTATCATCAACCAGCTATCAAAACAAGAAAACCAATCATGCACAAGTACACAAAATATTGGCACCATGCCAGAGCAAAAACCTCTCCAAAACTTGAGAGGAAAAACCCTTGAACTCTTTCTTATGGAATCTTTATTGAGACATTACATGACCCAAACTTGACCTTGAAATGCCTTCAACATCAAATGATAATACCTCAAAATATGTACCCTGTAATACTGTTCAATTCTGCAATTGAAGAATTATATCAGTCTGCACCAAAACAGTTCGGATAGGCTCTCCTAGCCTCGATCTACTCTTGCTCCATATATATATTTATTACACGTTGTCACAGTTATGAATATAGCTGATGTACAAGGCTTCCACAAGATGATCCAGTTGACTGTCACCACAACGAAGGAGGGTGCCCTAGATTTCAGAGTGTATATGCATACATGGACAGAGTTAGGGCTCTTCTAACCTTATGGTACCCTCACACTGTCATCCGCAGTCTCCTCCTTCCTATTGAGGTTAGGACCGCCCTTCAAACGCAATCATGAAATGCAATATGCTAACCCAGATCCGGATGCTGAGACGAGGTGCAGGCTCGATGAGGGGACAAACTTCCTCATACGCTGCGGCTACTTCGCTATGTTGCCTCTTCGTGAGAGAAGTGTATTGAAATTGCCTTGTGGAGGCTCCATACGTAGCCTATATATAGGCTTGCCTTCCCATTCATTGTGCTGATGTGAACTTCGATTAGGCCGACATTTCCTTAGATCATTTAGCTGAGCCGATGTGGTTTCATAGCCTTCCTTTGAGCGGTTTCAAGAGTAAAACTGTGGGTACACATTTGAGTATTTCTTTGATGATCTAGAAGGACTTACATTCATTACATTTACACAAATAATACATGACTGTCTTCATTTTTACATGACTTGTCTTGAGCTCTTTAATTAGAGCAAAAATAATTCTTTAAATACAAAAATACATTAATGCAAAAATAATGAAGACCGAACCTAGTTACACTATTTTCAACACTCCCTCTTAACTAGGGAGGTATTCATTCATACATGGTACATGGACATTCTCAATGCAAGAGTTCTCATAAGCAAAGAGTCGGATTAGTTATCCATCTGTTATAACATCATTTCAACCAACATTTATTCCATATAGCAAGTCCTTGACTAATCGCTCTATATTTCAATCATAGATCAGAGCACAATGTTGGTGAGACCAATGACTTATAGACACACTCGTCGTTGTCTCTCTTAGGGGCATACCCACCGGGGTGTTCTCCGAGTATGCCCTACTAGGACTATTCTCATCTTGGGTTCCCAACCCTCAAGAATATCGGTCCTCTTGCCCACTCTTATCTTGGATGCCCTACCTCATCCTCAAAGAGTGTCGGATGCCAGATGATAACTCAATTTTCCATTTCTTCATTCTCAGAAGACAAAAATGTAGTGTCTATCTTTCCCGCTCAAATAGGGACGACATATCAACCAGACCAAGCTTGTCTCGAAGATACACAAGCTTCTTGTTTGGTAGCGTTTTCGTTAGTATGTCGATAGTCTGGTCATCTGTGGGAACTGTTAGCTCTGCTACATGCTGCTGATTTTCCAGGAGAAGGAATTGGTTTGGTCCTTGGTTGCTGGCTCAGAGATGGTTTATAATGGTTATCATGGTCTCTCCCTATTTTCCCCGCTACTTCCATTTCATCCTTCCCTTTCATTTTTCCTTATTTCCCTCTAAACCCCTTTATCCATGTTTTGGCCTCAAAACCCCTCATAAACTCTTTTTCGGGCTCCCGGGCTTCTTTTTGTTTAAGACCTATAAATCCCCGTTTACCTTTTATAAACCCCATATTAACTTTAAAAACCCCCGATAACGACGCTAAAGTCCTTTTTCCAACTCCCAGGCACATTTCGTTTTAATACTACCAAAAGCCCCTCATAAACCTTTTGCATGGCCTTTGAGCGTTTTTTGTTTTAATTCGTTTAAACCCGTAAAAACCCATGCTGCATTTATTTACGGGTGCTAAAGTCTATTATAACTCGGCGGGCCCATACCTGTCACGTCATCCGAAACATGTGCGTTAATCCTGTAACGTCCGATCATTTCCCGCAGATCCAACGCCATACGCTTCTCCCGCCGCTGAAACTTGCGCGTCCGTTAGGCAGCGGGGAAGGCGGTTTCCCGCCGGACCTACCTGCCACGCGTCGTCATATAACTGCATCGCACCCGCCCTGTACGAAAACCACCGCAACCCAAAGGCGGTGCGGGGAAACCACCCGCCCGCGAAACCGCTCATCTTGTACGTCCTCCCTGCGCGTTAACTACCCCGCATCTTCTGCCCCCGATCACCATCGGATTTGCTCGACGGTGATCCAACGGCCCTCGTTAACCTCGATCGCCCATCTCCCGATAGATTACATAAACTAATCCAGGGCGTTGATTTTTGTCATCCGACGGTTTATAATTGCTCCTCCCCGTGTCTTCCCATCGCCTCCCTCAATGAAATCTCGGCCCTCCATCCATTTCATCCAATGGCCAATGTTATTTCTCAGCCCTTCGTTCATTGTTCATGCATTTTACATGTTTTGGGCCTGTCCTGTGTGCCCGAAGGAGGAAGGAGACTACGATCCAGCAATCGGTGCATTAAATCCTCAGCTAGCACATTCAAAGAACAGCACGGCCGAGGAAGAAAGGACGATCCTCGAGCAATTCAACACCTTCAGCTGTTATGGACATTTATTCATGAAACATTCCACCTGTTCAAGGAGTAAAACAAAGTACCAGGGAATGTCAAATTTGTTAATTAAAACAGTCAGAAAGTACCAGAGGCCCATAATAGTTTGTAAATGCGGTTGGTGGCCAGTTATGACCCCTCCACGCATAGGCTAGCAGATATTTTTTGTAAACAAATTCTATATATACTCAAAAAAAGGATGTAATTAGGTTGATGAGTGTTATTCTGTTGTAAACTTCAACTTCTAGAGACTGTAACTACTGTGTAACCTGCAGCTTCTGGTCTGCATTTCCAGCTAATACAAGCTTCTTTTGCTGTTGATTGCTCACTTGCCACTTCATCTTTTTATTCCAGGCTGCGCCTGTTTTGCATTTATTCATGTGCTGTTAATGTATAGCATTAGAGGGGCTATCATCCCACCTATGTGTTAGCATTTAGCATGTATCATTGAATTTGTTTGCAGGTTTCTGTTATTTTAATACCAGAGAGCTATCATCCTGTCTGTGTATTAGAAGACAGATTTACAGACCTTTTAACTGGTTGCAGCTGGCCATCACAGGGTCCTGTGCATCTGCTGGTGTGATCAGTCTTCTCCATCATCACATTTTCCTTAAATTGTGAGTAATTAGTGCTCTAAAGCTTTTTAGTCTAGGGGTGTTCACCCATGTCTGGGGTTAAGCATAGTAGAAGTGGTTATCTGGCTTGAATATGCAACATTTCTTTCATTCATCCACCATTTATCTAACATTTTTGTTGAGTTTGTAATGTTCCCGAGCATCTCTGATATACAACCTAGGAGAGTTTCTTGGGGTGATAACATTAATTGGCGCCATTGCTGGGGAGAGGAGAATTGAAGTTCAACTTCCCTGGGAAAACGACACAGCTTCAAGCTTTGATGATAGACAAGGTTGGAACGCAGTTTTTGGTTGTAATCATCTATCTGGCGACTCCATTGGAGGAAGACCATCCTTTGGCGACTCTACATTGAAATTCTGGCTCAGTTTGTGAGACACACTCGAAGAAATCCTCAGAAATCTCCAGCTGAATCATTGCCTGACCCTGAGAGGACTGTCAAAGCAAAGAAATCATCACAAAAAGGGGCATCAGGATCAGGTAAGCCTAAGAAATCTTATTCATCTCTGAAAGATAAAGTCATTGCTGAAGATTTACAGTCTGAAGATTTAGAGCACAACACTGTTAATAAGGAAAAACCTTCAGAGATTAGTTCAGCCCCTTGTGCAGTTAGTTCCCCTTTGAATCTTAGTCCAAAGAAAGCATCCCATTCAGTCCAAAACATCCCTTTATCTCTGCCATCCATCACATTACTCCCTACTATTCAATCTGCTAGTATTCTTCCAAATATCCAATCATGGCAGGACAACAAGCACCTACGAGAATAGAAAGAATTGTAGCTGCCAGATATGGACCATTGGTGTTGCCTGTGCCTTTAAATCCTATGCCTGTGGGAGAATATCAGAAATATATGCCTAAATTCACTGGTACAGAGGGAGTAACAGTAGAAGAACACCTTGAAGCTTTTTACAGTTATGCTGATAATTTAAATATAAGTGAAAATGATGTGTGGATGAGAGTTTTTGTTCAGAGCCTTGATGGAGAGGCTAGGAAGTGGTTCAGAGGATTACCCTAGAGATCTATAACAGATATTGAAGCATGAGATGATGCATTTTTGAAGCAATGGGGAGATTAAAAAGACTTGCTGTATTATCATACTGAGTTTGGTAATCTGAAGAGGGAAAATGGTGAATCAATACCTGATTTTAATAAAAGATTCAATCGAATGTATAGTAAGATACCAGCTGAGGTAAAGCCTATTCCTACCTCTGCCAAACTCACTTATGCCAATGCTTTTGACTCTGATTTCTCCCTGTTATTGAGAGAAAGAAGATGTGCTACTCTAGCTGATATGCAGGATGCAGCATTAGAAGTAGAGTCTAATATCATGGCTGCAGAGAAGCTAAAAAGTCAAGCTGACAGAAGGAGGTAGAGAGGTTAGGCTTCTACTTCTTCTGCATCATCTTCAGAGCCTAAATTAGATAAAATGACCAAGATGATAGAGTCATTGGCTGCTGAAATTCCTAAGCTAAAGGTTGAGCAGAACTTAGGGAAAACAAGGCAGCAAAACACATTTGCTCCAAGAAATCCAAATCCTTTCAGAAGAGCAAATGAGCAGTTACAAATTATGAAGAGGGGAGAAGAAACAAAGGAAGAACAGAAAGTAAAAGCTCCCTTCCAAAATGTAGTCATGGAGGAGGAACAATTTGAAGAAGATGAGGATGAAATTCACTGCATGGAAGATAAAGGTAGCGCTGCATTTTTGACATTGGTTGAGTATGAAGAATCATTACTGCATCAACAAGACAACCAAGAATGGGACAGAGAAGCTGTTCTACAAACTGAGCAGCAACAGAAATATAACCTGAGGTCAAATGCAAAGAATGTCAAAGAAAATCTTGCACAGAGAGCTGCTGTCCAAACAAAACCACAGAATAGCAGGCAGAGAAGACCAGTAGCTGATCCAGTCATCCTCAAAGCCCCAGTTCAAGAGGTAAAAAGTTCTGATAAATCATCTTCTTCTTTCAGCCTTGAGTCAGAAGTTTAGAAATTGAAAATATCTGTGCCTCTGGTTGAGTTGGTGAAGAGTGAAGTGTTTAGAAAGCCCATCCTTGAAGCCCTTGAACTAGAAAGCAAACAAGCCTCCACTGACTCTGTTAATTTGCAAGATGATAAGCCTGCCATTGTGCTTAGTCCTATGATTGATCCTACTGATAATAGTTCTCCATCTTTTTAGGTCTCATTAACCATTCATGACAAAATCCTCCACAATTGCCTGCTAGACAAAGGGCCAACCACAATTTAATGCCTAAAGTTGTCATGGAAGAGTTAGGCCTTGATGTCACTAGACCCTATCATGATTTGTTTTCTTTTGATTCAAGGAAGGTGAAATGTCTTGGATTGATTAAAGATCTAGCCATTACCTTAATTCAGCTGCCCATGAAGAGTATGATGATGGATATTGTGGTAGCAGATGTCCCTCCTAAGTTTGGCATGCTGCTGTCCAGAGGGTGGATTAAGAGACTAGGTGGGACATTACAGAATGATTTATCTTATGCCACTGTCCCAGTGTTTGGAGGAGAAAGCAGGAGATTATATAGAGAAGCACAGTTGGCATATATCATTAGTGATGAGAAGAATCCTACAAATCATCCTATATATGTAGTGGACACTGATTTTGGAGCATGCATTCTCCAAATGGAAGAATCTCAGAAGGCCGAAATGCAACTCAGGAAACCAACAGTTCAGGCCGAGCAAGAGCAAGGAGGTCAGGTTTGGGAAATGTTTTTTGATGGAGCATGTTCCAGGGAAACTGCAGGAGCAGGGGTGGTGCTAGTATCTCCAAAGAAAGAAAGCATTCAGCTGTCTTTTAAGCTGGTTTTTCAAGTGACAAACAATATAGCAGAATATGAAGCACTGCTATTGGGCCTTAATGCAACAAAAGACAGAGGAATCAAGAATCTGAAGGTATTTGGAGATGCTGATCTGATAATTCAGCAAATAAATAAAACTTTTCAAGCAAAGCACCCAAGGTTGAAGGCATACAGAGATGAGGTATGGAGAATCAGGGATTCCTTTGATTTTTTCTGTATTTCATATATTCCTAGAGGTCAAAATCAGCTTGCTGATTCACTTGCTGTTTCTGCTAGTCTATTCATACCTCCCATGCCTCCCAGATTAGTTTATGAAGTCCAAATCAAGTACAGACCTTCCTTGCCTGATAATGTCCACCATTGGAAAGTTTTTGATGATGATGATGAGATAAATAGGTTCCTTCAAGTCATTGATGTGAAATGCAAATTGACCAAGAGAATGATGCCTTGTTAGAAAATCACCAGTCCTAGTTTAGAAATAAAATTGGTAAAGACAGCATAGTCCAGCTTCCTAGTAACCATATTCCAAAGGGTCTAATTCCTCTAGAAAGACTGTTTGACCAAAACAATGTGCCTTACAAAGCTGCCCAAAAAGAAGACCAATTTGCAGTCTGTAAGCATGATATAGGAAGTCCGGGTCAGCCTAGGTATGTGAATTTGTCCACTCATTTGTCTGTTGATCAAAGTGCTGAATACTGCAATTTAATGAGGCAATTTGCTGATGTGTTTGCCTGGGAGTATAGTGATCTGAAAACTTATGACAAGAATATAATTTAGCATAAAATCCCTCTGGAGAAAGACACCGTTCCTTTCAAGCAGAAGCTGAGACCAATAAATCCTATGCTTCTTCCTCTAATTGAAAAAGAAATTAAAAAATTGCTGGCTGCCAAGATCATTGTTCCTCTCAGGTATTCAAAATGGGTAGCTAATTTGGTGGTGGTGAGGAAGAAAAGTGGTGAAATCAGACTGTGTGTTGATTTCAGAAATTTAAACAAATGCTCAAAGAAAGATAACTATCCTCTGCCCAAGATGGAGCATTTGCTGCAAAAAGGTGATGTCTTTTTTGGATGGTTTTTCAGGCTTCAATCAGATTGCTGTTCACCCAGATGATCAAGAAAGGATTGCATTTACCACTCCTTGGGGCACCTTTATGTATGCCAAAATGCCATTTGGATTGATGAATGCTGGAGCCACCTTTCAGTGAGCTATGGATATAGCATTTGTGGGAGAGAAGGATAAATTTGTCCTCATCTACTTTGATGATATAACAGTTTACTCCAGCAACCATCAAAATCATTTGCAACATTTGAAAAAAGTGTTTCTAAAGTGCAGAAGGTTTGGAATCTCAGTCAATCCCAAAAAATCTCAATTTGCTTTAAATGAAGGCAAGCTGTTAGGACATATTGTGTCTGCTGCAGGTGTTCAAATTGACCGAGAAAGAGTCAAAGCAATTCAGACTTTGTCTGTCCCTAGATCAAAGAAAGATATCCAATCCTTTTTGGGCAAAATTAATTTTTTCAGGAGGTTTATTCTAAACTTTGCAGAACTAGTGAAGCATGTTACCTCCATGTTGAAGAAAGGAGCAGAGGTAAGATGGACTGGTGCAACAAAACAATGATTTGAGTCTATTATGGAGGCTCCCACATTAATAAGTCCAGACTACAGCAAGGAGTTCCATGTATTTTCTTTTGCCTCTGAAGACACCATTGCAGTAGTTTTATTGCAGCAAGATGAAGAAGGTTCAGAACATCCAGTAGCATTTTTCAGCAAGAACTTGAGGGATGCTGAACTAAGATATGATATTATAGAAAAACAGGCATATGCTCTTATTAAATCCTTAAAGGCTTTCAGAGTTTATATCTTGCATTCAAAAATAATTGCATATGTGCCTTCTGCTGCAATAAAAGATGTCTTGACTCAAACTGATGCTAATGGAAGAAGGGCAAAATGGATTGCAAAGATGATAGAATTTAACATAGAGTTGAAGCCCACCAAACTGGTCAGAGGTCAAGGGCTTGCCAAGTTATTGGCTGAGGAAAATTGCAGGTCTTTAGATATGGATTTCTTGTGTACAATGGCAGAAAATGGTCAAGTAGAAGAAGAGGAAGCAGCTGAAACAGAGAGAAAGCAGTTAGTGGCCGAAAATCTAGCTTCATGTAACTGGTATACTGAAATAATTAATTTTTTGCTGAAGCTAGAGATCCCTTCAGGATTTACTCAAAGTCAGGCTAGAACTTTAAAACTTAGAGCAGCAAAGTATTGCATTATGGAAAATCTGCTCTATTAGAAGGATCCATCTGGAATATTTTTGAGGTGTCTGGACAAAGAACAATCAAAAGAAGTTATGCAACAGTTTCATAACAGCGTGTGTGGAGGGCAACATTATTGGAAAACTACGACCCATAAAATTCTCAGAGTTGGGTACTATTGGCCCACTTTATTTTCTGATGTATTTTGCTTTTGTTAAATCTTGTGACAGGTGCCAAAGATTTGAAGGAAAACAACAGCTAAAACCTCTGCCCCTAAAACCAATAGTTGCAAAAGGACCTTTTCAGCAGTGGGGTTTGGATTTCATTGGAGAAATCAATCCACATTTCAGCGGCCAGCACGGGTGGATATTAGTAGCCACTGATTATTTTACCAAGTCGATTGAAGCAATCCCTACCAGGAAGGCTGATCATAATGTGGTCATAAAGTTTTTGACAGAGAATATCTTCAACAGATTTGGTTGTCCACACAAACTAGTCACAGATAATGCAGCAGCCTTCAGGGCAAAAGAGCTGGTAGAAATGTGTGATTTAATGGGTATCAAACTTGTTCATTCCACCTCATATTATCCATAGGGAAATGGTCTAGCAGAATCCTCTAATAAAAGCCTGATCAGGATAATTAAAACGCTGTTAAAGGACAATAAAAAGAATTGGGATTCAAAGCTCAAGTATGCACTGTGGGTTGACAGAGTGACCATTAAAAAATCCACAGGCGATTCTCCATTCAAGCTGGTGTATGGCACTGATGCTGTATTCCCAATTCAATTAATTCTCCCTGTGGCAAAATTCCTTCAAGAAGAGCAGGATGAGGAAGAATACATGGCAAACAGGATCACTGACTTAACAGAAATACATCAGATTAGAGAACAGCTGGTTGAACAGGCTGCAGCGCATCAGAAAAAGGTCAAGCAATCCTTTGACAAGAAGGCAAAAACAAATAATTTTTAGATTGGTGACTTGGTTTTGAAATGGGATGCATTGAAAGAGAAGAAAGGCAACCATGGGAAATTTGATGCTTTCTGGACAAGGCCTTTCATCATTTCACAGGTTCAAGGGAACAACACCTTCATACTGAAAAGTATGGGAGGAGAGACAGTTTTTGATGGCTCAGTTAATGGGCGGTTTTTGAAAATTTATGTTGTTTAAGGTATTTTGGCCTTAAAGGCTGTAAATATTTTGTTTTTATCAGTTTTGTGCAGGCAAAGTAGACTCCATGCCCAATGGAACAATAGCAATTTTGATTAATTTGCTTTTAGCTGGAAAGGCAATGGTCTGCAGGTTCTTGAGACCTCACAGGGAGGCTCTCATCCCCAGAAGGAGCCAATGTTAGCTTTGCTACATGCTGCTGATTTTCCAGGAGAAGGAATTGGTTTGGTCCTTGGTTGCTGGCTCAGAGATGGTTTATAATGGTTATCATGGTCTCTCCCTATTTTCCCTGCTACCTCCATTTCATCCTTCCCTTTCATTTTTCCTTATTTCCCTCTAAACCCCTTTATCTCTGTTTTGGCCTCAAAACCCCTCATAAACTCTTTTTCGGGCTCCCGGGCTTCTTTTTGTTTAAGACCTATAAATCCCCGTTTACCTTTTATAAACCCCATATTAACTTTAAAAATCCCCGATAATGACGCTAAAGTCCCTTTGCCAACTCCCGGGCACATTTCGTTTTAATACTACCAAAAGCCCCCCATAAACCTTTTGCATGGCCTTCGAGTGTTTTTTGTTTTAATTCGTTTAAACCTATAAAAACCCATGCTGCATTTATTCCCGGGTGCTAAAGTCTATTATAACTTGGCGGCCCCAGACCTGTCACGTCATCCGAAACATGCGCATTAATCCTGTAACGTCCGATCAGTTCCCGCAGATCCAACGCCATAAGCTTCTCCCGCCTCTGAAACTTGCGCGTCCGTTAGGCAGCGGGGAAGGCGGTTTCCCGGCAGACCTACCTGCCACCAATGTTTTACAACTCCGACTCCGACTCCGACTCGGCCGAGGATCGACTCCGACTCCGACTCCGACTCGGTAATGACTCGGCCGGCTCGATTTCAATGACTCGGTCGTTGTAAAAAATACATTAAATATTTATTTTTTTTATAAAAAAACATAATTTTAAATATTTTCATTCATGTTTCCAAACACACAGCATTATAATATAGATGGAAGACAACATATGATCAAAGTAGGCTCATGAACCAATCCATTATATCAAAATGGTACCCAATGGCAAATTGGCAATACATAATCAACTGTCATACATGATCAAAGACTCAAAACAAAATACAAATAACCAAGGAGGCTAGAAATGGCCTCTACAACAAAAGTAAACTGTGATGGTGACCAGACTCCAATACTAGTACTACTGGCTAGTAGCTACTGCCAGAGGAGCCAAGATCATCTCGACCAATCTCTGGATCATCATCATCAGAGTCAGACAAGGGGCCCCATGCCTCCTCCTCATCATCATCGTCTCCAACTGCAACTGTAGAAGTGGTGCCAGTACCACTAGCAGGCTGTGCAGCAGATGCAAGCTGAGATAGAGTAGATATGCGGCTGCGCTTCTGTCGTGGCTGAGCAGAGGAAGCACCTACAACTGGAGTCCTACTCCTCGGAGTCCTTGCTGGCTGTGAGACTGAGGCTGGTGGATCGGGATCTGCATTCAACTGAACAGGCTGAAGTTGATGTTCCAGACCCAGTTCAAGTTCATCAAGATCCTCATCAGGATCAAACTCTGGTGCACGACTCTCCACTACCCAATCTGATGTTGGATCAATGTCTTCCAACACAATGGGATCTGAATCAGGTCTTTTGTTCAGCAATTGGTTTCGTCTGAGCCGAAGGTTGTATTGGACAAAAACTAGATCATTCAACCGTTTTTGCTCCAAACGGTTTCTCTTCTTTGTGTGAATCCTCTCAAAGAAAGACCAATTGCGCTCACACCCAGATGCACTGCAAGTTTGACTCAAAATACGAATTGCAAACTTTTGCAATTGAGGGCACTGGCCACCAAAGGCCTCCCACCATTGTGCTGCAAAAAACATAGGAGTGTAATGAATTATGAGTTAGATGAAGGCTGAAGCTCAACAAAATTACAAATTATATCTAACTTTCAAATTATAAATGATTTAACAAACTTTAGTCTTTAATAAAAAAAGTAAAACTGTAAAACCATTAAGAAATTGAAAATTGAAATTTTTGTTTACCTGGCTCATCTGCTTCTCTTGCAATCTTTGCTAGGTTCTTCCCAAAGGTACCTGTTGCATTGCTGAAGGATGTGACCTGTTGATGTATCCGCAGCTGATCAGACTCCGATGGGATCATGCGTTCAATGCAATCAACCAGTCCATCTCTGACCTCCCCCCTCAAAGCTCCTGACTCCTTAGCTCTATAATGATACCGTGGGTTCAAAAAATACCCAGCTGCATGTATAGGGCGATGGAGTTGATTGTTCCATCTTTCATCAATGATTGCCCAAATGGGCCCATACTTTGCCACTCTATCCTTGTATGCTGTCTTTATTTGCTCCTTTGCTTGATCCATAGCCTCATAAATGAAGCCCATAGCCAACCTTTCCCCATCCACCAACCGCAACACCTTAACTAGTGGCTCAGCAAGCTTCACAATCTCTGCTGCCTTTCTCCAAAAAGTTTCATCATGGACTTTCCTTTTCAATTCTCTGCCTTCTGGTTTGTTAGACCAATTGGTTTGATTCCATTCATCACTGGAAAACATCTTTTGCAAGTTTCTATGTTGGGAAAGCATAGATTGCAATGTCAAAAAATGTGTAGCAAATCTAGTGATGGCAGGCCTAATAATATCCTTGCCTCCAGTGTGTTTCCTCATGAGACTCAAAACTAGTGTATGATTGTAGATAAATTTTGTTATGCTTTTGGCATTATCTACAGTGTTTCTGAGCCAATCTAGTTTTCCAATATCCTCAAGCATGAGGTCTATGCAATGTGCAGCGCATGGGGTCCAAAAGATGGTCTTGTGTTTTTCCTCTAACAATTTACTAGCAAGAACATAGTTAGAGGCATTGTCTGTGATGATTTGAACAACATTAGCCACCCCCACCTCCTCAATAGCCTCATCCAATAGCTGAAACAACAAGTGGCCATCTTTTACCTTATCAGATGCATCAACTGATTTTAAAAACATGGTTCCCTGTGGGCAGAAGACAAGAAAGTTTATGATGGTACGGTTTCTTTGATCAGTCCATCCATCTGACATGATGGTACACCCTGTTCTTGCCCATGAGTCCCTGAACTCTTGCAAATACTCATTAATGGATTGAATTTCTTTCTGCAAATGAAACCCCCTTAGCTCTTGCATAGTAGGGCCTTTGAAGCCTTTTCCAGTAGCATGTATGGCATCAAACATAGGCTCATAATATGGTGAACGAGCAGCATTAAAGGGGATATCAGCATCATACCACCATCTAGCTATGTAGTCACAAGCAGTCTCCCTCAATTCTTTCTTCCAATGGTCATCTAAAGTGGGCTGAATTTGACCTTTACTAACTTCAGGACCATGTGCATCTGATGGAGAGGAGGGAGTGAAATAACTTTTGATAGTCACATCACCCTTCATTCTACCCTTTCCCTTATCTTGAACAGAACCAAAAGAGGGAGGAACATAACGGAAAGGGTTGGATGCCTCAGTTTGAGGGATAGAGGAAGAACCCTCAAAATCATAGTGGGGGTTGGTAGCCATCATTCTTTGTATCTCCCTCTTCCTCCCAATCTCAGCTTGTATCTCTTGTTGCCTAGCCTTATCTTCTTTAAATTTTTCAAAGCTGGCCAACAAATTCTTTCTAATCTCCTCAATTTCATCAGAGGGACATGCGGTAATTTGGCCTTTAATCCCTGCCAAGTGTTGTTTCAGCCTATGAATCCCCCCAGGACCTGCCTTAATTTTCCTATGGCAAAACTTGCAACACATCTGACTATCAACCATTTCAACATATGCCCAAGCAGGATCTTTTGCTCTAGGTGCCATTTTTTGACTAGGAAAACAATCTGAAAATGAAAAAAAAAAAAAAAAAATTGATTCAATGTTCATTTATTTGACAAAAAACACTCTCTAAGCTTTCTTGATATGCACCTAAAATTTACTAAGCAAAAACAGATTTCTAGAGGTGGAAAAAAATACCTCCAGGCACAAACTGCCTCCTCAAGCTTGCTCCAAAAATCAGCTCCTAAATGCTGCTCCAAATGGCTGCCCAAGAAGCTCCTCACTCCAGCTACAATGCTCCTCCAAGACTCCTCACTGCTGCTCCAAAACAAGCTCAAGAACTGCTCACTAATTCTCAAAGAAGACTCTCACTCAAATGCATAAGACTGCTGTGAGTGAATGAGAGCATTTGGCTGTCTTAAATAGGGTTTGGGAGGGGGAAATGGACCCCAAAAGCACTTAACAATTTACCATTACCCTTTGGAATCCATAAACTGATTTTAACTTTACCAAAAATCACAAAAAAAGTGAATAAATTTCATGTTTTACGCTGCCCAGCCGTCGTTTCATTGACTCGGCCGAGTCAATACGGACCCGGCCGGGTTGACCGAGTCAACTATGACTCGGTCGAGTCATTGGATGACTCGGCCGAGTCATAGTTGACTCGGTCAACCGAGCCGGGTTGCTGGCCGAGTCATAAAAATTTGTGTTGGCTCGGTTCGAAACGGCCGTTTCCGGGTTGACTCGGCCGGGTTGTAAAACAATGCCTGCCACACGTCGTCATATAACTGCATCGCACCCGCCCTGTACGAAAACCACCGCAACCCAAAGGCGGTGCGGGGAAACCGCCCGCCCGCGAAACCGCTCATCCTATACGTCCTCCCCGCGCGTTAACTACCCTGCATCTTCCGCCCCCGATCACCGTCGGATCTGCCCGATGGTGATCCAACGGCCCTCGTTAACCCCGATCGCCCATCTCCCGATAGATTACATAAACTAATCCAGGCCATTGATTTTTGTGATCCGACGGTTTATAATTGCTCCTCCCTGCGTCTTCCCATCGCCTCCCTCCATGAAATCTCGGCCGTCCATCCATTTCATTCAATGGCCAATGTTATTTCTCAGCCCTTCGTTCATTGTTAATGCATTTTACGTGTTTTGGGCCTGTCCTGTGTGCCCAAAGGAGGAAGGAGACCGCGATCCGACAATGTGTGCATTAAATCCTCAGCTAGCACATTCAAAGAACAACACGGCCGAGGAAGAAAGGACGATCCTCGAGCAGTTCCTGTTCAACACCTTCAGCAATTATGGACATTTATTCATGAAACATTCCACCTGTTCAAGGAGTACAACAAAGTACCAGGGAATGTCAAATTTGTTAATTAAAACAATCAGAAAGTATCAGAGGCCCATAATAGTTTATAAATGCGGTTGGTGGCCAGTTATGACCCCTCCACGCATAGGCTAGCAGAGATTTTTTGTAAACAAATTCTATATATACTCAGAAAAAGGATGTAATCAGGTTGATGAGTGTTATTCTGTTGTAAACTTCAACTTCTGGAGACTGTAACTACTGTGTAACCTGCAGCTTCTGGTCTGCATTTCTAGCTAATACAAGCTTCTTTTGCTGTTGATTGCTCACTTGCCACTTCATCTTTTTATTCCAGGCTGTGCCTGTTTTGCATTTATTCATGTGCTGTTAATGTATAACATTAGAGGGGCTGTCATCCCACCTCTGTGTTAGAATTTAGCATGTATCATTGAATTTGTTTGCAGGTTTTTGTTATTTTAATACCAGAGAGCTGTCATCCTGTCTGTGTATTAGAAGACAGATTTACAGACCTTTTAACTGGTTGCAGCTGGCCATCACAGGGTCCTGTGCATCTGCTGGTGTGATCAGTCTTCTCCATCATCACATTTTCCTTAAACTGTGAGTCTAAAGCCTTGTAGTCTGGGGGTGTTCACCCATGTCTGGGGTTAAGCATAGTAGAAGTGGTTATCTGGCTTGAATATGCAACATTTCTTTCATTCATCCACCATTTATCCAACATTTTTGTTGAGTTTGTAATGTTCCCGAGCATCTTTGATAGATAACCTAGGAGAGTTTCTTGGGGTGATAACAAGAACATATTCCAGCTTCAACACTCCATCCTGCACCAGCTTCTGAATATAATGATACTTGTTGTTTATGTGCTTTGTCTTCCCATGAAAAACTGGGTCCTCAGACAATCTTATACAACTGGTATTATCACAATGAATCGTTGTAGAGGCCAATAGTCCTGCAAATAAGTCGGATAACAATTTCCTTAACCAGACCGCTTCTCGGTTGACTTCACATGCTGCTACATACTCGACTTTAGTACTGCTTAGGGCAACTGTCTCTTGCTTTCTGCTCATCCAAGAGACCATCGAGGATCCTAGACTGAAGCATTCTCCGGTTGTGCTTCTACCATTCTTCTCGCTGCCTCCCCAATCGGAATAGTACTTCTTTCCCTTTCTCATATTTTAGGTAGTAATGTATGGTTCCACACAAGTATCTTAGTATATGCTTGGCTGCCACCTAATGATCATGACGAGGCTCCATCTGAAATTGACTGAGAACATTCACTGCAAAGCATATATCTGGCTGAGTATTTACTAGGTACATCAGTGATCCAATTAATTGCCTGTACCTTGTGAGATCCACTAGATTGATTTAGAATTTCTTAATAGTCTCAGGTTCGTGATCATAGGAGTCATCATAGGCTTGCACTCCATCATATCAAACTTTTTGAGAATTTCAATTACATACTTTCCTTGACCCAAATAAATCTGTTTGGGTTCTTGCCATACTTCCAGTCCCAGATAATAGTGCATGGACCCTAGATCCTTCATATCGAATTTTGTCGTTAACTGTTTCTTGCATTCCATAATATGTTCTTCTACACCAGTTAGTAGAAGATCATCTACATATAGTAAGATGATGACAGGTTCATCTTTTTCCACTTTGATGTAGAGATTGGGATCAGCCGAACTTTTGGTAAAGCCCAGTGTTTGCAGATTAGTGTCCATTCTGGCGTACCATGCTCTAGGTGCTTGCTTGAGGCCATATAGGGCCTTCTTCAACCTGCAAACATAGTCTCCTTTACCTTTGACCTCGAATCCCAAAGGTTACTCAATATAGACTTCTTCATCTATGGTGCCATTTAGAAATGCAGTGTTTACGTCCATTTGATGAACCTTCCATTTCATGGATGAAGCCAGAGAAATCAATGAACAATGGTTGTATATCTTGCTGTAGGAGCAAAGGTTTCTTCTTAGTCAATTTCTTCTTCTTGTGAGAAACCCCTGGCCACAAATCTTGCTTTGTATTTTTCTATGCTCCCATCTGCAACATGCTTAATTTTGTAATCCATTTCGAAGTTACCACAGATTTTTTTTCCTGGTCTAGGGACAACTTCCCAAACCCCATTCTTCATTATCGATTGGTATTCCTCATTCATGGCAGACTTCCACTGAAGATGCTTGGAAGCTTCTTCGAACGTGGATGGCTCATCTTCTATCAATTTTGACATGTAGGCTGCATATCCAGGGTACCTTTTGGGTTTCTTGCTTTCTCTAAATTTTCCACTTGCCTGATGTCCTTCAGCTTCTTGAAGTGTGGAGGTCAACCAATTAGGTCTCTTCCTCTTTTCAGGGATAGTGACAGGTTTGCTTAGACCTTCATCTTCTTGATGAGTACCGTCTTCTTCTTTGTTGACTTCTTCCTCGAATATAGGAAGATCTTCTTCATTGGAATCAGATGAAATGTATTTTGACCTTTTGAATGCAATATTTTCATCAAAGATTACATCTTGGCTCACTTCTATATGATGTCCTTCTTTGATGTAGATTCTGTAAGCCTTGGATGAATTACTATATCCCACAAATATTCCATTCTTGCTTGCTGGATCTAGCTTCTTCCTTTTATCCTTGGGAATGTGGATATATACCAGACACCCAAATATTTGGAGATGATCCACGGTAGGCTTCTTCCTAGTGAAGACTTCCTCAGGTGTTCGATTATTCAAAGACCTACAGGGACTTCTATTCTGAACATACACAACAATCTTTGTTGCTTCACCCCATAGGAATTTCGGTAGATCTTGGTCATGAATCATAGCTTTGACACTTTCTTCTATGGCTCTGTTCTTTCGTTTAACTACTCCATTCTGCTCAGGATTATATAGAACTATAAGTTCCCTCTTAATCCTTGCCTCCTTGCAAAAGGCTATGATTTCTTTCGAAGTATATTCTCCATTGTTGTCAGATCTCAAAATCTTGACTTTCCTTTTCGTGAGATTTTCTACTTCGGCTTTGAACTCTTGAAATTTTGAAAAGACTTCATCTTTGGATTTAAGAAGGTAAACCCAAGTTTTCCTGGAGTGCTCATCTATAAAGGTGACATATTATAGATGTCCTCCAAGAGATTTGGTCATAGGACCACAGGCATCAGAGTGTATAAGATCAAGTATTTCTTGAGCACAGGATGTGCTATGTTCAAATGGCTTCTTTGCAATCTTGCCCAATGCACAACTCTTGCATGTACCTTCATGTTCTTCCTTAAGATTTGGGATTCCATTCACTATGGAGTTCAGGGTTGGAAGAATTTTGAAGTGTAAGTGACCCAACCTTCTATGCCATAATTCACATGGGCTGATTTCAGTATGTACGAGTGCTTGATTTGAAGGAGAGGCTAATTTGTATAATCTGCCTTCTCGGACACCAATGGTTCTAGCTTTTTCAAGACTTGAATCTTTAGCCCAAACAACTACCATTCCATTTATAAAAGCTACTCTATCACCCTTTTCTTCTAAAGATGAAATAGAAATAAGATTTTTGCACAGACTTGGAACATAGAGGATGTTGTTGAGATGAATGCTGCTTCCGTCATCAAGCTTGATGGAGGTAGATCTGATGCCTTTCACTGGATAGTTTTTGTTGTCACCAAGCTCCACAGAATAGGAGGACTTTCCCTTGGAGAGAGTCTTGAGTTGATGATGGTGACTGGTCATATGCCTTGAAGCTCCACTGTCTATTACCCAGATGTTTTCATCTTGGAATGTGCCCAAGAGTGCAGAGAATAAACCATCAACTTTTGTAGATTTGTCAGATTTGGAGATTAGATAAACCCATGCTTGCTTGATCTTTTGATTGATGAGGTTTGTCAGCCATAGCCCAATACTTGCCAACTGTTGCATGAGGGAGTTGATCTTCTTTTTGCCCTTAGATGAACCACCCTCTGATACCATGTTGAGAAATTTAAGGGCAATGGAATTGTTATATTTCTCTTTCTTAGATAACTGCTTGAGATATTATTTTCTTCAGATTTGATCGATATTATTACTATGTATCATTATCATCAACCAGCTATCAAAACAAGAAAATGAATCATGCACAAGTACACAAAATATTGGCACCATGCCAGGGCAAAAACCTCTCCAAAACTTGAGAGGAAAAACCCTTGAACTCTTTCTTATGGAATCTTTATTGAGCAATTACATGACCCAAACTTGACCTTGAAATTCCTTCAACATCAAATGACAATACCTCAGAATATGTACCCAGTAACACTGTTCAGTTCTGCAATTGAAGAATTATATCAGTCTGCACCAAAACAGTTCGGATAGGCTCTCCTAGCCTCGATCTACTCTTGCTCCATATATATATTTATTATACGTTGTCACAGTTATGAATATAGCTGATGTACAAGGCTTCCACAAGATGATCCGGTTGACTGTCACCACAGCGAAGGAGGGTGCCCTAGATTTCAGAGTGTATATGCATACGTGGATGGAGTTAGGGCTCTTCTAGCCTTACGGTACCTTAGCACTGTCATCCGCAGTCTCCTCCTTCCTATTGAGGTCAGGACTGCCCTTCAAACGCAATCATGAAATGCAATATGCTAACCCAGATCCGGATGCCAAGACGAGGTGCAGGCTCGATGAGGGGACAAACTTCCTCATACGCTGCAGCTACTTCGCTTCGTTGCTTCTTCGTGAGAGAAGTGTATTGAAATTGCCTTGCGGAGGTTGCATACGTAGCTTATATATAGGCTTGCCTTACCATTCATTGAGCTGGCGTGAACTTCGATTAGGCTGACGTTTCCCTCGATCATTTAGCTGAGCTGATGTGGTTTCATAGCCTTCCTTTGAGCGGTTTCAAGAGTAAAACTGTGGGTACACATTTGAGTATTTCTTTGATGATCTAGAAGGACTTACATTCATTACATTTACACAAATAATACATGACCGTCTTCATTTTTACTAGGTGTTTATATGCTCTTCTCTCCTTCGCTTGAGTGTATTTCTTCTATGCTGTAGTAGGAGGCCTAGTTTTAGTCCCAAACGAAGATAGATGAGTGTCTATGGATTGCTATTGTCCTAGCTGTAGGGACAACCCTCTATTTTCCTTGCATGTGTGACTACAGCAACCCTAGATCAGACCCCTTGACTTCGGTGGTATACCCTTTCTCTTCGCTGCCCTTGGAGACCCTCTTCCTTCGTTCTTTATTCATTTTACCGTTTGCAGATTTCAGAGCTTATTGAGTGCGTTATGGAGGAGTGGACAACCTTTATATATAGAGGTCTGTCCCTCCATTTAGGCCGACTAGTCACCTTGTTTGTAGGCTGACTTTGAGGGTTGTATGGAGGCTGATTTGTTGAACAGACTTCAGACAGTTTCCATGATGGTGTAGCATGCTTGAAGGAGCTTCTTGATGGTGCCATTGCATAGGAGTAGACTTGACTTTGCTTGGAGGTTTTCCCTTTGACTTTAATATATATTTATACAAGGTGTAACATGCCCATAAGGTCTTCAACCTTTTCGTTTGAATGTTTGACTCACCTATAACGCTTTAAATAGTGCTAGACCTATTTCAATGAGCAAGTAACTCACTGACATATATTATAAAAATAATATTTCTTTTCTTGAATAAATACAAATATCAAAATTACATTTATGAAGACCGAACCTAGTTACATTTCCTTCAACACTCCCTCTTAACTAGGGAGGTATTCTTACAATATTCTAAGGTGTTTGGCTATTATCAATCTTGAAGAATCCACATAAGAGAAACCGGATTTGCAATCCATCTGTTATAGGATCATATCCATTAGCATTGTCATAGTGCAAGGCCTTGACTAACAACTCCATCTCTTTACAAGACCATGAGCTACAATGCTGGCGAGACCAATGATTTATAGACACCTTCATCATTGTCTCTCAAGGTACATACCCACCCGGGTGTTCTCCGAGTATGACCTTCTAGGACTATTCTTATCTTGGGTTCCCAACCCTCAAAGAATATCGGTCCTCTTCCCTACTTTTATCTTGGATGATCTACACATCCTCAAAGAGTATTAGATGCCAGATGATTACCTAATCCTCCCATTCTTTCTTCCCAAGTGAAGACAAGAATGTTGTGTCTATCTTGTGTCTACATTTCCATTCATGGCCTTCATCTAGACTTACAGTTGTTAGTCCTGGTCTAGTGCATGACCCATGAGATGGAAAACACAAATGTCACTCCTTTGTAATCAGGGGTGATCCAAAACTCCCTCTTGATTAGGGACCTGTTAGAGCTCCCTCTTAACTAGGGACTCTTTCATTTGTCAACAACTTCTTCTTCGTGGATCCTTCAACTGCTTGATCTCCTTCCTTTCTTTGATGTCATGAAGTCTTTGTTCGAACTTCTTCTAGGTAGGGCACCATCCATCGATCACTTTCCTTCCTTGTTTGTCATATCATTACTTCCTTCATGGAAAGTGGCTTTCATGTCATACATTAGGTTTTTTTTGTCATCTTGGCTACTCCTTTGTCATCTTTTCCATGCTTCATAATATTCTTCTCATGGATGCTTCGTTGTACTTGCTTGTTTACATGCTTTGACCTAGTGGCCCATTATGACTTCATTTTGATATTGCTTCAACATTGCTTTTTCTTTTGTTGGATGGCTTCTTCATCACGACATCTTTGTATAGTAGAATCAATTATCTACACCTTTTATATCTCCAAGGCCTTCATAGGTGTCAAGGGTCCTTTCTTCCTTTATCAGAGTTGTCTTGCCTTCTTTCGGGAGATATCTTCAAAGTATCTTGTCAGATAGTGATTCTCGGTGATCATGGTGTCCTTCCACATGCTTGATCTCTTTCTTCATTTGCTTCTTATTAGATAGTTCAACCATCTTATGCTTCTTGTGAAAGCATTCCTTAATTGCTTGCTTGCTGGACTTGTCAGCATTTCTTCTTGCTTCTTAGTCAACAATCTTATACTCCTTATGTGAGCATATTCTTTTGTTGAACTTCATTGCATTGTGGTACATGCCTTCGAGTATGTTCTTGGTGAAAGATATTCTTTCATTCTTGATCATGTTATAGAACTATCCCATGATTCAGTGGTATACAAATGATAACATGACCTAAACTTTGATGCATACATACCTCATCTTGATTATTCTTTGATCATCTTTTGTTGTGGCCCTTCTTGCTTCATCTTAGCTTGCTTGCATATCATCCCTTTTCTTGAATCCCATGAATGGGATTCCCAATGAGACATTTGCTTTGGTCCATGAACCTTCTTTTGAAGATTCCATCATAGGATCTTAAAGATCCCAGCTTTGCAAATGTTTCTTTTCTTTTGATGATGGAGGTCTTTTAAGATTCTTAATCATGATCAATTTTTCCTTTCATCGTGGATGAGGTCCTATACTAGGTATGCTTCTTCTACGTGAATATCTTGAGCTATATCTTCCATGCTCCTATATTCTAGAAGATATTTCAACTCATGCATTTTTGTTCTTATCATAAATGCTACATCTTCATGAGTATCTAGAAGTCTATGTACATCATGCTTCTAGATTTTAGAGGATGTTTCTAGCCATGCAATTTTATCCTATTCCTACATGCTCCTATACTACTCAAAACTTTGAAAGAAGTCTAAAAGTAAAGAGTTTGACCTAGTCATAGTAGAGATCTGAAGGATCTTCCTTCTTTTGCTTCTTTCCTTCTTCTTTCACTTCTTGAGTTATGTGAGCTTCTTCCCTCTTTCTTTTGTTGTTGTTGTCCTTATTAAGCTTAGGACAATTCCTTTTGTAGTGTCCATATTTTTGGCATCCAAAACATTGGATTTTGGACATGTCTTTGTTGTTTGTTCTTCATGGACCAAACTTGCCAAATTTACCCTTTCTCTTGGCCATGGTAGCAAATGCTTGCTCCTTTGATCCCACATCTTCTTTTGCCTTAAGTTTGGTTTCCTCTATTCTGCATAGAGACCACATTTCACTTAGAGTGGTTGCTTCCTTCTTGGCATATATGCTTGAGGTGAAGTTGCCCCAATCCTTAGGTAGAGCATTGAGTACTACGGTTGTCATCTCTTTGTCAGACATGACTTCCCCAAGCTCTTGAAGTTGATCTCTCATTTTAGAGATTTTCATGAAGTAGGGAGCTATTCCTTCCTTTGTTATCTTCATCTTGTATAATTCATTCCTCAGAGATATCACTTCTCCGATTGTGGATACCGAGAATAGCTCTACTAGCTTATCATAAATTTCTTTCGATGTCTCAAATTTGGAGACATAGGGAATGAGAGAGTCTTTGATTGATTCTATTAGAATCCTTTGAGCTCTTGTCTCATCCTTATTGTACTTGGCTAAAGCTTGAGTTTGTTCCTTAGCAGGGACAATGATATTCCCTTTGACATGTTCTAGGAGTTCATTCTCCTTGAAAAGTAGATCAGTCCTCTTCTTCCATGCAAGAAAGTTATTGGTACCTACCAATTTATTGCTTTCTTGCAAAAAGACATAGATGTATATTCATAAGGGGACATGTACTTACTTGATAAATTTTGAGATGTAATGGACTTGCTTCCTCCTTGAAGACTTGATGGCTTGCCTTCCTAGGATTTTGATGTTATTCAAGTTGCCTTCTTCAAGTGGACTTGCTTAATGATGGGATTTGCTTGATGACTTGTGCCTTGATGTAGACCCTGCTTCAATCTGCTCTTCTTTGCCTTTATGCAAGGCTCTTCTTCTAGCTTTGTAGACCTCCTTGATGAATGATGGATTGTAGACCCTTCTTGTCCTTGAAGTGATTGAGACTTCTAGGCTTGGTTCTTCCACTTTGTAAATGCTTCTCCTTGATAAGTGTTCTTGAGTTGCCCTTTCCTTGATGTGTCACCTTAGCTTTGATACCATGTTGAAGAATCTAGGATAAGTGTGTGTAGTGTGATTCTTCGTTACTTTGATAACAATTTGTGGAGTATTTTTATTTTTCCTTATTAGCTTATTCTTATTCTTCTTCTTCTTATTAGTGCATATGTGTGTACTTCATCAAACTGCTACCAAAACATAAAACAAGAACACAAGATGTTTACCCTCTGCGAGGGCCAAAACCTCTCTTCTCTTGAGAGAAAAACCCTTGAGTGAATTCTTGTCTAGAGATAGACCTTCTTTGAGTGAGCCTTCTAGATGAGGTGTTCCTCTTCTATCCCTTGCTCAAGTAGACTTCTTCTTTAACCAACCAAGATCCTTCTTGAGATATGAGTGTATGACTGTACTATTGTTCTGCCGCCCTAGTTTCTCGCACGTGTGGGAGGATTACTAGGTGTTTACATGCTCTTCTCTCCTTCGCTTGAGTGTCTTTCTTCTACGCTAGAGTAGGAGGCCTTGTAGGCCTAGTTTTAGTCCTAATCGAAGATAGATGAGTGTCTATCGATTGCTACTGTCCTAGCCGGAGGGACAACCCTCTGTTTTCCTTGCACGTGTGACTGCAGTAGCCCTAGATCAGACTCCTTGACTTCAGTGGTATACCCTTCCTCTTCGTTGCCCTTGGAGACCCTCTTCCTTCGTTCTTTCTTCCTTTTACCCTTCACAGATTTCAGAGCTCATTGAGTGCGTTATGGAGGAGTGGACAACCTCTATATATAGAGGTCTGTCCCTCCATTTAGGCCGACTAGTCACCTTGTTTGTAGGCCGACTTTGAGGGTTGTTTGGAGGCTGATTTGTTGAGGAGACTTCAGATAGTTTCCATGATGGTGTAGCATGCTTGAAGGAGCTTCTTTTTGGTGCCATTGCATAGGAGTAGACTTGACTTTGCTTGGAGGTTTTCTCTTTGACTTTAATATATATTTATACAAGGTGTAACATGCCCTTAAGGTCTTCAACCTTTTCTTTTGACTATTTGACTCACCTATAGCACTTTAAATAGTGCTAGACCTATTTCAATGAGCAAGAAACTCATTGACATATATTATAAAAATAATATTTCTTTTCTTGAATAAATACAAATATCAAAAGTACATTTATGAAGACCGAACCTAGTTACATTTCCTTCAACATGGACACAAAATAGAAAGGTTGAACACTGAGATCCTTTCTTGTGTGTGGAGGAGAGTGGCCTTCACTTTTTGTGCTAAATTTGGCCCAAAAACTGTGTTAAATACTTGAGCTTAGTTTTCCCCTCAAGGCATCAAGATATGGCTTGGGGCTAGCTAGCTATGAGAAAGATTGCAACCTAGTTGAGCCTATGGTTGGCTGGAAAGTTGCTCACCCTTCTTCAATTCTAGATTAGAAAAGATTTATCTCATGATAAGTATCTCTTATGCATGCCTATTTAATTTCTTTTTTAAGCAAGTTTATATGTACATGCATTTATACTTCAACAAATTTAGCATGGTTGCAATTGTTATACCATTTGGTTGTATCTTTTTATATGTATTAAATTTAATAACAACACCAGTTAAGGAAGATACACTTCCTAAATTCTTCTTTACATAGGTCATGTTGGCATTTCTGCTATAAATTTTCTTCTAGGAGGTCACAGAAGTTGAAACTCAGACCATAGTGAGGGGAAATCACATTGATCCTCTAGTCCAATTTTCCAATCTTGGGTTGCAAAATTTTAGGAAATCTGATTAGAGGACTCTGGCTTCCCAAAAATGCATTTATAAGCAAGTCATGTTGTAATTTCTTCTATAACTTTTCTTCTGGGAGGTTCCAAATGCTGAGACTTGGACCATAGGGATGGGAAATCCCTTTGATCATATGGTTCAACTTTCAGATCTTTGGTCATGATATTTTAGGAGATATTCTCAAAGGAAGTCAAGCTTCTTGGATGCACCTAAAATCATGCATAAAACAAGTCATGTTGGAATTTCTACTATAACTTTTCTTTTGGGAGGTTCCAAAAGCTTAAACTTGGATCATAGTGAGGGAAAATCTTGTTGATCATCTAGTTCAACATTCAGATCTTTAATTACGGTATTTCAGGAGATATGATCAAAGAAAGTGGAGCTTTCTAGATGCTCCTAAAATCATGCATCAAACACGTCATGTTGTAATTTCAGCTATAACATTTCATCGAGGAGGTTCATGAGGATGAAACTTGGACCATAGTGAAAGGAACTCCCATTGATCATTTGGTCCAGTTTTCATATCTTGCACTGCTATAATTTAGGAGATATACCCCAAGGAAGTTGCTATATTAGTTTGCATGCAAAGTGTTTGAAGAAATGCCTAAGTGGTTTAATGGTTCTTTACATACAAACTGTTTAATGAAATGCCCCAATGAAAATGCCATTTTGTAGATGGGGTAATATTGATGTATGCTAGCATTGTTGTATGATAGTATTGTTGTAGTTGATCTCTGTATATTTGCATGCAAAGCATTTGAATAAATGTGTTAAAGGTGTTTTATTACAATTTGCATACAAACTATTTGATAAAATACCTCAAAACATAAAACAAAAGTGGCATGATTGAGTGGTATATTTCAGTTAGTATCTTACAAGTGTAACCAGAACAATGTTTCTTATTTGATTTCATACAAAATGCTTAACAAAATATCTACAAGAAAAAGACTACTTAATTGGTTGTAGAAAAAGTATTTGAAGAAAGGTCTACATGTAAAGTGTTTGACAAAATGTATGAGAGATGAAAATCAAGTTTTTGCAAGTGTGATTAGGATAAATTTAGCGGGGCTATGTGATAAAGCAATTGTTGGAGTAGGATGTTATTCGACGAAGTACCTCACCATGTGGGTCAACCATTATATTTGTGCCAAATAAGGATGGGAGTTGGAAATTGTGCATTCTTTACAAAGCATTAAAGAAAATTACAGTTAAGAATAGGTGCCCATACCTATGATTCATGACCCATTGGACCAATTGTAGCAAGAAAAATACTTCACCAAATTGGATTTAAATAAGGGTATCATTGGGTGTGACTCAAAGAATAAGATGCTTGAAATACCACCTTCAAAACTAGACAAGGTTTGTTTGAGTGGTTAGTTATGCCATTTGGTCTATGTAATGCACTAACTACATTCATGAGATCAATGAATGATACACAACACCCATATCTAGTTTCATTTGTTATTGTTTATTTAAATAATATATTGGTATACAATGCTACCAAGGAGGAGCACGTCTCACACAGGTGCTAACGACATTGAAAAAGCACCAATTGGTGGTAAATTTCAAGAAGTGCGAGTTTACCCTAAGTATGTAACTTATGAAGGAGAGCTCAAGATAGAACCTGTCAAGATGGGGGCCATCATGAAGTAGCCAATGCCTACCAATGTTTTTGAAGTTAGGAGTTTCATTGGGCATTGCAATACCAAGGAAATTCATTCTCTTTTCCAGCAGTAGGCACACCATCCCTCAACATAACAGTGAGTGGAAAGAGTTTCTAGTGGGGGAAGGGTCAACAAAATGTTTTTGACAATTTGAAAAAAGAAAATTAGTCAAGCACTACTTCTTGCATTGCCAACTTGCAACAAGCCTTCGAATTGGAGACATATTTGAGTGGGTGTTTTATGGGAGTAGCCTTGATGCATGGAGGAATCCCTGTATGTTACCATCCTAACGTGTTTCATGAGGTGGTTCTCATCTACCCTACTTATGAGAAGGATATCTATGGCCTGGTACAAGATGTTAAGAAGTGGAAGCATTATATGATGGGTAATGAGACAATCATCCACATAGATCACAAGCCACTACAATACCTAAATGCCCAAGTAAGTTACGACATATTATGCATTACAGTTGGATGGTTTTTTTAATATTTTCATTTAGTGATCAAGTACAAGAAGGGGATCACAAAGAGGTTGGTTGACATGCTTTTAACTCCACCCGCATTAAAAATCATATCTTTGGGAACTTTGATGTACATGGATCCTTTCACCCATGATGCATCAAAGATGCATATACATAGGATGATGGCTTCAAGGAGGTGTTTTAGTAGTTGCAAAGCCTGCGTAGTCATGAAGACAATAGAGATAACATTGTTGGTTGTCATCTCCAAAATGGGCTACTTTACAGGATAAACAAGTTATGTGTTCGTAAAGGTGAGTAACTGCAACTTATCAAAGAGGTTCACACTATTGATTTTTGTGTAGCTTGGGAGGTACTCCAAGCCTTGGTGTTTGAGGGTTGGAGGTCAAAGAGCCACAAATGGGCTTGAGGTCCAAGCTTGGGGGTTTTGCACCCATCGTGATTTGGGCCAAAACCATGATGAAGATACGACATGTGTTGGATGAGAATGATAGTGCTTGACGATATGATTCCAACGCATCGAGAATTGTTCGAATCCGAGTTGTAGTTAGAGAGAAATGAATTTTTGAAGTTGACAAGGTAATTATTGGTTACCAAGACATGTAGACTTGGTGTAAAACGACTCCAATAGTTGTGTCTCTTCAAGATTCGTTAGATCCCCTTATATGTCTATAAATTAAGGGTGATTTGGAGTCATTTAGGTGTCCAAGTGTGACAATACATCACCAAGAAGAGCTCTGAAATTTCGGTGGAGAAAAGGAGGTATAGTCGCAACAAGAAGAGGTTAGAGACAATGTGAAAGAGGTCGAGAAGACAATGTGAGTATTCCTATAGTGGAGGCCTTTTGCTGTAGGTGACAACAGAGTATGTTAAGGGTTGTCCTTGATCGGTTTGCTGGGGAGTGAAGGACACAAGGCTTAGTGACAAAACAGGGTTGTTAAGGATTGTTTGGGTGGTGTTTAAGGAAGGACCGCAACCATAGCTAACTTTTGTGCTAGGCCGCAGGCCATAGTCAACAGTTAGAGGCCCTTCAAGGGCAGCGTCTAGGTGGACAGGGCTAGAAAAGGGTAGCGTGGAGGAAGAGGTGCCTTACCTTGGAGGACCGCAACAAAATAAGGCTTGTTTTGCTGACTGCATGGAGGATAAGGACTGAAGGTTGTTCCCTAACCAGAATTGTAGGAGCAACATACAAGCATGGAAGACAACAACGTTTTGTGGAGGTGTATTGGGTCAAGTCCTTGACCAGAATTTGGATCAGTTAAAGGCAGTCTGTGGAAGTCAAGGAGGAGGGGCAGATCCGTTGAAGAAAGTGTAACTAGGTTCGGTCTTCATAAATGTACTTTTGATATTTGTATTTATAAAAGAAAAGAAATATTATTTTTGTTATATTTATCAATGAGTTTCTTGCTCATTGAAATAGGTCTATCACATGTCAAAGTGCTATAAGTAAGTCAAAGAGTCAAAAGAAATGTTGAAGACCCTTAAGGGCATGTTACACTATGTATATATTTGTATAAGAGTCAAAGATATCGCTCCAAGCAAAGTCACAAGTCCTCTCCGAGCAACGACATCACTAAAGAAGCAAAAACAAAGAAGTTCAACTCTCCAATTGCACTAGTGAGTAGTGATAGTGACACGGGGAAAGACCTAAATGAGTTCTGGCATAATAGAATGGGGCATTTACATCATGGAGCACTTATAATGCTCAGGGAGACAGTAACAGGTATTCCAGCATTAGGCATGAAACATGATGATGTGTGCAAGGTGTGTGTGCTTGGGAAGTATGCTAAGGCAATGTTCCCAAGAAGTGAAAGAAAATCAGGTGGTGTGTTGTAGCTTATACACTCAGACATATGTGGTCCTATGTCCACTAGATCTCTCAAGGGGTACGAATACTTCGTCACCTTTATTGATGATCATTCCAGGAAAACTTGGATCTATTTTCTATAGACCAAGGATGAGGTCTTCGATCACTTCAAGGTGTTTAAGGCTCTGGTCGAGAGTGCGACAGGGAAAATGGTCATGGTGCTTCGCTCAGATAACAAAGGTGAGTACATAGATAGTGACTTCACGGATTTCTTTGTGAAGGAAGGCATCAAGAGGGAGTGGACAACTCCATACGATCCACAACAGAATGGGGTAGTGGAGTGGAAGAACAGGTCTATAGTTGGGGTTGCAAAGGTGATGTTATATGACCAGGATTTGCTCAGGTTCTTATGGGAAAAGGCATTTAACACGATTGTGTATATTCAGCAGTGTTGTTAAAATCGCGATAAAATCGCGATTTTATCGAAAAAGCGCGATTTTTTCATTTACCCGATTCAAATCGCGATTTTTATGCATAAAAATCGCCACTTTTTTTTATAACGATTTTTATCGAAAAAATCGCGAGTTTTTGAAAATATCGCGATTTTTTCGAAAAAATCGCGATTTTTACCCAAAAAATCGCAGGGCACGGGGGCAGCGCTCTTTTTATATGCAAAATCGATTTTTATTATGTCATTTTGCTGTTTGCGCGCGGAGGAGGAGGAGAAGAGGTGAGGGAGAGGAGCTGAAGGGTTTCCGTCGGATTTGGGAGCGAATCGAAGCGTTTTTAAGAGGAATCCAAGCCTAGATCACCAATTTGTCCATAAAAGAGGTATGTAGATTAATTTTTTTTGGTTTTGCTTCTATAAAAACTTTGGTTTTCATTGTTTTTAAAGAATTTTTTGAAATTTTTCATTGATTTGGGATGGGTAATTTGTTATGACTATGAGAACCAATTTGTTATTTTTATTTTCTCATTTTTTTTAAACATTGTTTATTTTTTTTGAATTTTCATTGTTTTTTGGCATTTGGTTGGGTAACTTGGGTTTAGAAATTGGGATTTTGGAAATAATTAGCTTGTAATTTTGCAAATGCTAAATTGTAATTTGTATTATCATTTATGTAATCCTAAATTCCTATTTCCTAATCCTTATTTTTCCATAGGTTTGCAAATTCAAAATTCAAAAACAAACATGCCAAGGAAATTGGATCCTTTCTGGGAATATGGTGACCCTAAAACTCCGAATGATAGACAAAACTTTTATTGCAAGTTGTGTGGAAAGGAAATATTCGGGGGGGTGTACAGGTTGAAGTTCCACCTTGCACAAATCCCTGGACGTGATGTGGGGCCCTGTCTAAAGACAAATGCTGAAATTATCCAAAAAGCCATGAGAGCATTGGGAGAATTAGAGCACACTAGAGACGCCAAAGAAGAACTCAAAAGGCAACTAAAAAGGTCAGCTGACGGAAGTGGGCCAAGTGGCACAGGTTCTACTGCAGCGTCAGTCAATCCGGTAGCTGCATCATCATATTTTGTTCCTCGAACCACACCTGGTTCACAACCAACTATTGGTTCAATGCTAAAAAGAACTGAAAAAGAAAAAGCTGACAAGTTGATGACAAAATTTCTCCTCTGGAGTGATATTCCTTTCAGCATTATAAGGAATAATCCATTTTTCCAACCTACTGTTGATGCTATTGCCAGTGTTGGCCCGGGGTACAAACTCCCTTCTCTTCATGATTTCAGAGGCCGGCTTCTTCAAGATGAAAAGCGTGACTGCACCCAAAGATTGGAGGATTTTAGGGCATCATGGGCACAAACAGGATGCACTGTTATGTCAGATGGTTGGACTGACCAAAAGGGGAGAACCCTTATAAACTTCTTGGTTAGTTGTCCCAAGGGGACTATGTTTATCAAATCTGTTGATGCAACTCATCAAATCAAAGATGCAAGAACTTTATGTGATTTGCTGGATGTGTTTATTTTGGAGGTGGGTGCAGAAAATGTTGTCCAAGTCATAACGGACAATGCTGCAAATTATGTTGCTGCTGGTAGAATGCTTATGGACAGGCATCCTGCTTTATTTTGGACACCTTGTGCTGCCCATTGTATTGATTTGATGTTAGAGGACATTGGGAAAATTCCCTTTGTCAAAGAGGTTGTTGACTCATCAAAAAGCATCACAAAATTTATTTACAATCACACATCTGTGCTTAGCTTGATGAGAAGATTCACCAACAACAAAGAGTTGGTGCGCCCCGCCATTACACGGTTTGCGACGAGTTTCATATCTCTTCAATCCCTCGTGAATTCTATGTGGGATTTGAAGAGAATGTTTCTTTCAGAGGAGTGGCGTGCTTCGTCAATGAGCCGCAAACCAGAAGTAGAGGCCGTCTGCAGACTAGTTTCATACCAGGAAGACTTCTGGGCGGGAGTGCAGGAGGTGTGCGCTGTTACAGAACCTTTGGTAAAGGTTCTTCGGTTGGTTGATGGTGAGAAGCCCGCAATGGGCTATTTGTATGAAGCCATGGACAGGGCCAAAGAAGCCATTCGGTCCTACTATGATGACAAGGGGGATGATGGGTTCCAGAGACAACTCCTTCTATGGAAGGTCATTGATGAGCGATGGAACAACACACTCCATCGTCCAATTCATGCTGCGGGGCTTTTCCTGAACCCTGCATTTTCTTATGCATGTGGGTTTAATTTTGATGTTGAGGTCGTGGAAGGATTATTAACCTGTGTCCAGAAGATGGTGAGATCTTCAGAAGAACGTATGGAGATCTCTAGACAAATTGAGCAATATAAGTTGTCAGGTGGCACATTTGGCTTTGAGATGGCTGTCATTGATAGGACGGTTAAAATGCCAAGTATTTTTTAGTTTGTACTTTGTAACTTTGTTTCAAATTTCATTGTTTCTTCAAATTCCATTTTTTTCTTATGTTTATTTAAAATTTTATTTGTAATTTTGTTGTAGACGCATGGTGGAAGATGTATGGTGGCAGAGTACCCCTTTTGCAAAATCTTGCCGTACGCATCCTCAGCCAAACATGCAGCTCCTCGGGATGTGAGCGCAATTGGAGTGTATTTGAAAAAATACACAACAAGAAGCGCAATAGGTTAACACTTAAACATTTAAAATATTGCAAATTTCCAAATAAATTTTTGAATTCATTAAAGTTTTAAACAATATTTTTTTTATAATATTAATTATTAATTATTAATTTATTATTTCATGAACTTTGTACAGGTTGGAGTCCCATAGACTTAATGACATGGTCTATGTCTACTACAATCTTCGATTGTGGGTGAAACAACTAGAGAAGACACCTGATACGGAAGCCATCTCATTGGATGGGATTGACACCACTGCTGAATGGAGGGTTGAGACCGAGAGGCCTCTCATGGATCCCACTGAGGATTGGTTAGTGCAGGATGAGGGGGAGGAGGAGGGGGAGGAGGAGGAGGAGGAGGAGGAGGAGGAGCAGGAGCAGGAGGAGGAGGAGTTGGAGGAGCAGGAGGAGGAGGTGACACCGCCTACCCGGGCTACCCGCGTTACCACTACCAGAGGACGTGGTCTCCGTCCACCTCGGCCTCCTGTAGCTGCTACTACTAGTTCTTCAGCTTCTAGAGCACGTCAGACTCCACTGCCATTTCCACCACCACAGGCACCAGCTTCTACATCTAGAGGGAAAGAGAAAGTTGTGCCATTTTCTCGCAAGAGGGGCAAAGGAAATCAATAGGATTAGACTTTCATTTTATTGTATATGACATTATGACATGATGAGATACATTATCATATTTTTTGTTGATATTTTGAGGCTGAGTTGGACTTGGGACTCAGGACTTACTATTCAGGACATGATTCAATGTTATGTGTGATTTTAGCGCTAGAAATGATATTAAACATCTTATATATTAGTTTTTTTATCATATTTATGTGTCAATGTATTTATTTTATGTTGTAGATGGTTTAGATATTAAAAAAATTGAAAAAAAAAGAATATTTTTGTGCCAAACGATTTTTTCCCGCTTTTTTCCGATTTTTTCCCGATTTTAACGATTTTTTCCGCTTTTTTCCCGGCGCCGATTAAATCCCGATCGCGATGTGTGCAACACTGATATTCAGAATAGGGTTCCTCCCAGGGCGTTGGGGAAGATAACACTAGAAGAAGTCTTCTCAGGGAAGAAGCCATGAGTCAGTCACTTCAGGATCTTTGGTAGCATAGCTTATTTCCATGTACCAGATGAGAAGCGTACCAAGTTGGATCAAAATTGCGAGAGGGGATATTCCATTGGGTATAGCGAGACCTCTAAGGCATAGAGGAGGCGTGAAGTTTATGGAAGACAGAGCCTTCAAAAAATCTAGCTAGATGCCAATAGTGATCAGAGTGAGCCAGTAAAAGTTCCATTGGTTCAGCAGCAGGGGGAGTCGTTAGGACTACTGCTAGCATAGTTACAGGGATCCAATACAGTTATTAGTACCAGCATGTCCTCAAGTGCAGGAGATACCATGAGTCCGCAACAGACAGAGCAACAGAGGCAGGATGAGGAGCTAGTTGATCCTCCCACCACTAGTTGTCGAACCAACAGGGAAGTTCATCAGACATTGAGAGATGCAGAGGAGTTCATTGGAGCTCTTAGGACGAACAAGAGAGATCACAGACAACTAGACATGTACCAAGCATTGGTGGCACAGGTTGTAGAACCTTCCAACTATCAGGGGGCTGCACAACATCAGGTGTGGGTAGATGCCATGGTAGAAGAGTATAGTTCTATCATGACGAACAATGTTTGGGAGGTGGTGTTGGGGCTTGAGGATAGGTTAGTTGTGGGCTCTCAATGGATCTATAAGATCAAGTACGCTGCAGATGACAACGTCGAGAAGTACAAGGCTAGGTTCGTGGCAAAGGGGTATGCACAGAAAGAAGGGATAGACTATGAGGAGACCTTCACCCCATTGCCAGATATACTTCTATCCAGTCAGTTATATTGCTGGCAGAGCAAATAGGATGGCAGATTCATCAGATGGACGTTAAGACAACCTTCTTGAATGGGGTGATAAAGGAGGAGGTATATATAGAACAACCAAAAGGCTTCGAGACACATGAGAGGGGCACGCATGTGTGCAGACTGAAGAAAGCTCTATATGGGTTGGAACAAGTTCCTACTGCATGGTATGGTCGAATTGACAATTACTTGCAGCAGATGGGATTCGTTAAGAGTGATGCAGATCCCAACTTTTACTATTTGATGGTAGAGGATGACCCACTCATCCTAGTGTTGTATGTGGATGACATCTTCTTGATAGGGACATCGGGGCTCATAGAAGGACTTGGGGCTGATGCATTACTTCGTAGGCTTGGAAGTATGGCAGAAGGACAGGGAGATCTTCCTTGGTCAAGGGAGATATACTACAAAGATTTTGAAGAGATTCAGGATGCAGGACTGTAGACCTATGTCTACGCCTATGATTACAAGCTGGAGGAAGATCGATGCATCAGAGGACGAGGACGTTGACCCCACCTTGTATAGACAACCTATTGATTCCCTCATGTATCTAGTCAACACTAGGCTAGATATTTGCTTCGCGGTCAACACTCTTAGTCAGTTTATGGTGGGGCTAAAGATAGTGCATTGGAAAGCAACGAGGCACATTCTAACGTATTTACGCGGCACAGTCGAGTATGGATTGAGGTATGCTCAAGGTGATGGTGTCAGACTATGTAGATTCACAGATGTAGATTGGGCAAGTAGTTCAATGGACAAAAAAAGTACATCAGGGTGCTGCTTCAACGTTGGATCAGGGGTGGTTTCTTGGTGCAGCAGGAAGCAGAAGAAAGTAGCATTGAGCTCTACAGAAGCAGAGTATATGGCAGTTAGCACAACCACGTGCGAAGCTATATGGCTTCGGAAGATGTTGGTGAGCCTGTTTGGCTAGAGGATGGAGGCGACCGGTATCTACTGTGATAATCAGAGTTGCATCAGGCTCTCTGAAAATCCAATGTTTCATGATAGGTCGAAACACATAGATATACGATATCATTTCATTAAAGGTTGTGTGCAGCGTGGAGCTGTCCAACTACAACATGTTCCCATAGAAGTGCAGGTTGCAAATATACTCACAAAAGCTCTTGGGAGATCTAAGTTCGTCTATTTTAGAGAACAAATGGGTATAGTGGAGCACCCTTTTTAGTAGCAGGGACAAGAGTTTGGTTCTCAGTTGTAGTAGTTACACGGACACCATTAACAACAACATGAGATCAGTTGCAGCACAGAGCAAAGTTGGCAACAATACAAGTTGTACAGTGCACTGTCAACAACAACGCAGATGCAGGTTGGTTCAACTACAGATTGGCAGATAAATCAGAGTATGTGCAGTGGCTTGGTGGGCAATGGAAGGTTGTCACAGTTGTCAGACATCAACAACATGTATGGAGGATGTTATGAGACAGAGAGAGAGAACACCTTCCTCGCTAAGAGGGAGTGTTAGTTTTTGTAGCATCGGACAAGTGTTCTAGTCTCGACTTTGGTCAGAGAGGCTAAGAAACACAAGATCTCCAAAACCCATAAAATGTTTTAGGAGAAAACACCTAGAGATGGCTCAATTAAGTTAATTAGTCAATAATTAAATATTTTCCAAGTCTAACTTAGGAAAAGTGATCAATTAACAACAATTAATTGGGAAAGGTAAGAATTCTCTAGAAACTCACATGGATCGACTCAGAGATGATCCTAGCCGTTGATGGAGATCTAATCACGACCATTGGTTCACCAATGAGAGATTATAAAAGGAAGTCGATGGGGTTGAGGAGAAATATGGAGAGCTAAGATCGTTGGCAGATTGAGCTACCCGGTTGCAGTGATTCAACAAGCGAGAGAAGTTCGAGCCAAAAAGAACATAGAGGCTGAAGCCTGAGAGGAAGCAACAAAAGTGATTCCAGAGGAAGTTTCCAGTTCCGGAGAGGCAACAACAAGAGGCAGAGTTATTCCACAGTGAGGCTGCGCAGGCAACGTCAGTGAGCAGTTCGATTTGGCTGAGGAGGAGGTCGATTTAGGTTCCAGAGGCCGTAATAATTTTCCAAAAGGCCGGAGAGTCACTTCTAGCAGCAGTAGCAGGCAAGACGACTTGATCAGAGGTAGTTTCAAGCCACACGTGTGAGGGTCTGCGCAAGCACTACATAGAGGGCTTGCGCAAGGGTTTGGACGACCAATTTTTCCAAGGTAGGTTTTGTTGGGATTGCTCGTGGAGAAGGGAAAATGCCCCTCAATAATTTTTGTCAATTTATCTTGTTGAGGATTGCCAAGTTTGGCATCCAAATTTGGCATCCAAATTGTACTCAGATTTTCACTGCTGCATAATAATAATAAAACTCTTATCTGCTGCACCGATTTTCCCACATTGGGTTTTTCCAGGGACATTTGTCCAAAAAATAACCGTGTCAATCATATTGTGTGTGTGCTCTATATTTCTTAGTTCCAATATTTTATTTTCCACACTGTTTTTATTTGTGAAGAATTGCAGTGTGATTTATTCATTGTTTGTTTTTTTAAGCTGTGGTTCACGGTCACTGAGTGGCCGCTACATCCACGATAAAGAAGCGGGGCAGTTCCACCCGAAGGGATCTGCCCGTCGGCCATAACAGGCCTAACCCCGAGGGCGTCGAGGAGATTTGACCCCGTGACCTTCCAACTGGGAAAGTGCTTAGCAACGGGAACTCGACCATTTGAGCTATCCCTTGGGGCTGATTTATTCATTGTTTGTTGTAGCAAATAAACTGCATAATTAATCAGTTAGAAGAATAAACTTCTAGTTGCTGCAATTTAAGGAAATTTCACAAATGTCAACTTTTAGGATAAAAATGAGAAATAAAGGAAATGTAAACTTTTAGGATAAAAAGGAGGAGTAAAGGAAATGTCAACTTTTACGTTAAGAATTGAACATTAACATTAGTTTCCTGCATTTTTGGTCAAACCTACTCAAAAGGTCTTAGTCATGTTCATTGTGTACATGGAGTGCCTAGGGAGCATCCAGGAAGTGCCTTGTCTCCAAGAGTGTCCTAGGGAATGCCATGCTCCCAAAAGGGCAGGGATCATCTCAAATTCGTTCAAAGCATGCTCCTAAATTATGGGAGCCTCCCATGGGCACCTACGCGCAGCTCTAGGAGGGGAGCAGGTGTTGTGTTGGGTGCTACTGGTAACATAGGTTGTGGTTGTGCATTATGGTCACTTATTTTATGTGTGTGAGGTAAAGAAAACGGGAAAAATTACCTCTAATGAATTTCTTTTTTAAGTGTGTCTAACGCATGATTGTGGAAACAAAAGCATGCCCTTCGCTAACTTGTTTATCTGAATTATAACAAAAATCAATAGAATGATTTGCTCCTGAAATGACAAGCAAGAAGAATTTAATCAACAGATTTACATGACCTAGTTAGCAATAGTAAAAGAATAAACTTATAAAATGGAATTTTTTTGGCCAGATTGTCAAACATTCCAAAAGATTATCAGATCATTCATTATATGGATGGTTTGAAAACTCATATAAGGGTATCTCCATGAAAACCTCTATTGACTAAATCAGAAGTTTGCTAAACATGCTAGGCTGCCTTGGCCTGTGTACTGTCATGTTTAATCATAATTGAGTTTGTCAAAACATACCAGTGACAGTAACAAATCAAGTATTAGGGAAAATTTGTTATTACTAGAGATCTATTAAGCAGTCCTGATTCATGATTACTGCAAATTTCAAAATAACAAAGAGGAAAAACATAGTGCAAAATTAGGCTCAGCTATGCTAGAGATCTATACTATACTAGGTTCATCTATACCAGAGAGCCAATAAGCAGTCCTGATTCATGATTACTGCAAAATAACAAACGGAAAACACATAGTACAAAAGTTGGTTCAGCTATACTGTTTTTGTAGCAAAAGGTGTGTAGTAAAAATCATGTTCACAAATGAGAAAGCATGGGCAAGGTTGCGTTCAAATAAAATTTCAGCTTGTGAAGTGCAATACATGCCAGGTAATCATTATTAGGTTGGCATGAATTTGAGATTTCTGAGCATTGAACTGTGTGGTACAACTAGTAAAATTGATATGAAAATGTCTTCAATATAAAGTCTAAGTTCTTTTTCTAAAAACAGTGCTACAAGGGGAGCATGTCCCCCATGCTTCCTTTGTTTCTATAACAGTGTAACTTGGTGGGGGCCGTTTCCCTGCATCCTCTTTTTGGGTAAATTTGGGGAGAAGCATGGGGGGTCATTTCCCTTTTGTGGGGGAATTCTCAGCATTTCCCCCTCAGCCTTTGCCCAATGGCTTTTAAAAAAGTATTTTTTAAACGCCAAAAAGTAAAAACCCTAAAACAAACATGAACATTTATTTCTTGCTCTCGTTGTTCATGTTTATAACTTGTCATTGTTTCTCAGATATTTAATTTTTTATTTTTTTAAAGGATTTTGAATGGGGTACCGTATGTCCAGAACCCTGATGTTTCCTAAAATTTGAGGTGTGTCTCCACTTGTCCCCTGGACTGGTTTCCCTGTGCTTGCCCCACAACTCCCCCCCACCCCTTGCTTTCCTGGAAACTTGATGGAACATTGTCTAAAACCCTAGAACATAACTCTTGACTGTGAATCACATTTATAGAATAGCCTATATGGTTGTCTTTGATGCATTGGAGTCGCCTCACCTTCACCTTCAAGTTTTGGCAATGTATGTGCCTTTAATTATTAGTTCTTAGCTCACCTTGGATTTTAGATTGCCATGACAACTTAGAAACTATGTTCCACCAAGTTTCTGGGATGTGGTAACATGGGAGCTGGGAGAGCACTTTGGGAATGTGTGGAGACTCCCCCAAATTTTAAGGAATGTTATGGGGGATGGGGGATGATGAGGTCCTGATCATATGGGGCCCTGTCTCGAAGTTTAAAGGCTATAAATGATGAACCTGAAATAAGCAAAAATAATCTGCTAAGAAATTAAAGACCAGCAGTGATTTGACCCTTCCTCCATGCTGCTAGATAGGAAAAAGTTCTACTAAATGGCTGTAGCTTTTGTAGCTTTTATGTTTTTCTTAAAAAACTGGCATGGGGGTTGTCTGGAATCTAGATGTCCTGTTTTTGGGAGGGGTGCTCACAAGTTCATTTTTCTTCCAAATGCCCCACACTGGTAAAACGATTGTGTGTGTGTTGTGGAGTTTTGCAAAAAGGTACGGTGTAGCCAAATGTTTTGCTAGGCATCCCCTTTTCCCAGGGGATACCCTTTTTGTGTGTCCACATTTAGCACTGTATACAACCCATTGTTTAAAGCTTGAAGGCTTCTTCTCGTTGTTCAAATATTTAGAGAAGAAAGGCCTATACACTGGAGTTGCTATAAAACAGTTATAATAAGAGCACTTTAGTAAAATTCTCATTTACCAGATTTATACAATAACATATAGACTATAGTTTATGCCTGAAGGTGTAAGGTTTATACCCTAGTTATGAAAGTCTGCCAACCAAAAAATTCAGCTGGATTTTACAAACTCTGTTCTGTCTGAATAAAGATGACATTTTTTGTTCTAATGGTAGGCCAATGGACAATGGTGATTGATTGCTTCTCCTTGTAAGCCATTTATTTATTCATGCCTGGATTGCTTGAAAGACTGGGATACCTATATCATTGTTTAAATTTAACCCTGTTTAAAAAAAATTTCTGACAAAAGTTGTGTCAAATGAATGTTCAGTTCTTTTGATTTTGGTAACTATGCCTGAAAGTAATACAGCGCCTACCTTGAGCATCTTTCAATTCAATTGACTTTCTTTCTTGCCATGCTGGAATTTATTTTTCTGCCATGAGTTCAGTTCTGTAATCTGTTTATTGCAGTGTTGCGAACATCTCGATAACATCCCAATTTTATCTCGAAATCACGATTTTTTGGCCTAGCCGATGTTTGCCGATTTTTAAAGATATTTTTATGTTATCTTAATTTTGCCAATGTTTGCCGATTTTTTACTGATATTTTCCCGATTTTTTTGTTTTTCAGACCCCTGCCGATTTTATCCCGATGCTGATGTTCGCAACATTGGTTTATTGTTCTATTTACATAGATAAATACTGCTAGATTTTATAATGGATTTCTGACACCCCAGTTAAATGACATTCACAAAAGAGATTCAACCTTTAAGTTTGTTGCAACATAATAAAAGCCCGACCCCAGATAAATCATGCTTGGATAGGTATGTATTTTTACATATTTAACTGTTTATTGTTGTTTCTCATGTGGTGATTTTTTGTGCAGAAGAGTACACACGTTCAAAACAATTACAAATGTCATGCCTGCAAGATATTCTACCACCATCCGGGCATTCATGTCATCGTCTGTTTCTGCAGAACCTTCATCTGATTCACCCGCAGCAAAATCTTATGATGCTGGACAGATTCAGGTGGTTTTGTAAAATTGTATTTATATCATAATGATGCCATTCTTAAAAGATATTTTAGTAAGTTGTCTCCATATGAATATTGCTTCTAAGAGAGTACAAACAAAAGAAGCAAATAAACCTATTAGCAGATAGAGTATTGCCACAGGTAGAAGAGGGGCATGGTGCCCACTTCAGTGGCACGTCAAAGATTGTATCATGTTGTCTGTGGAATAGATAGTTGGATGTCTGTTGACAGGTTAGGCCTTTTTGGAGAGTACATTAGATGGGTTTAAACCAAATTTTATTAGTTTTTGTAGTGAACGAACCAAACAGTGTATTGCATGTTTGTTTCATTTATGGGAAAATTTAGAATATTGAGAGATATAATTAATGGCCAATCGAAGAAGTAGATGCTTGTTATTACCCAATATGAATGATAATCTGCACAGAAGATATTGGCATGGATAAATCTCAACCTTGGATCTATTTGTCGGAATTTCTAAGCCTAACTCTTAGAAACCCTTCATGTACTTTACTGATTTATTCCTGCCTACTTGTTCTGTTAATTAACAAGTTATTTACCATGTAAATACTGGAAATAAATACAAGTACATGCTCAACACATTACAAATCATCAATTGAAGGAAACAAAACAAGCACACAAGTGACACTGTTGTTTTTGGACCAATGTCCCCGGAAAAACCCAATGTGGGAAAACCGGTGCAACTATCTGAGGGTTTTATTATTATGCAGTGTCTGAATACAATATGGGTGCCAAAACTGGCTCACCCAATAGAGAATAATCTCGGCAGTAGTACCTCTCTACTCGGAAGCAGATATTTCGGCTGAAACCTCGGATAAACACTCTGACAGCTCCCAGTTCTAATCTGCCCCACGAAAACCCCAACGTCAGCCTCTAGAGACTGCGTCAGCCCTTTCTAGCCCAACGTCTACCCAACGTAGCCTAGCTCTCCCTGCGTCAACCCCTGGAGGTACTGTGTCAGCCCTTAGAGCCTCTAAGTCACCCACGCTGGCTCTTTGAGGCATTGTGCAACTCCTGGCTGGCTCTGCGTGAGCCCTGGCTGGCTCTGCGTGAACCTCTAGCTGGCTCTGCGTCCCTCACTCCCGGCTTCTGCGCTGATCCTCTCGGTACTATCTCTGCCTCTCTGCGTCTATATTCACTGCCCCTCAGTTGCAACTTTGATCACTCCTTCAATTTCCTCAGCAAGACTAGCCCCAAAATCGAATTCTTGATCAACTTGGTGTGTTCTCCAACTCACCCTCAAGCCTCCTTTTATACTTTTCTCGTTGACAATTCAACGACCGAGATTAAGTCCCTAATCAACGGCTAAGATTAACTATGGCTTGATCCATGACTTTTGGACCCTTCTAACACAGTGTTATATTAATGCACATTAATATTTTATTTTTCCTAAGTTTAGACTTAGGGACTCCATTAAAAATATTAATTATTTTAATATCTCCCAAACTTTTTAGAATTTGCCCAAACCATCTCTGGGTATTGGAGATCTCATGTGCTTTAGCTTCTCCACCAATTTTCATGGCTAGAGCACATCCGATACTACTCCAAATCAACACTCCCTCTTAGCGAGCACTGTGCTCTAGTAGTACTTCTCACTGAGCATCACCCTGATTATCCGACATCGGTCCCTGTGTTTATGCTAAGCCTGCTGCCCAACATTCTCTGCACTGCTGCATCATGTACTGCTACCCATGGCCCTGCCATTGCCACTACTGCATCTGTACAACAACGCCCTCTACATCCGTGCTGCTGCCCATGGCCCTGCCACTGCCACTACGACTGTTGTATCTGCACTGCAATTCCTCTCATCATGCTGCATCATGTTGCCCATAGCACTGCTACTGCTAACTGCTGCACTGCAACTTAGTTACTGAGAAGTAAGTAAATGATCTCCCAACTCTGACATCTCCGTCAGGCTAGAAACACTCAATGCTGAAGCTCCCTCTGTCACTGACAAGTGCTCCCTCTATGACCTCTGCGGTGCTGCAACAACTCTGTCCATCTCGCACTGCTGCCTCATGCTGTTTTGGGACTCCTGCACTGTAGCTCCCTCTGTTGCTTCATCTACATCCGTCTCTACCGACATCCGCGAGCACTGCTACTCCTCTTCGGGGCTCCGTACCCAGGTATAATCCGAGAGGTTGGGTACCTCAAGGATCCTGCCCCTCATCGCTTGTAGTCCGTCTGACTACAGCTCGATGTCTCCCCACTTCTGCTCAAGTGGCATGTGAGCACTCATGGCACAGTCATCATCTGTATCCACTTCCTTCTTCGCCCTTGCTGGCGCTGCCTTGGTCTCGGAAGCCTCTCCTTTGCTCTTCTTCCTCGGACACTGGCTCGCATAGTGACCCAGTTCCCCACAGTTGAAGCATTTGACCTTGGAGAGGTCCTTCTTCTTCCATTTCTCTTGCTTTCCCTCAGATGCTAGGGCAACATCCTCCTCTTCCTCCTTGATTTTGATCCCCTTGCTGCTTAGCCTTCTGATCTCTTTTTGGCGAAGAGCCACCCACATTTCCTCCCAATCTGGAAGGGTCGCCTTGCCCAGTATGCTCTGGACAAACACCTCCCAGTCTTTTGAGACTACGTTCAGGGCTGTTCTCACCATCAATTCTTGATTCGACATGGCCTCTATGGAAGTCAGCTGATCTTGGACCTCCTTCAATCGACTGAGGAAGATGTCGATCTGTTCTCCCTTCTGCATCTGGTATGACCGCAACTGATTTTCTAGTAGCATCTTCCTCTGCACGAAAGTATGCTGATACAACTTCTTTAGGGCCTCCCACATCTCATTTGTCGTATTCTTCTCGACGATGTGTGGTACTACATGGTCCTTGACCTCGTCAAGGATGATGCTCTTGGCCCTCGCCATTGCATCCTTGTACTTATCGTTATCAGCGGAGTCAACTGGGATCGCTATTGTCCTCAAGGCGAAGTGCTTGAGACGATTCCTGTCTAGAACGGATAAGATTATGGCCTTCCAGACTACGAAGTTTGAGGCTCTGTCCAGTTTGTCATGGTCTCTTACCCTGTTCACTTCCATCTCGCTGCTCCTCTACTTCCCTTCTGGAAGTTATCAGTGTGACTCTCTCTGAGCCTCGATTTCCCTCCTAGAAACCCCTCTGCTGAATCTCACTGTCCTCCAGAACTGCGCAGTTTTGGCTCCCAGGCCTCTTTGCTGCCCAGTCCTCCTTGCCTCTGAAAACTGCACAGAACTGACCTCCTTTGGCCTTACCTTGCACCAGCCATTGCCGACTTGAACTATGCAACCTTGTCTCCTAGTGGCCACTGCGCAATTTTTCTCCTCAGTGAGGACTGTGCTCAAAAGTTCCTCAGTCAAGCTTGAGTTGTGTTGTGCAGTCTCAGTGATCAAGTTCTCGCCCTGCCAATTGGAGATGCGCAATGCGTAGTCATTGAGCCTTGTCTCCCAGCTTGTGACTTGTCCTCAGCTTAGTCCATGGATGATAATGCACCATCTTAGAGTAGGGAGTTTCTGGATTGACGTTGGCCCGTCATGAGTGAATTGCAGGAACAGGTACACTCTCAAGTCATGCTGAGAGGATGAAAAAGGAAAAGTTGGAGGGATGCATGCCTAGAGACTCACTTGTCGCTTGACGAGCAAAGGAGCTTATCAAGAACTAGCAGAGGGGAACACATGCATGCAACTACCTCTCAAGACCAAAGATCATTGAAGACCCTGCACCACCAAGCTATGCAGAGGAGAAGAGAAAGCACATCCAAGAACACATCTATCACTTAGCGGCAACAACGACTTGACATTGCCACCTTAGCAAGCCAGTCCATGTCAGCAGTGTCATGTCAAGTCGTGTCATGAGTTTTCAAAGGCCACATCACTATTATGAGCCATGTATATTGTAAATCAAATGTAATGTAAAGTGGAAGTCCAATGGAAATACATGAATATGAAGAATCATGTCAGTTGAAAACTCATTGGAAGTTGAACAGTCACGAGGGTAGTCAAAGAGTCACAAGGGTGAAGCATCACCCCTTGGTTATATATAACCCCTCATTGTATAAGCAAAGGACTTTTCACCTAGGCTCCTCTCGCAAAGCATAGGGAGTTTCAGTCTTCTTTGAAGAGCAAGGATTGGGTCCAATATCCCACCACCGGGGCTAGTGATGTATGATGTAAATATGTGTCTTGGAACTTTTGCTTAATACAGAAGCCTTCTTGGGCTAGCACTTTTCCATGCATGACTTATGGATGTTTGTAAGACTACTCTGTGAGCATTTATATTTCATGTTTGTTTCACATATACTATGATAGTTGAACTATTTTTGTTGTTTTAGTGCTTACCTTTTTGGGAATGTGCTGTTACGGTTGTCATTGCTGTCTCATCCTTGTGGACTTATCCACACGACAAACCTTTCGCCGCTCATTGGTTATAACGACTATCACATCCGTTGTGGACTATTTCGTTGGATGGTAGACGGATCTTTCCCTGTCCTTTGGTTTTAACGATTGCCACATCCGCCGTGGACTATTTTGCTGGATGTTGGACAAACCTTCCTGGTTCATGTGTCTCTTTCTGGGTGGTACTATTACCTCTCACTTAGAGGCTCACTTTTCTCCCCCTTTTTTGCAGTAAGAGAACCTAGACATAGTTACGTTGCACACTCACCAGGGACACTCACCTTGCTTTTCGAAGGTACCATTGCAACATTTTCATGTGCTGAAAGTTAGAGCCAAGGCAAATCTTTAAGTATATGGCAACCGGGCCATCATACCAGATGGGAATCCTACACCAAATTGTGTGAGGTCTAATTGGGACCTTATATCGGGGAGATCCCCTGAATGTTGGCGGATCCAACACCATCAACAACATGAAAGTGGAAGAATGTGTTGATCAACACAATTAAAAGAGGATAATACAAACAAATGATGCATGGGGTATGAATTTAATGATGAACAACATGCAAGTGATATGTTGATCATCACCAAAGTTCGACACCAACAAAATGATTAACAAGCAACTTGAGAACAATCGATATAATGAGTTATGAAAGTAGTGGTGATGGTGCCAATAGGATTTTTTTTTTTGAATAAAAATCATAATTTTCATTAGTGGAGTTGAAAATTATATTTTGTATATGCATCGAGATGCATTTAGAAAACCTGTTTGAAAATAGTCATCCATAAAAGAATGAAGGATCAGGCTTGTTTGCCCTATTCAAAACACTGTAAGGAAATATCAATACTACCCAAGATACATAAGTCAAAAGGGGCACACTGTCATTCGTAGGTTCTCTAAAGAGAACCACTTTCATAGTTTAGATACATCATCAAAATAAGATCAAATAACCGGCTGCAGGCCTTTTATAAAGGGGCTGTGGTAGTACTCATAGTGTGTGTCTCCCACCTATTCCACAATATTCCACATTCCCTGGTCCTGCTCTGCTCTCGCCTTGGAAAGGCTATTAGCAATGGAGTTCCTTTCCCTGTATATATGGCGACATGAAATTTGGTCAAAACCCTGCTGTAAGTTCATAATCTCAACCATAATGGGAATCAAGGTATGCATGTGACATCTGGTAACCTTGTTAAACCAATTGATAACAATCATAGAATCACCAAATATCTGAAGTTGTCTGCATCCTAATTTGGTGTCAAAAAGAAGTAAAAGCTTAAGACTATATAATTCAACATAATTACTTGAACCCCTGCCAAGCCCACTTTGAAGTTTTTAGAAGTGATTTTCATTTATATAAATGACCACGCCATTCCCCCCCCTCCCGCAGTTGCCTTCAACCATAAAAAAAGGCCTAGGGGCGAGCACGATCCTCTTCTTCAGGCATGATATTCTTTGACCTGTGAGCATATATCTCACCAGGTTTTAGATCATAGATGGCTAATACTTGTGCTGTTAGCTTTTGAGGGATTAAAGATTTTTCTAGGAATATGGCATTATTTCAAGCTATCCAAATGCCCTAGCTTATAATAAGAGGAAGGTTCCTAAGTTTTTTTGGGCCTAATCGATCCCACCATAGACGCCAAGCATCGTTACAAGATATGCCCTAACATATAGAATTTAAGGATAAAGATTGACATACAATATTCTAGACTTCAGATTTGAAGGGGCATACCAGAAACAAGTGTTCCACTAATTCCTCAACGCCTTTACATAAAGAACACTGACTTGGACCAACAAAGCACCTCTTTTTAAGGTTTTCACCCGTGGGAATTTTATTTCCCAAAATGCACTATAGCAAAAGTCCGGATTTAGCCGGACAACTTAATTTCCATAGCTTTTTCTAGTGTTGTGAAAATCGCGATAAAATGAAAAAATCGCAATTTTTTCCCTCTTCCGATAAAATCGCGATAATTAAACGAAAAAATGGCCGGATTTTTTTTTGCCAATTTTTATTGAAAAAATCGTGATAAAAACTTAAAATCGCCGGGGGTCGCGACAGATGGCAGCGAGGTTTTATAATGTTTTTTTTGGTTTTTTAAGGGATGCTAAATGTTTGAAATGCAATTTTTTTTGAAAGAAACAAATAATTTTTGAGTGGGGCAGCTTAATGATCAAGTCTAGGCCCTAGTATTGATATGCTATTCATGGTAATGTGAAATTCTTAAAGTAAAAGTGACATTCTCCTTAATCTTCATTTTCATCCTTTTATTTAAAGTTTTAACATTACCATGAAATGACTCAGGATGTTTGAGAGTGGTTCCGGCCTCATTGGATTTCATATGGAGAAAGTAGAATTTTAGATTTCATTCAAAATCCAGCAGACTTATCAGTTTTTCAGGATTTCAGGATTGGGAGATTGTAATGTTTCCAGGTGACACCACCTGCCCGGGCTACCCCTGCCACTAGTAGAGGATGTGGTCTACCTCCTATAGCTCCTACTTCTAGTTCTTCAGCTTCTAGAGCATATCAGACTCCACTGCCAACTCCACCAGCACCAGCATCTACATCTAGAGGGAAAGGGAAAGCGGTGGCATTTTCTTGCAAGAGGGACAGAGGAAATCAATAGGATTAGAATTTAGTTATTTTCTTCATTTGATTGTATATGACATTATGACATGATGAGATACATTATCATATTTTTTGTTGATATTTTGAGGCTGAGTTGGGACTCAGGAGTCAGGACTTACTATTCAGGGCATGATTCAATGTTATGTGTGATTTTAGCGCTAGAAATGATATTAAACATCTTATATATTAGTTTTTTTTATCATATTTATGTGTCAATGTATTTATTTTATGTTGTAGATGGTTTAGATATTAAAAAAATTGAAAAAAATGAATATTTTTGTACCAAACGATTATTTCCCGATTTTTTCCGATAATTTCCCGATAATTCCGATTTTTTCCCCGCGCCGATTGAATCCCGATAACGATTAATGCAACATTGGCTTTTTCCACCACCAAGTTGGAGCTTTTGTCTCTTGGTCAACATTGATAAATAAGAAACCCAACTTTGGCGAGTATTCCCCATGTGGAGAATGAACCTAGCTCAATGAATCATCCCTGCCCCTCAATTTTACATGTGAAGAATTGAGAGCAGTTGTGTAATTTTGTCACGGACCATGCCATTTTTCCGAAAGATTTAATTAAACAACATCAACCCATCCTCGTGCCCACATAGAAGATCTTTCTGGATCAATCACTTAATTCAGATTATATCTCCCTTGAGCATTTAGAAGATCCACCAACTCTTGTGAAAGATGATAATTTTCGTTATATCCTTCCCATGGATTAGCCCCTATTATGATTTTTTCATCTGATCCAATCTTCCAAGCCAACCCTTTTCTATCATGCTGAAAGAAGACAAAACAACTTTCTAGATCACAAAAACATTTGACCTGAACTTGTTTGGGTGCCTAATCCATTCCTCTAGAGAAATAGGAGATATATACTTCCTGCAAATTACTTCTGTCCATAGACTATCGTTTAATAGTAGATTCCATCCTACTTTAGCAGCCAAGGCCTTAGAAAAAGAAAAGAAGTTTTTTAGGCCCCATCCTCCCCATTTCTTAGGCAAAATAATTTTGTCCCATTTTACCCAAGGAAAAACTCGACCATCTTTTGATCCCATCCATAGGAATCTGCAACAAATCTTACGAACAAAATTTAGGATCCCTTTCGGAATCCAAGACAACGCCATCCAGAACACTGGGATGGCTTCCAAAACCGACTTGATGAACACAGACCTACCTGCCCTTGATATCCATTTGAAACTCCATACGTTTAATCTCTTTTCTATCTTTGTTATTTGTCACAACCAATTAGCCTTTCTGTAATTGTTGGGCTTCAGGGGAAAACCCAAGTATTTTAGCCTTTCATCAAAATTATTTAAAAGAAAAGGAAATAGATTTAGAACGTTTGTAGACTCTTCTCTGGCTAAACCCACTTCAGAGAATGTTGATTTTTGTAGGTTTATCATCATTACTATCGCTTTTTCAAATAGAGAAAGAGTCAATTTAATTGATGATAGGTCTCATCTGGTCCCATCAAAAGACAAGAGGATATTGTCTGCAAACAATAGATGTGAAGTTTTTGGGTCACTAGCCACCGTAGCATCCTTTAAGTCACCCCTCTTTGCTTTAGACAATAGCGTGCTCAACCCTTCAGCCATTGAGAGAAATAATAAAGACAAAAGTAGACAACCTTGGCAAAGTCTGCATTCAATGTGAAAAAATGTCGAGGCAGACCCATTAATAAGCACTGCAAGAGATACAGAGGTAATGCAACACATGACCCAATTAATGAAGCTTACCTCAAATCCCAGGTGAGTCATGAGCCGATTTAATTGATGTTAGGTCTCATCTGGTCCCATCACAAAACAAGAGGATATTGTCTACAAACAATAGATGTGGAATTTCTAGGTCACTAGCCACTGTAGCATCCTTTAAGTCACCCCTCTTTGCTTTAGACAATAGCCTGCTCAACCCTTCAGCCATTGAGAGAAATAATAAAGACAAAAGCAGAAAACCCTGGCGAACTCTGCATTCAATGTGAAAAAATGTCGAGGGCAGACCCATTAATAAGCACTGCAAGAGATACAGAGGTAATGCAACACATGACCCAATTAATGAAGCTTACCTCAAATCCTAGGTGAGTCATGAGCATTCTAAGATAGATCTAGCTGACCCTGTCGTATGCCTGTTATAGGTCAATTTTAAGCACCATATCTTTTAATTTCTTAGTCTTGAAACTGTGGAGACTTTCCTTAGCTACCCCAATAGCCTCATGAATATGCTTTCCCTCCAGAAAAGAAAACTACCCCTTTGCTATGATTTTCTAAACACTGTTACATAAAGAAATAGGTTTGTACTCGTCAAAAGTTTGCGGAGAATCATTCTTTGGAATGAGGGCTATGGATGTAGAATTGAATGCGTCATATATTCGTCCTAATAGTCTGCATTCTTCAACCACCCTTAATAGGTCTTCCCCTAATAATTTAAAGCATAAGTTCTACCGGCCACCCATCAGGCCCTAGGCTCTTGTCCCGTTTGAAGCTGTGCAGAATCTTTTGAAGCTCTTCCTTAGTGACTAGCTCCATAAGAGAATGATTGCCTCCATCATTTGTGAACTGGGAAAGTTCCCAGCCAATGCTATAACCTCAGCTAAGGAAGTTTCCCGAGGGGCCCTAAAAAGAGTACTAAAGTGAGTTTTCCCCAGCCTGGCCAGATCTTCAAAGGTCGTGGTTTTGCCCCCATCGGATCATTCAGAGCCCAAATTGTATTAATAGCTCGCCGTCCCTTTGCATATTGCTGAATTTTTTCTTGTATTTTCGTTCCCATTTTTTATCCAAATCGTGCGGTTCTTCAACCTCCAAGTTTCCTCCTTTTCTTCCAACAATTTTTTCCTGGTGTCCTTCATCTGAATGATTCGTTGTTGGGCTCCTCCGATATATAACCCCCTCCCTCTGGTTCTTCCAGCTGCTCCAACTCTTGTTCAACATTATAAAGGGTGTCCTCATCCCTTTCTTTTTTGGAGATAGACCATTCCACTGTGGCCTTTTTGATTCTTTTGAAATTGTCTGCAAAATTCACTGAAGCATAGCCACCATTGTTAGGATTAAAAGGGATCCAACTTTCCTTATGATATTCTAGAAAGATTCGTCTTTAAGCCAAACTAAGTTGAATTTAAATGGGGCCCTTGGCTTGTTGAAACCACCCTTTAGCTTTAAAAAGATGGGGTGATGATCAGAGTAACCCCCAACCCCCACTCATTTTCGGAAAAGAGGGAGCCTTTCCAACAAATTTTTAATTAACATAAAACGATCCTTATCCTTCTAGCAATCATCGCATCACCAGTTCTCCGATCCTGCCAGGTAGGTTTATACTTAACAAGGTCCACATCATATAATTTGTGTGACTCCAAGAGATGAATGAAAAAATCAGAGTGGATCAGGATGACAATGAGGACCCCATATTTCTGAGGCACCCATTGGGAAGTTCAAATATCCTCCCACTACCAAATTATCTGCTTTCATAAAAGATCGTGCCATAAGCCTTTCCTAGAAGGTCATTCTATCCTGATATAGACCATAAATATTAACAATCTTTAGCTCCATCCCCAACTTTGCAACAAAAAGGTCTACGCCCAGAACCCCCTTTGCCCCCCAAGATCCAAGAAGCTTTAAAGACCTTTGATTCAAACCAATCGCTAAGCCTCCCAATCTTCCTTTAGTGTCAACCACTGCAAAACACCATCCCGGAGCCAAAGAGAGAAACGTTTTTTCAATCACATCACTATTTGCCAGAGTTTCTTGAAGGGGGATGACATCAATTGGCTTTGATTGTAACAAATGTTCCAGAGCTAGTCTTTTAGAGGGACTAGACAAGCCTCGACAATTAAAGGAGAGGAAAATCATTGAGGAACAATTATAGAGGCCCGCACTACTCTAAGTGCACCGACATTAGATTTTTGTCTCCCAACAACCACAACTTGACTAGCTTTAAGCTTTGCTTGTGAATAAAGGATTATCTACCTCAAGGGTTGCTTAAAGCCTTTGAGGGGGACGAGGGACCCATGCTTTGGAGGGTTTTTATTTCTGAGCTTTGATCTAAGATTGTAATGCGAGCACGAGTTAGAAGATGTCGAGGGATCTAATGGGGGAAGGAGTGGGATCCAAACAACTAGCAGGGTAAAAGGGGAGGGAACAAGCCATTATATTGTTGAGAAATTGCAATAAGAAATTCCAGTTTAATTTGTCCTTGAATTAAATTCGAATTCTATTCTCATAGCAACTTAAAATAGTTAAATTAAGTTTATTAAACTTACTTAACTTAGGAAATTCGAGTTGGAAGTCTTTTGGAAGTCATGTATATGTTCTCCCTACTTTGTAGGAGTCTAGTGTGAGTTAATTGTGAGTTGTAAAATAGAAGACTCAGTTTCATGAGTTAGTTCAGTTAAATTAGTTCTCAAACTGATTGAGAGAACTAATAGTGAGTTAACAGTCAGTGGTGTCACTAATGAACTCCACTAGTGCTACTCTAGTTAACTGAATATTTACTCATCAGAAACTCATGCATGTTGATTCTGAGAAAGACCCAGTTGAGACTAGAGTGCAGGGACAATGTACTATTTGTTTTAGATTTTTCTGAGTTGCACTGATAGTGCATGCATTCAGGAACTGATCCTTAAGGGATTGCGCTGTTTTTAGAGGCTTTATTTCCCTTTAAAATTTTAAATACAAGCTATCCTTCATAGGAATTACACATTGGAATAGAGACTTGGAGAGCTTGTGAAGAGGCTAAGCTTTGGCCTTGAGCTTGCTTATGAGTTGGAGATTGAATTTGCTGAGTGCTGGGATTGTTCTAGAGAGAACAAGCATTGTAATTTCATCTTGATTTTCCAGATTAATACAAAATAGATAGTGGGGTTTTGAGTTGTGGCTTTCCCCGGATATTTATTGTGTTATGTGCCTTTGATTCTCTTCCTCTATTGATTATTGTTTGCTCGATGTTTATGGGCTTCCTCTGTAAAGAGTAGAAGTATATTATTGTCTCTTGCTTTAGCAAATTGCATTAGCTTGTGAATTTACAGGATTTTCTACATGTATCCATATCCAACCTAGAAATAACATTGCAAGACATAGGAACAGACAGAGTAGGGATATAAGAACCCATATCAAGAGAACCAAAAGAGTGAATATGATTAGAAACAAGCAAGGGAAGTGGAATAGTACCCGTCATAGGAGAGCTAGAAGCAGTAGGTGCTGTCTCCCTATGAGTCGGCCCAAAATATCGCTGCATGACTGGTTGCAGCCTCGAATATTCCTCCATCGGCTCTGCCTTTGACACTTTTTGTTGGTTCCCTGGAGGAGATTGGATCTTGTCAGAGTCACCATGGATTTCCTCCTGATTCCTCCCCTCTTTATCCCCTTTTTTATTCTTCCATCCCGTCTGTCTAGTGAAAGGAAGTGGACAATCCCTCAACACATGGCCAACCTTATGGCATTTGCGACACCTAAAGGGGTAGCCCTCATAATCAAGAATCTGCCTGTGTTCATAGCACATGATAGGTAATATTCAATTCAATTATCAAACCCGCATGTGAATTCAAATTCACCAAAATTCTGGCAATAATCATATTACCAATAACCTCATGCGATCTATCAGCGTAAGTCCCCATCTTATCCCCAATAATCCTTAAAATATCGTCAGACCACAATTGTGGAGGCAACCCATATAGCCTCACCCATATTGGACCGTAACCCAACTTTTCTCTATTCACGTCGAAGAGGAAACTCCATCTCTTCATTAGCATTGGAGACGAGTCGATGCGCCATGTTTTCCCCAAGACCCAATTGACTGCTTCCAAATTGTTGAACTTAAACATAATCCAGCCCCTTGGGAGGGCCTTTACCTTAGGTAGAGTGTTGGGGTCCTTTCCCCATTCAACCCCTATCGAGTCTCGAATCCTATCTACTGAGAATTTCCTTCCACGGGCTCAACCAACTATCACCTGCTCAGGGGTCTCAATAACCTCCCAACGTTTTACAGTTTCTCGTGCTTTGATTTCACCTCAGTACACTTCACCTTCTTCCTTTTCTTCCCTTCTTGGGACACTTCCTCATGTCTCTGCTACAAATTTAGGGTTTCCATCCGCTGGGCAAACTTGCTAGTTCCATCCACCCAACCATATGACTCTACAAGAGCACTTGAGAAAAATGAGAGACATCAGGGAGATCATTCCGAATTCGCAACATAAACCCCAGTTCTGGCTTCACCGCACCTCTGCTTGTTACCAAAACCAAACCCACTTTGCTCGAGCCTTTCTAGGTCTAATCCAACGAACAATGGCTCATAGTTGTATTTGCCCTGTTCTTCCCCTCTCGCTTGATGCCTAAAAAGGTTTCTTAGAAGGCCCCTCCATTCAAATCCAACAAAAAGTTATTGTGGATTAAATCTGCAGTAGAGAAACAAGAACCGGAAACCCTGACTGGATTTGCTTGTTCAAAAATAAGCTCTGCTCTCCAACAACTTCAACCAACCCCTCTGCTGGTAGAGGAGAAAAATCGATAGAAACCGCCAAGATGGATTCTAGAGTAGGGAGGGAAGAGAAAATCTCTTCATCATGGATGCCAACTGTCGTCCATGTTGCCAACTAATTTTCCCTAGGTGGCTTGTCTTGCCAGATGGTGACATCCTCAAAAGGATCCAGGGTGTAGTCTATCACAAAATTCATTTCTCCAACTCCTCAAACCGTAATCTCCCCGTAACTGTTAGTTGTGAACAGAGAGGGGAAAATGCTGCCATCCACTATTTCGTCTTCAGACAAACCCCCACCACCTTCAACCAAAAAATGTCACCATAGATAGAATCCGATAGCCCTACAAACCCCTATTGAATACCCCCAATGGTGGAATCTTCCATGCTCATAGGATTATTAATGGAATTGTTTACAACAATTAATTGGGATACATTAGGGAAGATGTAGTGGAGGTTATAGATGCCATTCTACTAGATAAAGATGGAGCACCAGGAATCCAAATAGAAATGGTAGTTCTAATGTTGACAAATGTAATGGTAGATGGTGGTTCAAGATGAAACATCATGATGAAGGAAACTTGGGAATAACCAGAGAAACAAAGTTATGGCTTCCAAAGTTTTGATTGAGAATGGTAGATTAACTAGAATAAGGCCATCGGGAGTGTACAATGCAACAAGTTTGCATAGCTAATAAGTTGCTTGTAGTGGACTTCACAGTCATTAAAACATATATCAAATTGGGTTCATATGATGTCTTATATGGTAGGCTTGGCTAAAGGAAGTAACTACTAGGAAGACCACAATTTCATTTAAGAAAAGGGAGACATTGAGTGCTAACCGATTTAGTGAATTCAATAGTTAATGAAGAATTAGTCAGTTCTATTGAATTGTCTAGTAATAAGGAGGATGGTATATATGGAACTAATAATGAACATATTACTTAGATAATTGTTTCAAAGATGAAGTATTGCTAGACAAAGAACTGTTTCACTAGCACTAATATAGAAGTGAATCCAACAAAAAAACCATCAAATGAAGAACCAAAGTAAGTGGAGGACGGGAAAGAAGATGAGCTGCACTTTTCACCAATTCTACTTTAGCAAATGCAGACTATAGTATGAAGAATGCCATAAATACAATGAAAAAAAGATATTAAATACAAAGAGCCATGTTCTCAAGAGATTAATATGGGAAGGAAGGAAGAACCACAACACATCACAATGGGTATTAAGTTGTGTGTCTAAAAGTATTGGGAGAAGTAAAGATTTCAATATATATATATATATATGGTGCAACTGAACTGAACAGTGTTGCAATACAAAAAGTGGTCGAATATCAAAAATACAAAAGTTAATATCTAACTTCCCATAGTAATGAGTATCCCTATATGCGTGTGTGTTTTCTCGTAGTAATGAGTATCATTTGTTTTAAAAAATGTCGTAACCAAACCAAATAGTGTTGTAATGCAAAAAGTGGTCATAGTTGGATATCAAAAATACAAAAGTTAACATCCAACTTCCCACAGGGTCTGTCTTACTTGATCCAGGCCCCACAGTGTTGGCAAGTTGCTTAAGCACATAATCAACATGAAAAAACATAATAAAACTAGAAAAATTACTAATTTCATGCTGTTGATTGGCTTCTACGTGCATGTCCTTCTATGGTCCACTTCTTACACCTTTTGAGTGCTTCTTTTCCTCAGTTGTTGTAACAACATTGACCTCACTTGTGCCATCTTGTAGTTCCAAATTTTGAGAGCGCAATGTGTCCTTGTATTACTTGAAGTTTGCAGAGGTGGGGGGTGGACGAGATAACTTTCAGAGGTAGGTCTAGGTGGGCTTCAATTCTTCCAAGCAACAATTGCAAAGATATCAACCGCTGAATAAACTTCAAATGCTTCCTATAGTATATCAAAATTATTGTTTCAACCTCTTTCTCCCATTCCCAAATTTCCAATATGTGCTTTGCTGTGTCAATTGCGCAAGCATCCTTGGTGTGGTTGTTTTTCTAGATGTGCCTCTCAAACTTGTCTTTCCATTTATTCCAGCGAATGCTTGAATTCATTGAATTCAGTCTGTGTTTTACTTGCACCAAGCATCCTTGATGCCGTTTTTTTGTCTAGATGTGCCTCTCAAACTTGTCTTTCCATTTATTCCATTGAATGGTTGAATTCATTATGGTGTCGGTTTTTTTGTATAAATGTGCTTCCTTTTCCTCCTTTCGACACCACTTCAACTCCTATCCTCATCTATTTGAGCTTAGACGAAACACAATGCCTATCACTGCACTATCAATGTGTCATTGATGCTACCCTTCTTCCCAACTACCTTTTAGATCTAACCACCAACAAAATCCCCAACTCTATATTTCGCTTATGCAGGGAGAGGCGTCGAGGTTTGGAGTTTCCAAAACCAGCAAACCCACACACATTACTCTACTCCGCCAGCATACAACTCTTAATTTCCCACATAGGAGGATGGAAGATGAAGTGAGGAGGGTGATGCTAGTGTATTAACTTGCTATCTTGCTAGTGCTCCATGATAAGGTGTGTTTCTAACTTTCTATGAGGTGTTCTCATCATAGAATGCTTGTAGGTCATGGGGGAAATAGGATGGTAATCTCCACATTTAAATCACATACCCTCTCTTGCAGCCTACCTCATTTGTTGGCTTGCTCATTGTCAACAAATCTCCTAAAATGGTTTCTTGATTGGCAGAGCAGAGAGAGAGAACTACCTAGTTGAATTTAGCATAAAACGTGTTGATTTGGGGTAGCATCGGATGTGCTCTAGCCACGAAATTTGGTGGAGAGGTTAGGGCACATGAGATCTCCAATACCCAGAAAGGGTTTGGGCAGATTCTAAACAGATCAGGAGATATTAAAATAATTAATATTTTTAATGGAGTATAAAATATTAATGTGTATTAATATGAATTTGTGTTAGAATGGTCCAAAAGACATGGATCAAGCCGGATCTAATCTTAGCTGTTGATTAGGGACTTAATCTTGGCCGTTGATATCTCAACATGAAAAGTATAAGGGGAGGCTTGAGGGTCACTTGGAGATGACACCAAATGATCAGTCATTCTATTCTCTAGAGCGAGGTTTGTTAAGAGAGATAGAATCAGTGATCGGGAGAGCAGCTGAGGGGCATTGAGTACAGAGGAACAAAGAAGGTAGAGATTGTGCTGAGAGAGCAGCGCAGTAGCCAAGGAGGGTGACGCAAAGCCAACAAGGGCTCACGTAGGGCCATGCAGAGGCAGCCAGGAGTTGCGTAGAGCACCAGAGGGGCCAGCGTAGCTGGTGCAGGGCTTCCTGGGGCTGACGCAGACCAAGAAAGGCTAACACAGGGCCCACGTGAGACAGAGAGGGGTTGACGTAGTCCAGATTGGGCAGACGCTAGGGTCACAGGAGCAGTTTTGTGCTGAGGAGCTTCCGGAAGGGTTTTTCGGGGTTTCAGCCAGGAGATTTCTCTCAAACTGTGAGGTATAGCTGCTAAGGAAATTCTCTGTTGGGTAGGCCAGTTATGGCACCCAGATTGTACTCTGATATTGCTTAATAAGAAAACCCTCAGATAGCTGCACCGATTTTCCCGCATTGGGTTTTTCCGGGGACATTGGTCCAAAAAATAATGGTGTGATGTGGTGTGTTTGTTCTTGTTTCTTTTAGTTGCTGATCTGTAATATGTTGAGCATGCACTGGTGTTTATTTTCAGTATTTACTTTGTAAATAACTTGTTAAAGAAAAATAACAAGTAGGTAGGAATAAATCAGAAAAAGTGCATGAAGGGTTTCTAAACTAAGTAAACTTAGAAACTTCAACATGGTATTGGAGTGTGATTGCAGATCACAGGAGGACTAAGAGACATCAGTCGAGCGGAGCAATAGCAGCAGAAAACAACTGTCTCGAGGTGACAGAAGCTGTTTCTAACAGCACAGAAGCCAAGGAATTGTGACGTAGAGCCAGCCAGAGCCACGCAGAAGAAGCTAGGAACCGCGCAGAGCCTTTGGGAGGCCAGCGTTGCTGATGCAGAGGGCTAGAGGGTTGACGCAGGGCATCCCAGGGTTGACGCAGACCCATCCAAGGTGACACAGAGCCAATGTGAGGCAGAGAAGCATTGACGCAGTTCACAGAGAGGCAGTTGCTGGGGACTAGAAGGTTGCAAGAATATTGCAAAGTGGAGCTGGTGAGGTACTATAGTGAGAACAGTACCTGACAGAGCAGGGCCAGAGGAGTTGTTACCGAGGGTTTCTAGCTGAGGAACCTGGATCAGTAGTGCAGTTGCACAAGACGATTAGAGTAGGGGGCATCTCGACAAGCAGCAGAAGGATTTCCAGGAGGGAAATCAAGACTCAGAGGGAGTCCAGAAGAGAACTTCCAGACGGGAAGTAGAGACTCAGAGGAGTCGAACAGAGAACTTCCAGGAGGGAAGTAGAGGAGCGTCATGGCACTACACGGGGTAAGAGACCAGGATAGACTGGACGGAGCATCGAACTTTGCAGTCTGGAAGGCCAGAATCTTATCAGTGCTTGACAGGAATCGTGTCAAAAACTTCGCCTTGAAGGTTATAGCTATCCCAGTTGACCCCAATGATAATGACAAGTACAAGGAGGCGATGGCGAGGGCCAAGTGCATTATCCTTGACGGGGTCAAGGATCATGTGGTACCACATATAGCCGAGAAGGAAACGACAGTTGAGATGTGGGAGGCTCTCAAGAACCTATACCAACATACTTCTGTGCAGAGAAGAATGCTGCTCGAGAACCAGATGAGGTCATATCAGATGAAGAAGGGTCAAACGATTGACTCCTTCCTTGGAGGACTGAATGAGATCTGAGATCAGTTGATTGCTATAGGAGCGACACCGGATCAGGAGCTTATGGTGAGGACAACCCTGAATGCTGTCTCAGAAGAGTGGGACTCTCCTTCCTTGGACGAGATTTGGGCAGCTCTTCGCCAGGAAGAGATTAGACGACAGTTAAAGATAGTTAGCAACAACAAAGGTATCAAGGTCAAGCAGGGGGAGGAGGATGTGGCCCTAGCATCTGAGGGAAAGCAAGAGAAGCGGAAGAAGAAAGATCTCTCCAAGATCAAGTGTTTCCACTGTGGGGAGATGGGTCATTATGTGACCCAATGCCCAAGGAAGAAGAGTAAGGGAGAATCTTCCGAGACTAAGGTAGCGCCAGCACGGGCAGAGGAGGAAGTTTTGACAGACGATGACTATGCAGTGAGTGCACATGCACCACTTGAGTAGAAGTGGGGAGACATCGAGCTGTAGGCAGGTGGACTACAAGCGATGAGGGGCGGGATCCTTGAGGTACCCAGCCTCTTGGATTAGACCTTGCTACGGGAGCCCCGATGAGGAGTAGCAGCACTGGCTGAGTGGGTAGAGACGGATGCAGATGGAGCGACAGAGAGAGCTACAATGCAGGAGTCCCGAGACAGTGCAGAGCTAGCAAGCTGCAACAGTGCGAGAGGCATAGGAGTGTTGCACTAGTGCAGGAAGGCACAGAGAGGTGTGCAATGGTGCAAGATGCAGGGATTTGTTGCAGCAACGCAAAGGACAGAGAGAGGGAGCACTTGTCAGCAACAAAGGGAGCTTCAACCTCAGTGGGTGTTTCTAGCGCAACAAGGAGGTTAGTTGGGTGATCAATTACTTACTTCTCAGTAACTGAGTTGCAGTGCAGCAGTGGGAAGCACGATGCAACATGATGAGAGGAGGTGCAGTGTGGATGCAGTGTTGGGAGAAAGGACGAGCAACAGCACGGATGCAAAGGGAGCTGTCGTACAGATGCAGCAGTGGCAGTGGCAGAACCATGGGCAGCAGTGCAGAGGATGGTGGGCAGGAAGGCCTAACATTAGCACAGGTACCGATGCCGGATGATCAGAGTAATACTCAGTGAGGGGTATTGCTAGAGCACAATCCTCGCTAAGAGGGTGTGTTGATTTGGGGTAGCATCGGATGTGCTCTAGCCACGAAATTTGGTGGAGAGGTTGGGGCACATGAGATCTCCAATACCCGAAAGGGTTTGCACAGATTCTAAACAGATCAGGAGATATTAAAATAATTAATATTTTTAATGGATTCCCTAAGTCTAAACTTAGGGAAAATAAAATATTAATGTGTATTAATATGAATTTGTGTTAGAATGGTCCAAAAGACATGGATCAAGCCAGCTCTAATCTTAGCCGTTGATTAGGGATTTATTCTTGGTCGTTGATATCTCACAGGAAAAGTATAAGAGGAGGCTTGAGGGTCACTTGGAGATCACACTAGATGATCAGTCGTTCTATTCTCTAGAGTGGGGTTTGCTAAGAGAGATAGAATCAGTGATCGGGAGAGCAGCTGAGGGGCATTGAGTACAGAGGAACAGAGAAGGCAGAGATTATGTCGAGAGAGCAGTGCAACAGCCAAGGAGGGTGACACAAAGCCAACAAGGGCTCACATAGGGCCACGCAGAGGCAGCCAAGAGCTGCGCAGAGCACTAAAGGGGCCAGTGTAGCTGATGCAGAGGCTCTCAGAGTTGACGCAGGGTCTCCTGGGGCTGACGCAGGCCAAGAAAGGCTGACGCAGGGCCAGCGTGAGATAGAGAGGGGCTGACGCAGTCTAGATTGGGCAGACGTTGGGGTTGTAGGAGCAGTTTTGTGCTGAGGAGCTGCCGGAAGGGTTTTCCGGGGTTTCAGCCAGGAGATTTCTCTCAAACTGTGAGGTATAGCTGCTAAGGAAATTCTCTGTTGGGTAGGCCAGTTATGGCACCCAGATTGTACTCTGATATTGCTTAATAAGAAAACCCTCAGATAGCTGCACCGATTTTCCCGCATTGGGTTTTTCCGGGGACATTGGTCCAAAAAATAATGGTGTGATGTGGTGTGTTTGTTCTTGTTTCTTTTAGTTGCTGATCTGTAATATGTTGAACATGCACTGGTGTTTATTTTCAGTATTTACTATGTAAATAACTTGTTAAAGAAAAATAACAAGTAGGTAGGAATAAATCAAAAAAATTGCATGAGGGTTTCTAAACTAAGTAAACTTAGAAAATTCAACAAAACGCTGGCGAAAGAACATTAAAAACACATGCCTCTTTGGTTTCTGAGATTCATAACACTTTATTTGCTGCATATGAAGTCAAAATAATGTGTTGCCAAAGACAACACATAGTGAACACAGAAGGCTTTTCCAACAACTACCTGCATGACAGCTTTTGAAGTCTTGATGATGTACTTTTTAAAAACAGAATGGGAAAGTTGTCATCCTATGGGATTTTTTAATAGCTGTTTTTTTTGTACTTCTAGAGCTGGAATTGAATTCCACCAGCTCCTTGTTGGTTAGGGAGTTTAAGAACCATCTCTGAGCCAGTCCTTGCCTTCAAACAGGTCATTTTCTGTGTGTGCACAGTTTGGTCTAAAGCAGGTTGCACTGCATTTTGATAATTCTACAGCCTGGAATTGGATTCTGTGAGCTCCATAATGATCAGTGACCTCAAAAATTGTGTGCAAGCCATTCTCTGCACCTGAATTCCTCACTTGGCTGGTGAGCATAATTTCACTAAAGGTGGGTTCCACCGGATGTCATACTTCTGAATGTCAGAAATAGATTCTGTTAGTGCCCTGATGATCAGTGACTCCAATAAAATGTCTGATCCACTTCCTGTGTTCAAATATGTTATTTGGATGATTTGCATGTTTTGACCCACGGTGGGCAGCACAGGCAAAACCCAGTGTTGTGCAGCGAGCCTTTTTAGGCAACAGCAGTCTCAAGAGTCATTTTAATATTTTTGGCACAATGATGTAATCTGTTTAAATTTAAGAGAAAACCACATATTATAGACCATGTAAGCTGATTTCTGAATTTTTTCATGTGTAGCTAGATTGTTTTGAAAAATGGCTTCATGTTTGACTTTGTAAGAGTTGGGTTGGACAAGTTAGTAGATACAACCTTTTTGGCGTTTTAAATGGGTTATGATTTGTAATGTTTGTTTTTGCAAGTTTATCATTTGAGCTTTATGTCCCAGAGGATGGGTGAAGCTTTCACCCGGAACTTTGGATGCCTCAACGAGATCACAATGTTCCAGAAGTTTTCATCATCATGTTCTTAACTGTGAAATTTTACATGCTAAAAAAAAGTTTACCACACATCACAATATATTGCTTTATGCCTTCTTCTCTGTTAAACTAAATATATTCATTAAGCCACAAGTGCTTTCATGTCTTGAAGTAATAGCAATTCATGGCATAGTGTGATTTTATGTTTTTATTATGTTAATTTCATTTTTTTTTGAATTTGCTGAATGAATATGGAGTAACAAGATTGATATTGTTGAATTGTAGGTTTTGGAAGGGCTAGATCCAGTAAGAAAGCGGCCAGGGATGTACATTGGAAGCACTGGGCCTCGTGGTCTCCATCATTTGGTTTCTACCACAAGCTATATTCTTCTCAATTTGTTTATGTTAATGAACACCAACCCCTGTTTTCAAATGTTTTCTGAAAGCACTGATTTCATAAATGTTGTTTGAGACAAGGTTTATGAAGTTTTGGACAATGCCATTGATGAGGCTCAAGCTGGTTTTGCCACAAACATCGATGTTATTATCTTCCTTGATGGTTCAGTTAGCATCACGGATGATGGTCGAGGGGTATGCATTTATAGCTAACCTGGCATCTCCATGTGAATAGTGGTTTGAACTTTGAATATTATATATTTCTATGCTTATTCTTGTGCATGTGACTAAGTAACAATGTCGACGGTCTGTTAAATATTTTTGATTGACATGCATTTGTTTTAGTGTTGTGTTTAGCACTTTTGGTATCGAAGTCTTTTAGAAGAAAAAACATTGTCAAAATACAGGCTGATGAACTTCTAAATTCTAATTTATAAAAAATTAAAAAGCAATTGAGTAATTAGTCGACCGGACTTTTTCTTACTTCGTACTGTTGCCTATGCACTTTATAAGATATTATTGATTAGAAACGTCATTTGTAAAAGATGACATGCATGAAATAAAAGGTCTTGAAGGATATTTGTTTATAACTTTATGTTAAATGTGATATTTTACTACTCATAGTTATTTGTACCATGGTTACATAGTAACAATATTCGGGCATATTGGTCTTTTCTGTACAAAATGTTGGCAGCAGTATGAATTTTGACATATTTTCTATACAGTAAGGATACTAAATCTCCTACCCACAAACCCAAGAAGGACCTTAAAGTTACTAAAAACCTATACATGTCCACTAATTTGCCATTTCAGGGAGTGAATTGATTCTCTGTTCTGTTGTCCATCACTGAAACTGAAATTCGTCCAAGACAACGTGATTTCTCCATTGCTTTCTGAAATCTAAATCTATCTGGAGAGAAGACTTTCTGGGCTGCATATAATTGTATTTTTGGGCTGTGTTTCTGCCAATGTGATTTGTGCTTCTAGGCTGTGACAGCACAGTCACGTGCTTCCCTTTTGAGCTGCATTTCACCATTCAAACTGCCAGATTCAAACTTCATCGCAAGTGTCCAGTTAATGCTTAAGTTTAGTGTTTATCCTTCCCAAGTTTATCATGCACATGAATGAATTGTTCCGTTAATCCGTCGGTAGAATTTGTTTGGCTCATGGCTTTCATATTCAAACAAATAAGATCGTGTTGAGGCTGTCATGTATTTTGATTGCTCTTCGAAGTGAAATGTAAAAATATTCAAGTATTATCCTTTTACTTTAGTGTATGGTTTATGTTACTTGGTCAATCTAATGAATGAACACGGAACACAAGGGATGGTACTAGTAAAGAGGAATTCGATTACATGTAGAAGATTAAAATTCTAGCCACATTAGTGTAGAAAACTAACATACTAGTTGGTTATCTATCTATGCAAGAAAGGCTTAAATTTCACCCATGGCCTAATTTTCCGTGCTTGTTCTTTGGAAACTATTTGCCAATTTCCATTTTTTCCAAAAACGATTCACCCAAGTTCTACAGGATAGAATTAGTTTACTGTAAAAATCGTCGAATTTTTATAGAAACTATGTAAAATCCTTAGCAATTAGAATATATTTACAATTTGCATATTAGGGACAGTAAGATTCACCAAGGTTTCTACTTTTTAAGATTAATTTCCATCCTTTAAAATTAACCAATGTTGCTAGCATTGTGTCGATGAATATATCGCCAAGGGTCTGCAAAGGGGAAATGTTGTAAATATTCCCAACTATCATGAAATATTGGCAAAATTAAAACAATACAAAATGAGCCAGAAACACCCCAAAAAAGTGACTTAAATTGCCTTGGTCCATGGGCAGGTGATATTGTCGATCATCACGTGATGTTATTGCGATATTTATGATATTATCACCATCTAACAATGTTGCAACGTTTATTAGTGATAATATCGGCTTAGTGGAAAAAATTCGTAATTTTGCGATATTATCGCGATGTTGGCAACACTATTATCCTTGCAATTAGAACGGGTCATGTGTACTGTTCATACTCTGAATTTACAGAAATTTGAAAATATAAAATAAGATATTAGAGGGTGATGGGTGAAGCGATTAATCAAAGAATAAATGCTACTTCTAAAGTCTGAATGGTTTATGTATATTTATAAATTTTCTAAAATTTGAAATAAAATGTGTTTTTTCGTATTTACAAGATGTTTACTTCTGAAATGGAACTGCACTAAGTTTTATTCATTACACGGTTTTTCCATACCAAATCATATTTGTACTCCTATGTTACTGCTACGATTTCTACTAACCATCTGTATGATAGAGCAATATTTAATCATTTTGTTAAAACCCTTTATAGATTATTCTGGTTCATTACTTTTATTGTTAGTATTTTATTAATTATGCATTGTTTTCTTGAGCGTACCACTGAGTAAAAATGTTGATTCACAGCTAAATTTCTTTGATGGATGTGCATTTCATTTTAGTTTTGTGTTGTAGCATTTTGGGTATCAAAGTCAAAACTATAGAAGAAAATATTATCTATATATTGTTAGATAAACTTCGGTCCAATGAAAATCAATTGAGTCAGAGTAAATGAGTCTATGTAATTGAGTAAATGAATCTACCTATAAAAAAGGCTTTTTGTCAGCCAATCAAACTGTTGCCTTCTAGCGGCTTTGTTGCACTTTATAAAATCTTATTGATTAAAAGTGTGTTTTTGAAGAGTTGAAATGTACAAAGTAAATTGGCTTTATGATACTTGTTACTGTTAGATATAATATTCCAATATTTATTGTTGTACTTCTATGTTAACGATAGTTATGTACATTAGAGCATATTTTATGATTTTGTTAAAAGCCTCTTTAGAATAGCCTAGTGCATTTCTTTTACCGTTACCATCTTTCTTGCTTTGTTGTTAATTGCTTTATTAAAATATTTTCTTTTATAGGATGTCATACTTGAGTAATTTGGATAACAGAAGTTAGGGCAATAAATGTATTAGTGATCATGCATTCTTTATATTGTGGCAAAAATTGAAAGAGCTTCCACTTAACATTTATGTTTTTGTACGTAAATTTCGACATATTTGTCATGTCATTGATACTTTTTCTTATACATTATTTTCATCGTATTTGATGCAGATTCCCACAGATTTACATCCTGTTACACAGAAATCTGCTTTAGAGACTGTTTTGACGGTATGTGCTTTTACTTCTGAATATAGTGATTTTACAAGAGCATATTTATTTTTCTCCAACATAAGATGGAAAGACTTTCTTTCACAAGTTCATCATCATGAGCTTTCTGCCTTAGTTATGGCCTTAATGGGTGATGATAAAATTGTATTGTCCGTGTCTCGTGTCTTGATACTGGTATATAATTTTTATTGATTATACCACATTGATAATTTGGGAGTCAAGATAGGTATTGAATTCTTTTTGGTGATGATATGTTGGAGCACAATATCTTTCAGAGGATTACCACGACCACCTTTTGGGAGTCAATAGCTTTATTAAGTATATATTGGCTGCATTGTGGTATTAATGCCTTTGAGTTAATTATAAGCTTTGGGGGACAGTGACCGATATTGTTAGTCACTTTTCTTCAGTTTTAAAATATGAATGGTGATGAATATTTGGACTTGTGTAGCCATAAGTTAATGAGCAAGGTACCATGTGTGATCTTAGCTGCATGTATAATGTGGTAATGCATGTCAAGAGACATTGATGATGTGTGATCTTAGCTTCATGTATAATGTAGTAATGCATGTCAGGAGACATTGATGATGTGTGATCTTAGCTGCATGGATAATGTCGTAATGCATGTCAAGAGACATTGATGATGTGTACCCTTGGCTGCATGGGAACCTTGGTGCTGAGCATGTTTTTTCTCTAATGTGAGACTTTTAATATGACAGATAATCCCCAGTTACTGTTAGAGTTTGAGTATGAAGCATTTTATGTTGACTTGCTTGCCTTCTATGTGTGTGTGGGTGTGTTCTTTTTGTTTCTTTAATAATGTGCATGTGTGAGTGTGGTTGCAAGGTGTGAGGCAATGTGATCCTCTATAGTCCTTGTGCTCTCTCGTTTGTACTTTTGGATGCCTATAGAATAAAGTGGATAATTTTGTTGATCGATGGCATTCTTTATAACAAGATTTTGTTAAGGAAAACCCCGATACCCCATTACTACATTCATATTGACCAATTTCTTTTAGATAATAAGGTGGTGTAATGTCCTCTCCTAATTAATTTCGCAAGGGAGAATGAAGTAGCCTATCCAACCTTGTAGGCTGTAGTCAATTATAAATGGGGAAACCCATTATTCAATGTTTTGGTTTAACATTGGGTAAATTGGTTTAATTAGAGGAAAAACTTGTGAAAGAAGCCAAATTGGGGCAAAGTGGAGGGAAATTTGTTAGCCCCTCAAATTAAATTCAGGAAAAGAGACCCTGAAGGGTATCTATAAATAAGAGAGGAGAATCATTTCCCTAATCATGGTTGGTGGATATTTCGATTTTGTGAGCTGAGGGTCTTGAGAGTTTTAAGACCCCTTTATTTTGGATTGGTTTTGGTGGTGGAAGATTCCACCCTAGCCAATCACTCTCACTATTTTGTTTGGCATAATTTTCTGAGGCATCTTTCATCTGGTTTTGGCAAGCAAGGGGAGATTTCTGTGAATTTTTTGGTTTGAGGAGCAATTTTGTGGCACTGTGTTTGTCTAAGGCAGTTTAGGGCAGTGAAGTGTATTTGGGTAGTGTTGACCACTCCGCGTCAACAACCCTATAGCAATGTACATTCTCACAAGAAGATTCCTATTACCCACCACTTCGTGGGTGATATCACCAGGAGAATTTTTTCTCGATGATGAACCTTAACTGGCAGCCAACAACCCCTTGCAGCCTCCTACTAGCTTGTTGTGCTATTTCTTTGCCACCTGAGCCAGCCATGTGGTCCCTCACCCACCTGTACTAATCGTATGTTTGAAGGTGGACCTCTCAAATCTAAAGGCATGTCTTGTCATTTGGTAATTGAGTATTGGGTTTACTTATCATGGATACTTCTGGGTATGGATTGATGGGGGTTTTGGCGGAAAGGGTGGGCTTAGTTTGTGCTCTTGTCCCCTCGATCTCTTTTGGATGTTACCGTTGGATCTTAGTGTCGTGGGATCTCCTTTATTGGCCATTTGGTTCTAGGGTGGTACTACTTGGGAAACCTCGACTTTGGGTGCGTGGTCCCACTCCTTTACCCTTATATATTACTTCCTTTCCACTCACTATACCCCATTCATCATTTCTCCCACCTGGGTCCACATTTGCATTCTGGGTCCACATAGGGCCAGCATCCCTATCCCCTCGCCCCCACCTTGCGTTAGGCCTTGAATGATGCCCTTGAGGTTGAAGCAGTTAAAAGAAAAAGAAAAAAGCATAAGTGGCCACATTTAAGATGAAATTGTACAACAAAATGCAAAAGTGGCTGGGACAAAATAATTAGCACGCAGGCAAAAGCCAATAAATGAGATCTACCCCGATCCATGGTCATCACCCTGGTTCCATAGGCCCTAGATGAGCCTCCTTTATCATTCAGGAACCCATGATTTTCCCGACCCCTAGAGGGAAATGAATTGCCCTACCTTAAAGGGGGTAGTTGCTGCTATATCTTACACATCATGTTCTTGCCCTTTGAGCCCTGAGCAGTTAACTAAGGAAAATTCATAAAAGGCAAAAGGCATATTAAAAAGGGTAAAAAAAATTCAAGGTTGGATCACTTCATGTACCACGATTGCTCCCTCCTACACATTACATACCCAGGTGTGGGCTTCCCCTTATCTAGCTACCCTTATGCCCCAATATGTGGCCCAGGATTACCCCTCTCATTCCCTACTCCATTGCACTTATTTATCAATTGCTACCATTTGGGAATCCAATTTTCCCAAGGATTATAGGGATTGAGAACCTCGTCTATAAGCCTATTCCTTCTTCCTCAACCCTCCAATCCTCACCCCTTACCCCTGGAGGACCAAGTCCCTTGCTTAAAGAGCAAGCATGTTCCGTTCTTCACCCCATCCTTGGGAAAGGGCTTCCAAGGTTACATTCCACCTATCCATTGACATATACTTTACAAGCTAAGTCACATGACACGAGGACACGAGACACGAAGGACACGTAAATACGAGTATTCAATACGAAACGCAACGACCTGGAAACAGGACATGGGGGACACGTTTTATATATATTTAATAAAAATATATATATATACCGAAATATAGTTTTTTATCCATATTAAATTGCAGGTTGCAACTTATCTAATCAAATTAAAATATAATTACTTCTCAAAGTTCATAGTTCACTTTAAAAAAATAAATAGAATCAAAATTTACTATTTAGAAATTAGAATGTGATATGCTTGGTCTTGATTCTTGAATATTCAATGTTCATTGTTCATGTACAACTTACAAGCACATAAGAAAATAACTAAAGTCTAATCCTATTGATTTCCTCTGCCCCTCTTGCGAGAAAATGCCACAGCTTTCCCTTTCCCTCTAGATGTAGACGTTGGTGCTGGTGGAGTTGGCAGTGGAGTTTGCTATGCTCTAGAAGCTGAAGAACTAGAAGTAGGAGCTATAGGAGGTAGACCACATCCTCTACTGGTGGCAGGGGTAGTCCGGGCAGGTGGTGTCACCTGGAAACATTACAATCTCCCAATCTTGAAATCCTGAAAAACTGATAAGTCTGCTGCATTTTGAATGAAATCTAAAATTCTACTTTCTCCATATGAAATCCAATGAGGCCGGAACCACTCTCAAACATCCTGAGTCATTTCATGGTAATGTTAAAAATTTAAGTAAAAGGATGAAAATGAAGATCAAGGAGAATGTCACTTTTACTTTAAGAATTTAACATTACCATGAATAGCATATCAATACTAGGGCCTACACTTGATCATTAAGCTGCCCCACTCAAAAATTATTTGTTTCTTTCAAAAAAAATTGCAGCTTATGCAGGCAACGTTTTCTACCAACGAAATACGCGTTTTCCAAATTCAGGACACGATGAAAATCGGCGAATACGTATTCCATTTTACAGGACACGATAAAAACCGTATTCGACACGTATTAGGGCCGTTTTCGTGTCCAGTACGTAAAATACGGGACATGGGACCCTGGAGGACTTGTCCTGTGACTTAGTTTACAAGTGATCGCTACACTACCGAGACTCCTCCCATCGGTGAAAGTCCGTAAAGAACATAGAGACTTAGCTATGGTGACAGTGGCCTAAGCCTCCACAATTGTCCTTATCCTAGCAGTTGCTCTCTTAGGAACCCCTTTTAGGTCCCCTTCTGGTTTGAGTGGTAACAATTCCATCATGCTCGAGTAGTGAAGATTATCCAGATTTCATCATCATTTTCAATCAGCATTTTGTAAAAGTTGTAAACCCGTTTTGCAAGTTTTTAATGTAAATGATTATAGTAAGACCATCTATGTATGTAACAACCTAGGTAATCCTACCTTTTTGGTGATGATTTCTATCTTAGGAGGTTTTTCATGTCACCGATTCATGTGTGTTTCTAAACATGGATGATCGATAAAGTTTTTCCCTCCAGCCTCACCCCAAAGCTAGGGTGGATTTTGTTGTCAAGATCTTAGATGAGTCCTAGTGTTCTAGTCGAGTCTCTGTAGAAGTAATTTGGGAGTAATTTAAGCTAATTGACTAAATTGCTTTATTACAAATTATTTGGTCTACTAGATCATATTTGAGCTACAGAATTGGGTAAATAATTGAGGGTCTATAACGAACGGGTGTTCCCCCTTCATATATTAAATTGTAATATCTTGATGTAAAATTTTTTTAGTGCATTGTCCCTCATATCTAGACACCATGGCTAAATTATTTGTGGGTTGGAAAAATTATTAATCCCCCCATGAGTCCATTAATTAAATTTCCTGGCAAAAATAAATTAAAATCCAAAGCCAAAAATTTAATTAATTTGAAGTCCTAGAAAAAATTAAATCTCTAAATTTTAAAATTCGTGGAGTCTAGAAGAATTAATTTTTGGAGGTCCGCGGGCAAGGGAATGTTGAAAATTTCAAGAGATTTTGGACCCTTGGACCTTGGTAGTTAAGTCAAAGTCAATTTTTTTGAGGAAATCAACTCAAAATAATTAATTATGAGTCCATTAAAATTCAATTAAATGAAAAATTTGAATTTCCTCAAAAAATAAAATAATTTCAACGGAGGAGATTAAAAGATAATTAAATCTTTTTGAATGGTTGGGATTATTTTAACGGGGATCAAGCCAACTAGCCGTTGGAGAATTAATCTATAAATTAGAAGTCATTTGTCATTCGAAAGGATCCGATGATTGAGTCGTGTACTAGCTTTTGAAGCTCTCTTGTAATATTTTTTTTGCAATAATACAACGTACAACACAAAGTCTTTGGGGTTTTATTTGATAGTAGTTTTCCTCTCCGATGTGTTATGGTAATATTGTTCTTAATATTCTGCTGATCTTATTTGATAAGTTGCTGGTTAATGGATTTCATAGAGTAATCTATTGCACAGGTATCTTGCTTAGATTATTGGGTTTAAAGTAGCATTACAATTCGATTTGATTAGCAGACACCTCTAATCTTTGAAAATTTAATCACTATTTTGTATCTCTATTGGTTTAATAGCTTAAATTCCAAGTGTGTAGAAATCATTCGTATTCAGAAATTGAGTGTTTGGGGAAGTCCTCGATTGGACCAACCGACTCCCGAGACATGATCTGGAGAGCCTTTCTGATTAAAATCCTAAGATTATCTAACAAATTTCTTTTTACAAGGGTTTTCTGGGTTAGTACCTAAATTAATTTTTTTATTTATCTTTAATAAATTCTGCTAAATAGTTAGATTTGGCTAGCAAGAGCCTGAAATCTACAGATATGGCAGCGAAGTTGGATTCATACTCCTCAGATCTGATAGATCTGTAAATTTAATTGTGTAAATCTTTAGAAATTTTAAATTTTATTTTCTAAGTTGGGATTTGGGTTTCAATTTATTTTTTTGTATATATGTAGGATCTCAGATTTTATTTTTGTTTTGTGCAGATTCATATCTGAAGATTGTCAAGGAAAATTCGGGGTTTTGAGGCAGATCTACTGTGAAAATTCCTAGATCTAACAATCTCAAGAACCTTACCGCAACCAACCGAATCTACTTCACCTGGATTGTAAATTCTGTTACAAGCTTATTTCAGATTTCTTTTTGAAACATTGAAGTAAATTACTGAAGCAACCTACACCAAATTAATTATGATTCTGAAACATGGAAACTGAGCAAGGAATATAGAAACACGTAGGACAAAATTATTTTTCGACAAAAGTCCTAGGAAAAACCCAATGTGGGAAAATCAGTGCAACAACTCTGAGGGTTTATTATTATTAAGCAGTAGCAAAATTTGAATACATCATTGACTACCTCACAAGGTCATTCAGTTACAGAGAGAAATACTGGCAAAAGCTTTGCGAGTTTTACCTCACACAATCACTAAGAAATCTTCGCTGATCCAACCCCAAATTGACTGCTCCTCGGCTTTTCTGGCTACCTCTGCACAGTGCCTGCGTCAGCCTAGCATCAAGCTCTCTGGTTGCTGCGTCACTTCTTTGGCTGGTCTATCTGCTACCCAGGAGATTCGATTTCTGCCTCCTGGTCTCACACCCTGACTTTCGGCTTCTGAAAATCGGATTCCTCTGCAGATTTTAGACTCCTCTCTCTCCCTTTGCGCTGGTTCTGCGTGACCCTTCTGGCCCTGTGTTAGCCTCTGCGTCAAGGCTTTTGGATCACTCATTGCCTCTCTCTACTGATGTATCTCAGGGTGAGAATCTCTCTCCGGAAGCTGCTATCCTTTCCCCTCAACTGCAAGAGATTTCTTCAATTGATTTTTCCTCTTGAGAACATGTCACTTCAAAAAATCGATTTTCTCTATCTCTCTATGTGTTTTCCAAATGACCCTCATGCCCTTTCTTATATCTTCCTGTTGGACAACCAACGGCCTAGATTAAAACACAATCAAAAGCTTAGATCATTTTGGCTTGATCCGTGGCTTTTTCTAGAAGTTTCACCCCTGATTAGATTAATACCCATTAATATTTTAGTTTTCCTAAGTTTAGATTTAGGAACCATATTAAAAATATTAATTATTTTAATAAAATCACTTCTGGGTGGAATTTCCCAAAATTCTTTCTGGGTTCTTTGGAATACCTGTGCCCAAGCCTCCTTGCAAAATTTGAGGTTTAGAGCATATCTGATGCTACCCCAAATCAACACTCCCTCTTAGCAAGGAATGTGCTCTAGCAATACATTGCTATTGCATACTGCTCTGACTCTGAAGCATTGTTCTTTGCGCTGCTGATGTTTGACATGCTGTGCACCAACTACTGCGCTGCTGCTGCTACTGTACTGTTGTCTTTGACACTGCCACTGCCAATGCTACATCTGTACTGCAACTCCCTCTCAAACGCCGCATCTGATATGCTGCTAGCACTGCCATTGCTAACACTGCATCCATACTGTAACTCAGTTGTTGAGAAAAGGAACTCAAAACACCCAAAACTGGACAAGTATCCAGTGGATACACCTTGGTGCTGAAATCCTGACTGTTATTAGTCCCACGCTCTCTTCTGAAGCCACTGCGCTGCTGAAGCTTTGCACTGTGCCTCCTTGCACTACTGCCTTTCTACTCTACGCTACTCACATTCTGGTGCTACCAACCACTGCATCTGTCGAATCAACACTCCATGGCACCAACTGAAGCTCCACCATCCCACTACTACTGATCATGGGCTCTTGTAGCAAGGTGATGATCCAAGAGGTGGGTTCCTCAAGGATCTTTCCCATCTGTAACTCGATCGAACTACAGTTCTATATCAGCCCATCTCCCTCTTGGAGGTATCTTGGCTGTCATGGCGAACTCCTCCTCTTGTTTGATCTTTGCGACTGCAACCTTAGGATCATACTTCTCATACTTGTCCTTTTTCTTGAAAGGACACTGGGATGCATAGTGGCCCATCTCGCCACATTTGAAGCACTTCACCTTGGAGACATCATTCTTTCGTCTCTATTGCCCCTGCTATCCCTTCGATGCAAGGGCTGCATTATCCTCCTCCTCTACTTTGGGCTTCGACCCACTGCTGCTGTTGCTCCTGTCAAGTTTGACCTTGAGCAAGTCTCTTCTCAGCTCTTCTTGTTTCAGAGCCGCCCACATCGCGTCCCAATTTGGTAATGCTGCTTTGCCCAGGATACTCTGGACAAAGATTTGCCACTCATCCGAGGTAGAATTTAGAGCCAGTCTCACTAACTTCGAATCCTGAGGTGTATGCCTGCAGTTGATAGCTCATCATGGGTCTCCTTCAGTTTTGTGAGGAACGGATCCACATGTTCTCCCTTCTGCATTTGAGCAGATCTCAGCTTCTGCTCTAAGTACATCTTCTGCTGCTCGGAAGATCCTTGATACAATGTGGCCAAGGCATCTCACATCTCCTTAGCGATTCCTTTGCTTGCAATGTGGCACACCACGTGATCCTTGACTCCATTCAGGATCATCCTCTTCGCCTTAGCCATCTCAGCTCTGTACTTCTTCAGCGGATCTGCATTCGCCGAGATAACTACTACATTATCAACATACGTCTTGAGGGCATGCCCATCTAGAAGGAAAGTCATCCTAGCCTTCCAGATGGCATAGTTGGAAGCCCCGTCCAACCTGTCCTGATCCCTCAATCCACTGGTTGCCATATCCTCCAAAAAATGTCGAACAACTCCCTCTTTCTCCCTACTGCGTAGCTTCTAGGCTAGCTTATGCACTCCCTGATGGAGCTGGTAAGCTGCTGCTCCTCTGCTGCTCAACAAATGAGAAATACTAATTTCCTTGGCAAGAAATCACTGAGGAAGTATTCCCTCACTATGCGATTTGCTTCTTCCTTCCGAGGGCTTTTCTGCCTAGCACTCAGCTTGTAGAAACTGCGTCCCTCTAGATCTGCATGGCTATGCGTAACTCCCTCTACCTTGGCAAGTTTTCTATCTGGCAGTCTTACCTCTCTGTTGGCTCACTCAGAGAGAGACATCCACGAAAATATAGCCCTCATGGCTAGAACTGCTCTATCCCTTAGGGGATTCGAACTGCTGCTTGCTGTAGCAAGTTGGCCCTTGCTTCAGTGCTAGATCTGCTCTTCCTTGTTTCACATCAACAACTCCGATACCATGTGAAAATTCCTAGATCTAACAATCGCAAGAATCTTACCATAACCAGCTGAATCTACTTTACCTAGATTGTAAATTCTGTTACAAGCTTATTTCAAATTTCTTCTTGAAACATTGAAGTAAATTACTGAAGCAACCTACACCAAATTAATTATGATTCTGAAAGATGGAAATTGAGCAAGGAAAATAGAAACACATAGGACATAGTTATTTTTAGACAAAAGGTCCTTGGAAAAACCTAATGCGGGAAAACCGGTGCAACCGCTCTGAGGGTTTATTATTATTAAGCAATAGCAAAATCTGAATACATCACTGAATACCTCACAGGGTTATTCGGTTACAGAGAGAAATGCTGGCAGAAGCTTTGTGAGTTTTATCTCACACAATCACTGAGAAATCCTGGCTAGTCCAGCCCCAAAATGACTGCCCCCGACTTTTCTGGCTGCCTCTGCGCTACCTCTGCGTAGTGCTTGCGTCAGCCTAGTGTCAAGCTCTCTGGGTGTTGCGTCACTTCTCTGGTTGGTCTATCTATTGCCCAGGAGATTCGAATTTTGCCTCTCGGTCTCACACCCCGGTGTCCGGCTTCTAAAAATCGAATTCATCTGCATATTTCAGACTCCTCTCTCTCCCTCTGCGCTGGTTCTGCGTGGCCCTTCTGGCTCTGCATCAAGGCTTCTAGATCATTCACTGCCTCTCTCTACTGATGTATCTCCGACTGAGAATCTCTCTCTCCGGAAGCTGCTATCACTGCCCCTCAACTGCAAGAGATTTCTTCAATTGATTTTTCCTCCTGGGAACTTCTCACTTCAGAAAATCGATTTTCTTTCTCTCTGTTTGTTTTCCAAATGACCCTCAAGCCCCTTCTTATATCTCCTTGTTGGACAACCAACGACCTAGATTAAAACACATTCAAAGGCTCAGATCGTTTTGGTTTGATCCGTGGCTTTTTCTAGAAGTTTCACTCCTGATTAGATTAATAACCATTAATATTTTGATTTTCCTAAGTTTAGACTTAGGAACCCTATTAAAAATATTAATGATTTTAATAAAATCACTTATGGGTTGAATTTTCCAAAATGCTTTCTGGGTTCTTTGGAATACCCGTGCCCAAGCCTCCCGGCAAAATTTGAGGCTTAGAGTACATCCGATGCTACCCCAAATCAACATCTAGGCCCCAGAGGGCAAGATCTAGCCTCAAATTTTTGGCTGTAGGGATACAGAAGAATGACGAAATCAGTCATTTGAAGGTTCAGATCTGAGGTTTTCATAGTAAATTCTGAGAACAATTTGAAGTCGAAATACATCAGTTTGAGATATAATTTTTGGGCAATTTTTTTTGTTTTTAAAATTTTTGGGGCCCTAGGTCCACCATTTTCTCCTCCCTCTTATTTGCTGTTCCCTCGACTTCGAAAACCTTTGCTCCATTGCATTTTCGAAAGCCCTCCTTCTCTCATCAAAGTCCCTTATCCCCTCATGGCTCTCATTCCTTAGCGTTTTTTTCCTAACCCTCATGTTCTTTTCCTCTGCATACCACTCTTCCTTTCTCCTCTGCTAGCCTGCAGTCCCTTCTCCTTTCCTAGCCCACATCCCTTCTCCTTTCCTGGCCCACATCCCTTCTCCTTTCCTAGCCTGCGTCCCTTCTCCTTTCTGCATCACGTTTTGTTACCCTTTTCCCTCGTTTCCTGCTCCCTCCTTCTCCTTCATGCATCTCTTGTCTCTCATGACGTGAGCTCTTCCTTGTTCTCTTATGCATACCCTAGCTCCTACCTTGTCACAACTCCTCTCGATTCCTTAACTCGACAACCCTCCCTTCTGCGTGCGAATTTCTTCCAGCCCTTTTCTCTGCATTGTGTTTCCTCAATCTGCGTCCCTTCTCATCCTTAGACCTGTTGCTCCCTCGTCCCTCCTTCCTTGGCCGACAACTCCATTGCTCTCCCTCACGCCTTGGACTTCTGAAGCATTATCTGATTTAATTTTTGAAGTGGCTTTTGGCCCTTTAAAAATTAAATTAATTATTTCTCTTTCCCTAACATTTATCACATTAATCTTTTGATGCGTTGGTCAATAAAAAAATCATTTTTATTTTTATTTTATGACCATTATCACAAATAACAAAAATAACTTCATTTTTGTTGTTGTTGTTGTTGTCTCTAATGTGTGACACAAATTTTAATCTAAAGTTCCTTTTTTTTTGAGTTTTTTGTGATAGAGGTTTTGGGGCCTTAAATCTCTAAAATTTTTGAGGGGAAAAAATTTAAATTTTTTATATAGTCAAGGCAAACATAAATTTGTAAATTTTTTTTCTGAGTTTGACTATAGAAGATGATATATATATATATATATCTTTTTGGATGTGAAACATTAGAAAAATTAATAAGTTCCAGAATTATTTGAAGAGGTGTTTGTTCAGTAAATTGGCATTAATTAGCATCTAAATTTCTTTGTTATCTTGAATATTAAATCGTTGAAATTTAAGTGCTTAGGCTTTCATTATCTGCATGCTTCAGCTAAGTTTTGAGATCATTGATTTTAATGTTTGATATTTATTGAGATCACTCACTATCTAAAAGGGAAATTAATTCTAAGTTTGGATTTATTTACTTAAATTGTTGGATATTTCTTGAATTAGTTTTGAGAGTTTTTCGAGTAATTGTGATCAACATTTTTCTTGAGTACTTTATCGTGGACTTGTGGAAAATTGTATATCTTTCGATTCTTGAAATTGAGTATTTTGAGCATCTGCATAATTGGGATTTTTCATTAAATTTTCGCTTAAGTACTTAGCATTTAACTCAGAATAAATCGTAATCTAAGTGCTTTGAGTCTTTAACATCTCGCTTCACTAAAACTCCTTATAAATTCTCTTTGCATTCAACATTCTCGGTTAATCTTGAATTTAATAATCAACCCCCAAGCATAAGTTGGGTTGAAAGAAAGATAATAACACCTTTGTGTCTTCTCTTGAGAAGTCTAGTCTTTTTAGTGTCTAAAACGGTGACCTTGCAGTCATCAGAGCCACAACCTCTGCAGGACCGGAAGCAACATATATGTTAGATTTCAAGGAGAGTGATCATTAATCACACCCTCATGTGCTTCACCTTGTCTTCTCTCTTCGAAAAAAATTAAAAAAATATCCTTTTCTTTATAAAAGATCTTCTAATCCCTTTTTTAATATTAATACTTTTTCTTTTATGTAGATTATTATATCTCTCTGGTTATTTAATATATACTTTATTCTTCAAAACTTCGTATATATATATATATATATATATATATATATATATATATAAATATAATGTCCTTATATATGAACTTTGAGAATTTCTCGTGTTTCTTTTCCCAACTAGTCTTTTTTATAAAACCAACTTTTCTCACTAAGAATTGGTCCCTTATTCTTTTTAAATAATATTGTTCTTAAGTTAATTCCAAATATATATATATATATATATATATATATTTATCTTTATAATTAATTTAACCTAGTAAGGGGTTTATTTTCCTGCGACTGTACGATATGATAGGAACACAAATTGTTTAGCCAAAAACAAATTAATACTTCATGCAATTCATACCAACCAGTGTTACTTGGGAGCGGGAGCGGAAGCGGGAGCGGGAGCGACCATTTTCAGAAGCTCCCGGTTCGGGAGTGAATCCCGGAGCGATTTTTTAAAAATATATATATTTTTTATATTTTTTAATTTTTGATACATATATGTCAACAAAAACATGTAGAATGATGAAATAGACATAAAAAACATAAAAAAACATAAATTGATCATTGAACCATATCACATCAATCATCTAGAAATTATAATCGTCATCAACCTTAGTAAAATAATAAATTAAAATAACATTCAATTCAATAACATTTATCATCATTGATCACCAAAGTAACAAGTTGTACTTGTAAGCCAAGTTTAACCATTACAAGAAGTAATATCGAAGATATTTCTAAGTCCTAACTTCTAACTGTTAACATGATATGAAATGTTAAAAATTTATAAAATGAAACATGAATAATGAGATGAAATGAAACAACTTTAGTCTTTCACAAAGCATCATATTCATAATTCACAATCATTACCAATGAGTTATAATTGCCAAGGCCCAACTTCAAACTTCAAATTTTCATTGTCACAGTGATATAATGTTTACAAAAAATATCATAATGTCATAATGATATGAAAGAGTCAAGAGTCAAGAGTCAAGGACTCAAAACTCAACACTGAACAGTTATGAAAACTAAAGTGACAAGTCTAATAGAAACTAAAAAAGACAAGTAAACTGTAAATCTACAAGTGGCCCTTGCCACGAGAGTCTCCAGGAGTATAAGTAGGTCGTGGCGGTCTTCTAGGAGTCTCCCGCCCAGACCGACGACCAGAACTAGAGCCTCCACGCGAGGGTGTCGATGGAGGTGGCGACAGCAATGGAACAAGACTCGGGCCCCGAGAACTGCTACTGGATGGTGGAGGTGGAGGTGGCATGGCTGTTGCAGTTGCTTCAGCTTCATCCCGTATAAGCTCATCTTCTAGTTCTTCCATATGTACAATGCCATCCTCCAAATTGTCGTCCTCAGGGTGATTGTCCCAAATTTTATATGTGGGATCTTCATTAGCCCGATCACAGTAATGGCTCAACAACCTCAAATTGTAGTGCACATAAACCAAGCTTTCTGCTCGGTTTTCGTTGAGCCTGTTTCTTTTCACATTATGTATATAACTGTAGGTGCTCCAACACCTCTCTGCAGAAGAAGAATTTACAACCTGTGCAAGAACTTTCAATGCCAATTTTCGCAAAAGTCCGTCGCCGCCATATGTTTCCCACCATGTGAGAGAATCAAATTTATCTTTGTCGTCCATTGCATGGAAGTTACCATACAAACCACTGCTAGTGAAGTATCTGCCTATTTCAAGGCGCACAACTGCACATTCCTCCCTGTCAGGCACCAACTTTTCTAATGCATCCAGATATCCTTTAGTTACCTCTCGATCTAAATGGGGTTTGGTCCTAACACCACCCCCTGCTGCAGGTTTGCCCAACCAAGAATCTGAGTAGTATTTTGGCGTAAGGATATACGCCAAGCAATGTAGTGGAAGGTTAAGCCTTTTCCACCGTTCACACACACAATCGTGAATCAGATTGTACAAGTCGGGATCTCTGTTATTAACAATGTCTTTTATTTCCCCCAACATGGTATCCATTTGCTCATACACCTCGCCAATCACTGGTTTGTCTGTATCTGCAAACCGAATCATGTTATAAATTGGCTTGGTGAAATCCAATACCTGTCTCACAGTTGTCCAAAACTGCCCATCAAGAGCGGCCTCCTCCACCGTTTCAAAACCTGCAATGTCAGCTACATTTGTAGCCCTTTCCTTTAACACCTGCCAATTTGGACTTGATACCATGCTAGCTAAACCCTCTCTTACCTTCAAAAGGCGCCTGAAGGTGAGGTAATAGCTACCAAATCTAGTCCTCGCAATCTTCAGCAACTCCAATCTCGAGTGACTGCGGAAAAGGCCATGGGTATTGCTATGATTTGTAATAAATTTTATCATTTTTTTTCCTTTCTTGTACAAATCACCAATCCATTGGTATTGTTCATTTTTGTTTTTGACAATATCATGCAACAGAAGGTTCAATGTGTGAACCAAACATCCAGACCAAAATATGTTCGGGTATCTATCCTCAATAATTGCTCCCGCTGCCTTACAATTAGGAGCATTATCAGTGATGACTTGGATGACATTGTATGGGCCAATACGCTCAATTGTTTCAAGCAATGCTTCTGCAATGTTGATAGCGGTCTTGAACTTGTCTGAGTAATCATGTGCAGCTAGAAAAATGGGACCACTTCGGGACACAGCAAGAACACTTATCAATGGCTTGCCTTTTACATTTGTCCATCCATCAGATATAATGGACACCCCATTGTCAGTCCAAGAACTTGTCATTTTATTCAAAGAATGTGATATTTTTGCTTTTTCATGATCAAGGCCAACAGTTCTTGCCTTGTCATACCCAGGGCTCTTGTATCCTTTAGGGGCATCATTTATGGCAGAAACCATTTCGTGCCAATAAGGTGAGCGTAGAACATTGAATGGTATCCCATTTGCATAGAGGAACCTGTAAATTTTTGAATCCACATCATTCCTACACCCCTCATCAAGGAAATCTGATATGGTTCTACGACGTAAAGATGATGACCCTGAGCCTCCATGTCCATATCCACTGCCTTGGGAGGATGCTGAAGGAGTTCTTTGTGAGCTTTCAAAGAAACCCCTTGATCTTTTTGCTTTGTATTGGGCGTCCTCCTCTTCCTTTATGTATTTGGCTCTATCTGCTGTTGACACCGCGTCGCAAGTTCTGATTCCTATTTGTTTCTCTCCATCCCATGCCCTTTTCCCGCAAAGGTGTCTTCTCAAACGGGTGTATGAGCCTGTGTAATCAGTGTTGCAATGGGGGCAATGAAATTTAGTGGTTCCACCCCCTCTCCCTGTTTCAGCCCTCTGAACATATTTCCACAATGGAGTTTGGTCTTGTTTAGTTTTTTGACCCTCATGTTCACCCTCCTCCACATCCTCCTCACTGGGGTTTTCACCTATTTGACTTCCTCCGGCTTCTTCATCCACCTCTTCAGTTTCAGGCCCCCTCCGTTTCCTACTCTCCACCACCGTAATAACCAGAAAAGGGACCAGGAAGAGGAAAATGCCAATAAAAATCCCCAGGTCCATCGTGTTTGATGTTTGTAGGGTTTGAGTCTTGAATCTGCAAATTAATTTAGTTTATTGGGATTAATTCATTTAATTTATTAATTTAATTTAAATTAATGATCTTTAAACTCAAACAGGTAAATTAAACTAAACAAACTAACTACCTAACCAACTAAACTAACTAAATGATTAAGTTACTTACCTCTGCAAGCTTGCTCCTCGCTCCTTGGCACTTGCTCCTCGCTCCTCAGCTCTGGCTCCTTGCTCCTCAGCTCTTGCTCCTTGCTCCTTTGCTCTTCCTCAGCTCTCAAGCTCAAGCTCAATCTCATTGAAATGATTTTTTTTTGGCCCATTGGGCTTATAAACCAAAAAAAATTAGTTAATTTTTTTTGTTTTTTCGGGTCCGGCGGAATTTTTTTCCGCCGAACTGCTCCCGGATTTTTAAAATTCGCTCCCGGAGCGTTTTTTAATGCCCGGGAGCGATCAGGGAGCGATCGCTCCCCGATCGCTCCCGGGCATTAAAAAGCGCTCCGGGAGCGCGGGGGCGATCGCTCCCTGAAGCGCTCCCTCACAGACCAGGGAGCGCAAATTTTTTTACGGGAGCGCGCTCCCGACCCGCTCCCGAGCCGCTCCCGCCCGGAGCGCGCTTCGGGAGCGGGTTCGAAGGGGGGGGGGGGGGGGGGCGCTCCCCCACAACAGTGATACCAACACAACTTGTTATTGTACGGACGTGATCGATGGAGTATTAGACACGTGATTATATGAATGCATGAATGTGATTTTATCGACTTTAATGACAGTTTTACAAATGAATTGACAAAAAAATGAAAATTGTAGTGTATCGATAGTTGGAACTGTGGACGGACGGTGGTTGGCGATGGATATCATTATGGTCGGTGGCGGGTAGTTTGGCGGTTGTGGTAGAGCAAAGGTGTGACTAATCAACATGCTTGGTGGTTGCGTGAAGCGGGTGATAGTTTATTGCTGTGGCATTTGGTATTCGACAGCGAGGGAAAATTGCAATGGTTGCAGTCAAGACGATTAGGTGGTAGTTAATCGAGAAGATCGGCTGCGTTGTGCAATGGTGGGATAGATGGGCCACGACGACAGTGTAGAATCCGGGCGACAACGAGAAATTCAGACAATGGTTGGGATGGTCGTCGGGAGTTAGTCGATGTTTGTTTGGCAGGGATGTTTGGGTATTGGTCTGTCGGTGGGGCCTGTGGTTGGTATGGAGGCGAGCCACAATTGTTTTTTAAATTATATATATATATATATTTTAATATTTACATTTTTTTATATGATTTTTTTGAAAATATATATATATATATATATATTTTTTTTTTTCTTTTAACTTTTTTTTTTTAAATTTTCTTTTCTTTTTATAATATATTGACTTTTTCCTATATATATGGTCCGTTTCTTTTCAACCTCTTTTTTTATATATATACTATTTTTTTTATAATATATATATATTTTTAATAACTTTTTTATCTAATATATTCTCTCTCTTTTCTATTTTTAATATTTATGACCAAGGGCTTGATAGTGAAAAAATGGAGAACCTCCAAAAGCTTGTAGCGAAATGCTTCAATGACAACAAAGTTGACGACTTTCGATAACCAAGGACTTGGATCAGAGAACGTGGCTCTGATACCAATGTAACGAACAAGGTTCGTATACTTAGAGGAATGCTCTGATACAAATGTAACGAACAAAGTTCTTGTACTTTGCAATAATCTTCAATACTTCGAAGACAAAGACATGCATTGTAGGACAAATATATATATATTTGAATACAAGTGAGATGATTACAAATGAGGGTGACTCGGTGAGGGCCTGCTTATATAGCTAAGCAGATACCTTCACCAACTGTCATGTCCTTAGTGACATACCTCTTCATTAACTAATTACTAGTTAATTAATCATTATTTATTATTATTATTGTTTACATTATTTGCATTAATTTATATATATTTTATTGATAATAGTGTGATAGTGAAATCTACTACATGCCTACACTATTTTGCATTTAATATCATCCTTGTTCCAAATTTGGAAGAAATATTATGATACTGGTGCAATTTGGTCATGTTCTCTTTTCAAACCTAAAAGGAAATTTCCCTAAGGGATATTACAGTGTTATCAGAGCTATGCATCCTACCAGCTTGTGAGCATATGAACTTTGTATGTTTCCAGAAGATAGCGAAATTGCAATCATTAGGAGGAAGAGGGCTACCCATAACTCAACTATGGAAGACAGGAAAGAACAAGAGAACCCTTTTGGCATCTTAAATGAGCTATCAAGGGTGCAACAACAGACAATCCAAGGGCAACAACAAATAGCCCAACTTATAGCACAAGGGAAGCAACAAATAGCCCAAAGACAATAACAAATGAACTATTTTTTCACCCAAGTCATGGGAAATCTAAACATCACAGGTAATAATGCCCTAATGGGCCTAATGGTGGTAACAAGAACTTTTCAGAGGGGAGCAACAACCATAATCCTAGTTCCTTCAATATCTTTGCACAAGCTATAACACAGGGGCAACCACTAGAAGGAACCATAGATCTCTACTACCCCAATTTCTCGATAGTCCTGGGCCAACAACCTAAGAAGCAGCCGAACAAAATGAAAATTTTACAAAATACTTTTATGAGTATGCAACACTAGGAGAATATGTACGAATAGCCATGACTTTTCATGAGTTTAGTAGCATCAAGTACAAAAATAGGCCCAAGGCACAACAAAATCATGATCTAATGCGCAAGGTGGGGAAACTATCCATTCCTTCTTTCCATGGATCATCCAAGTGCTCAGCAAAGGCTTGGGTACAAAGCTGGACACCTACTTACAACTTAATCCAATGTTGGAAGCAAATGTTATCAAATTTGTCACACTACATTTGGAAGGGGAAGCACATGAATGGTGGTACCATGAATTGGTCACTTTGGGACATTACAACATCACCTTTTACGAGGACTTCATTCAAAGATCGATAGATTGTTTCGACTGGAAGGATCCTGATAGACTCTTTAGAGAACTAGCACAACTCAAGTAGACCGAAACACTGTAATCCTACATCTCAGAATTCTAGCAATTAGCTCTCATAGCGATAGACATATCTGAGCGGAGTTGGTCATGCTCTTCATGGAAGGTTTAGCTGAACCACTGCATGGTTGGGTCAAGGCGTTCAAGCCTACCACCTTACATGATGCTAGCACCAAGACACAAGATATGGGAGATGCAACACCAGAGGTGAAATTTCCATCCAAACCACTTATCCCTTCGAAGGACAAAGATAAGAAGCCATTTTAGAAAAATGGGACCAAGAAGGATAGATTGGATGAGGAGACTTAGAGCAAGTTAAGGAGCAAGAAACTCTGTTTCACTTGCAAGGAACTCGGTCATAGATTTTGGGGAAGGGGAAGATCCACTACATTGAAGTGGTGCTTGATAGTGATGATGAAGATGATACAATGACAACACCAAGCAAGGTGCTTGCCAGTCCCACAAAAGAACAATCCCTTGAGGAGGCTAAAGGAGACGAGAAGCCCCGTATAGGAACCAAAGGTGGTACTATTGCCTCTCTGTATGGAGTTCCTAAATATTACACCTTCATGATCAGAGGTGTCATACAGGGCCAACGAATCACAACTTTGGTCGATGGTGGAGCCACTCACAATTTCATCTATGCAGGTGTTGTGGCAAGAAGAGGTATTCCCACAAAAGAATTTGAGGGCTTCGAGGTGAGGGCCACTGATGGGTACAACATGACATGCACACAAGTGGTCCCACGCTTGAGCGTGACATTGGGTAATTGCACATTCACTGATAGTTTTTATGTGATAGAACTCGCAAGTACCAATGTCGTGTTAGGGGTACAATAGTTGTACTCGATAGGAAACTTTTCAATGAACTATCGGGTGATGAAAATGGAATTTCAGGCCTCAAATGCAACAAGATAGTGTTGAGAGGTATGTCCAATGGTGATCCTCGAACTCTATCAGCGAAGCAAATGGAGGCAGTATATAAACATGGAGATGTAGCTTGCATAGCATAATATTTAATTACAAACCAGAAATCAACAGGTAGCAACCAACAATATTTAGGTACTATGTACAAGAATAACGTTGAGGCTGATGCACTTTATAGGATACCAATGACATGCTCTCTCATTGAAATTACCAGAGATTGGAAAGCCCACCTCTTGGTAAAATATAAACATGGAGATGTAGCTTGCATAACAAAATATTTAATCACAAATTAGAAATCAACAGGTAGCAACCGACAATATTTTGGTACTAAGTACAAGAATAACGTTGAGGCTGATGCACTTTCTAGGATACCAGCCGCATGCTCACTCATGGAAATCACCAGAGATTGGAAAGCCCACCTCTTGGTAGAATATTCCAAAAATAAGTTTGCTTGCGAATTGATGGACGGTCTCATCCAAGATGATAGATACAAAATAGAGGATGAGGTCATTTTCTATAAGGACAAGATATATCTGATCCTTGAATGTACACTCTAGAAGGAGATCTTGAAGGCCATACATGGTCCACAACTAGAAGGACACCAAGGACTCTTTGAAACATACATGCAGATCAGAGAAAGGTTTTTTTGGGAGGGCCTCAAGGATGATGTGTTGAGGCATGCAAAGGGATGCATAACTTGTCAATAGAACAAGCACAGACACACTCCTCTAGGACTGCTACAACCAAATGAGATAGCGAAAAGCATAGGCAATCCATAGTAGACGATTATCATGGGGTGATTGCAAATGATTTTTACAGACGACTGGTCACTGGAAGACTTAGGTGCAAGGGAGGTTAAGAATTTTTATGAGAAACGAGTTTTCTTAAATGAATCCCTACTAGAGACTTGTGAGACAAAAGGGAGACTGAGAAAGTTATCTGCTGCTCCATTGACTCTACCATTGTCACTGCTTTCCTAGTACACTTTTGAAACCAATAGCTTGGATCTTCAAAGTGATTGCAATAGATTTGGTTGGCATAAACAGTCAAATGGTGAGACTTACTGACATTTTACAATGGACCATGGTCCTCTAAGTGGTCAAGATGATAGCCACCCATATTCTGCTTATGCAGATCCATGAATGAACAATAATAATGTTGTTAGGTTCGATTTTTGCACTATTGAGGAGTAACAAGAGCAAGATAAGCAAATTCCTTTCTAATTTGGGAGGAAGGACAAAGCTAATAGGCAATACAATCAAAATTCGATAGAAGAAGCAATAAAGATGAATAATAATGTTGTTGCTAATGGGAGGTAGAAAGATATTACTGGTGCAATTAATAAAAGATTAAAATCTAGGAATGCATCAAATTTAGATATTTTTGATCCCAATGAGGAGCTTCATGCCATTTTTAAGGAAGAGGAAGATTTTGTGGTTACTCATCGAAAGCAAGTTTAAGACATAATAAATATTGTTATGGAGGAAATGAAGACACTGTCTACAATAGATCAACTAGACAACTAGATAGATAGATAAATTTCTAAATTGAATGATATTGGGAAATCTGAGAAGGGGGTGCTTGAATCAACTCGCTGTGTCAATGGAAATGAACTCCTATTAAACCATTATTTGCAAATACAATTCTCACAATATGGAAAATTGCTTCATAATTTGCTAATGGATATTGGGTTAGCTTTTGGAATATCAGGGAGGCATAAAGACAAGGACATACTTATTCGCTTTAGCAGCTTCGTTATCCATGGCATTATCTATCGATGCAACCTATATGTGTAAAAACCAGAGTTAGTAGTTTTTAGAGAGACATTTGTTCAAGACTTTGAGCAGACAGGGTTTGAGGCTAGATAGGTTTTCATAACCAGCAAAAATGGAACTCAGATACCAATCTTCATTGTATCTATGAAAAACATCGCTCTTAATGGTCCTCATCCAACTCTATTATATAGTTATGGGGGCTTTAACATCAATATCACCCCAAACTTCAATGTTGGTCGCTTGGTCATCACAAGATATTTAATGGCAGTTTTTGTAGTTGCAAATATTCATAGTCGTAGTGAATATGGAGAAGAGCCAGGGTTTGTTACATCACTTGTTTTGAATGGAGATGGATGGTGAAGTGATTAGAGGAAGGAATATGGATCATTTGAGAGGGGTCCTCATTCTTGAAAATAGAAGAAAACATTTTGTAGCACCTGAACTTGCAATTGCTTAAGGGCAAGCAATGTTGGGAAGGGAGGACTGTAATGTCCTCTTCTAATTAATTGCCCAAGGGAGGATGCAGTAGCCTATCCAACCTTGTAGGCTATAGTCAATTGTAAAAGGGGAAACCCATTATTCAATGTTTTGGGGTAACCTTGGGTAAATTGGGGTAATTGGAGGATAAACTTGTGAAAGAAGCCAAATTGGGGCAAAGTGGAGGGAAACTTGTTAGCCCCTCAAATTAAATTTAGGAGAAGAGACCTTAAAGAGAATCTATAAATAGGAGAAGAAGAATTATCTCTTTGATCATTGTTGGTGGATTTTATTGTTTTGTGAGCTGAGACTCCTTAGGGTTTTAAGACCCCTTTTATTTATGATTGGTTTCATTCGTGAAAGATTCCACCCTAGCCAATCCCTCTCTATTTTGTTTGGCATAATTTTCTGAGTTATCTTTCATTTAGTTTTGGCAAGCAAGGGAAGATTCCCATGAATTATTTGGTTTGAGGAGCAACTTTGTGGCATCGTGCCTGTCTAGGCAGTTTAGGACAACGAAGTTTGTTTGGGTAGCAACAATCTTCTTTGTGGTTGTATTTTCATCCAAGGAAGACATCTGAGACAACGACCTTCCTTCTAACATTTGTTGTGGCAACACATGACTTTGGAGGACAAATTGTGACAATGGACCACCCTCAAAGGAAGTAAGGTTCCTGAGGTGCAGCTAGGTTTGTAGACCAATTCTAGGGCATTGGTTGAAGCAATAGATCATCTCTTGAGGCTGTATTGGTATAACAACAACCTTCTGAAGCTTGGGCAGTGACTTTGGGCTAATGTAAGGACTAATTCATGTGCCAACAAGGTGTTGTGGCACTCTTCAAGCAACAAAACACAATTATGGGCTTAACATAGGTTTGTTATAAGCCTTCTTTGGCAGCGAGGTGTAGTAGATTGAGGCTAAGTTACCATGATTCAGATACGGATCCGAATGCGGATTCGCTAGATTTTTGAAAATCCAGGATCCAGATACGACAAGGATACGTCAAGTACAAAAAATATAATAATATTTTTAAAATGTTAAAGAACACTTTTGGAGTTCAAAAATCAAATCCATTTATAAATCACAACATTTAGAACTAAAACCATCATATATATTATAAACATATAAGAAGATTGAAACACTGAAATGATGCATCCTCCGTCATACAAAAAAGATAATATCATAAATGATAATATTAAGTACAAAAATGAGTGTCTCATCCATGATCACTCTACTAATATCATAATGTGTAGTAGGTTTAACTACATATCCTCAAATGGATCTACATTCTCTTCTACATATTGCAACTCTACATCATGAATAGATGATGGGGGTCCTGGAATGTAGGAAGTTGCATCAATAGGCTGGATTGGTGGTGGAACAATATCCTCAAGTAGGTTGAGGTGAGTCATGGCATTTAATGTCACGTTCAAGTCAGAGATCTCAGGTTCGACATCCCACATCCTGCTTGGGGCTTTTTTATACTCTGGTTCAACATGTGATAGAAGACAGAGGTTGGAATGAACATACACAAGATGCTCAGCCTTTGCCACTCCCAACCTGTTTTACTTCACTGAATGGATGAAGCCATATGTACTCCAATTCCTCTCAGCTGATGAGGAACTAGCAACCTGTGATAACAACCTGGTGGCTAGAGTCGAGAGATGAATGCAATACCCACCATGGAAGCCCCACCAAGTAATAGGATCAAGATGTCCTCGATCATCCATAGCTATTGGATCTGAAAAGCTACCAGTAGATTGTACAAATCCTCCAAATTCTTGACGCACTTCCATGGAAACTCCCACATCTCTATACATTTTCCTCAAAGCTGTCTTGTATCCTTGTACCACTTCAGAATCATTGTTTGGTGTTGTTCTACCAAGTAAAGACAAAATTTTGCAATGATAATATTTGGGGTGCAATGCATAGGCCAAAACGTGCAATGGTGTGGTCATTTTGTTCCACCTTTCCGTAACTATGTCCTTCATTTCATGATAACATGTTTCAAAAGGGTTATTTTCACTTGCCTTGATAATTTCCCTTATCCTCTCGAGCATGCTATCAAAGTTTTCATAAACTTCGCCCAAGCAAGGTGTATCTGTGTCAAATGTCCTAATTGTTGAGAAATATATAGAGCAATGATTAGAGTGATTTCTCTTTTCTCGATAATTGGTTGTGATTTCTTCTTACTTATTAGCTTCTTTACTTATTATTATGTTTGTATATCATCAAACAACTACCAAAACAAGAAAAACAAAAACACAAAATGTACGCTGCAAGCTAGGACCAAAACCTTTCTACTTGAGAGGAAAACATGCAAATCTCTTCTCTTCTTATAGGTTCTTCAATTGACGAATTCCGAGAACTCTTGACCAAGACCAATACCCACCAAGACCAAGTCCAACCTTTCCAGATGATGTGATTCCTTTGTCCATGTCAAACCCAGTCAAATCTCTTCCAACATCACAACTTCGACCCCCAGCTTCCGAATTTCGGCCTCTACTGCAGGTTCGAATTTTCAGCCCTCCCAGTAGTAGCTGCTGCCACACGTGTGAGCTTATTTTGACCTCCCAAGACTTCTTCAGACCTTCACTTGGCTTCCTCCTTCTGGTGCTTGAGGATGACCCAAAGTAATGTTCGCTGGCCTTGTTTCTCTTCCTTCTTCAAGATCGAACCTGCAGAAGAAAAACCCTAGACCAACAGGCAAAACCCTAGCCTTCCTTCGCACGTGTGAGAGAGAAATAACCCAGAAACAAGTCTTCTTCGTCCTCTTCCTTCTTTTCTACCTTCTTCCTCTTCCTCCTTTGCTTGAATGAGTGAGTAATGAATGCCTTCCAAGGAGGTCGAGTTCCCTCTTTTATATAGGCTTCTTAAGGTGGACATGGCTCCTTAATTTAGGCCGATTGAATCAAGCTTCACATTCTACTCTTACTCTCCAAGACTCTCTCTCACAATATTTTTCAAGTTTCTCCAACTCTCTCTCTCTCTCTCTCAAGTTCAAATCCTTTTTTCACAATGCACAAGTAGCGAGAATGAGATGATATGAGATACATATATAGGGGGGCAACAAATTCTGGTCATAAAGAAGGGGCAATACGCACACCTGGAAAAGGAGTTACATATGCCATTTAGGGAGGTACGCCTTTGTAACTCATGCCATTAAGGAAGTGTAAGAGGAATCTTTTATGCCATGCTTTTATTGTGAGTAAGAGGAATATGCCATGTCTTAATGAGTGCGTAAGAGAGATACTAAAGTTTGCATTAATGAAATCGTAAGAGAATCTTTTATGACCCACAGTTTAATGAGAGTGAAATGTTTCCATTAAGAGAGAGAGAGAAAGAGAGTTACGATGTGCTATGTGAGACATAGAGGTACGAAGTGAAATTTTTGTTTTGCATTAACAAATTGCCTCAAGTGGCCTTATTGGCTGGGGCCATGGATTGTTTTCCTCATAGAGGGTTTTTACCATGTAAAGACATTGGTGTTATCATCTTCTATCCATAGGCCAACTTCAACATTTGTGCCATCTATGGGTCCTATTCTAGTTTCTTCGTCAAATGATGATAGTGAGGATGAAAATCCACCTTTACCTACTCACGTTTGTGTAGGTGAGTCCATTGAACATTAACTTGCACCGACACCACAACTTCTCCTTTAACACGAAAAACAATTGGTGGTCTTGCTAATGATCCTACTGGTCAATGTTGTATGCATTCATAGTTCCAACGAGCCTCCTCTCCTTTGATTCATGTTTTAGAGACTCATTATCCAAAAACATTTGGAGAAGCTTTTGGCCATCTAGATTGGGATAGAACGGTGAATGAAGAATATTGTTCCTCGATGGTGAATGATACATGGGATCTTGTACCTCTTCTAAAAGAAAGAAAAATCTTTATTAGATGTAAATGGGTGTATAGAAGTATGTATGGATTAGATGAAATTGTTGAAAGACATAAGACTCAATTAGTTGCCTAAGGATTTTCTCAAATTGAAGAAATTGAGTACAATGAAACTTTTGACCCTATAGTCAAAATGAATTATATCTGCCTTGTTCTAGCCTTCCTTTGCTACCTCACGTAGATGGGAGGTTCATCAGATAGATGTTAAATCCACCTTCTTGCATGTGTATCCACAAGAAAAAATACAAATCACATTGCCCTGATGATGGACTCACTAAGCTAGTCCGAAATGTTGGTTTCAATAACTGTTCACAGGTTTTTCCACAAACAAAAAAAAGAAAAAAAAGAAAAAAGAAAAAATCTACATGGAACAACCTCTTAGCTATGTTCATAATGACTCTATCCTTGCTTCCTACCTTAAGAAATATCTCTATGGTCTTAAGGAAGCTCCTCGAGCTTGGTATGCTAAAACATATAAATTTTTCTCTTGAAGCTCTTCGAGCTTGGTATGCTAAAGCATATAGCTTTTTCTCTTGACATTGACTTTTCTAGATGTCATTCTAACCTTAATATCTACACCAAGAAAGTAGGAAGGCATCTCATAATCCTTGTTCTTTATGTTGATGACCTTATCGTTATTGATGGTGACCCGAATTTTTTTACCCATGTGAAATCCAACCATAGAAAGAAATTTGTAACAACAAACTTAGGATATTTGCATTATTTACTTGGATTTGAAGTACTGCAGTGGAAACCAACCCAATCTAAGTATGCATGTGACCTTCTTTGTCACTTTTACATTGAATATTGTAAACCAACCCTGTCTCCCTTCTAGTCTGGGGTCAAACTTGCTACCACAGATGCTCCACCCAAAGTTGATGCCACTTTGTACCATTGGTTAGTTGGTTGCATCTTATATTTGACTCATACTTGCCTTGATAATTCCTTTTCTGTTGGTCTTGTTGTTCGATATATGCAATCACCCCATGAAAGTCGTTGGAAAGCAATAAAAAGGTTACTTTGGGATATTTGATGTACAATTCAGTTTGAGATACAATACAATTTAGTGGGGACTCCTTTGTTGGTTGGTTTCACTGATTCCGATTAGGTTGGCAACCGTGATGATTGGAAGTTTATTGTAGGTTATGTTTTTAGTCTTGGTTTGAGACTTCTCACTTGTCTTGTAGGAAGCAACAGGCCATTGCTCTTTCTTTAGTAGAAGCAAAGTATTGAGTAATGGTTAATGCAAGTCAAGAAGCCTTGTGGCTTCAACAAATTATATTAGAGTTTGGATTCCCATGGCAACATGCGACCACCCTTTGGTGCAACATCAGAGTGCGATCAAGTTTGTCAAAGATCTAGCTCAACATCAACATGGCAAACACAATGAGCTACAAATGCACTTCATGAGAAAGCTCATTGGTAATTGTGTTCTTTAGGTGTTCTTTTGCTTGACAGATGATCAAGATGTGAACATTTTCATAGTGTCTTACAAAAGCAAAGTTTTCTAAACTTCGATCTATGCTAGGAGTTTTGGAGGTTGTAATTAAGGGGGATATGCTTGAATGCTTCGTTTTGTGACCTATTATGCAACCTTTCTAAATCCTTCAATCCTATCTCAAATTGTTCTTAAGGGGGGGATGTTGGGATATTTAGACTCTTCAGAGTTAGTTAAGATCAACTTGGTCTCACATGTCTTTAGTTAAAAGTGTGTCTTTGTAGTATGCATTTGTATTTATGTAATATAACTGTCACAATATGTTCTAGACATAGAGTGATCCAACATCTCATATTCTCCTTGATACTAGTGGTTGTTAATTCATGGCTTTACACACAATTGGTCCATGACCTCTATTTAGAAAGCAAGGAGGATCTTTTGTTCATGATATATTTTGAAAAACTCTCTATGTACACATTTTTCTTTTGCATTAATAAATTGCCTCAAGTGATCACATTGGTTGGGGTTGTGAACTATTTTACTCTTGAAGGTTTTAAGGACGTAATAACCTTAGTGTTATGGACTCTGATCTGGTTGTGTGAGTGGTTACTTAAGGTGTTCATCTTTTGTGGAATACCTTGTTTTGTTGAACAATATTGTGCAATGAACACTTCTCAAGTTAGTTGACTTGATGTTGAGCTCTCCAACCTCAAAATTGCAGATTTCTCTATCTTTGAGGTATTGCCAAGTTGAAGAACTTGAAAGATGACATCTTTGTATAGTGACCATGGAAAAATGATTATTAATATATTAATATCTGAATACAAATCTAAGATGCTCATCTAGCAATCCTTTATAGAGAAAATACTGACGGAAAATCTGAGTGAGTTTTACCTTACTTCACTTGGCAGAATTCCGGCTGATCTGGCACAACACTGGCTAACCCCGGCTAGTTCTGCGCTGGCCTTGCGTAGGCCCTGCATCAGCCTTTCAGGCTCTATGTTAGCTCTTCTGCCCTCTGCGTCAGCGATCTCGGTTGTTCTAGCAGTACCTGGTAGTTTTGGCTGTTCTTGCTGTTCTCCGCAGTTACAGCTTCTGCGTGATAGGCAGCTTTCTCCTCTGCATTGGCCCTTCTGGCTCTGCGTTTGGGTTGTGTGGGCCGAGACTGGCCCAACGTCAACTCTCCCGGCTACTGCTCTGCCTCTCGTAAGCTCTCTCTACCTCTCTGTTAGTATTCTCCGGGAAGTCCTCCCAGATTCTCACTGCTCCTCTGCTGTTGAATGATCACCTAGTTCAAATTTCTTAGCTTTTTAGCCCCATAAATCGAACTCTAGATCAATTCGTTCTCTCCGTGTGTTTCCAAATGAACCCCAAGCCTCCATTTTATACTTTTCCTGTTGAGTCTTCAACAGCCAAGGTTAAGTCTCTAATCAACAGCTAAGATTAAAATATGACTTGATCCGCCTTCTAGATCATTCTCACCCATATTTTCATTAATACCCATTAATATTTTTCCCTAAGTTTAGACTTAGGAACTCCATTAAAAGTATTAATTATTTTAATAAAATACAACCCGGGTGGTATTTCATCGAACGATTTCTGGGTTCTTTATAACTCATGTGCCTTAGCCTCTCCACGAATTTCCAAGGCTAGAGCACTTCCGATGCTACCAAAAAGTAACACACTCCTCTTTGTATCAAAGCCTTTACTAGGCATTCTTAGAGGATGTGTTTTCAAACCTTATTCATCAAATCACTTTGAGGAATCTGGGTGAACTGCCAGCGAGAGATGAAACACATTTTGCAGTTTCTACATCCTCATGGAAGCATGAGTTTGTAGGGGGAATTCCCAATTCCTCAAGAAAGAAGAAGACATCGTGCTCTTATCGCCATAGGGAGGGACATTTGACAAGAGTTGTCTCCTTTGTTTTCAAAAGATTGAAGAATTTGCTAGGCAAATAGCTAGCAACAATGACCACTTTGATCTTCTAATTCTACATCTCTAAATGTTTACTCTACTTCTTCACACTAATGGATTGCATATTTTTGGGTTACAAGACATGTTGAAGCACACACACTTTTTCTCTAACTACAATGATCAATACAAAGAAAGAAAGGTAATTATCAATGATGACTCTACTCTCTCACTTTCTAGTTGTGGCATTGTTGTGATTAACAATGGTTGGACTTAATGTACTATGTATCTACCACATCACACACTTCTTTTCCCATTTAATGAAAACCCTCTAGCCCGTAGGCAAGGGCAAGATTCTTCAAGGTTCAAAGCCATAAAGCAAAATGGCTCGGATCCATTACAACAATATACCCAATATGAGCTGAACATGCCACTTGCAGTAATTGAACATGGGTGTGGAGGATAACAATCATTCCTCCCAACCACCCAAAATAAACCCAATTGATGTCTACCACATCACACATATGGATAAAAAGGTGGAATTTTGGATCCAACAGGTTGTAGTGGACCTTTTCACATTTATTGCCCATGGGGACTAATGGGACTACTTCATGATCTAATCGCTCTCCTTGGGATGTCTCTTTCAACCTTGCTTCATTAAATGAGGTCATCAGCATGGATACCGATTCTCCAGATGTGTAGCCTAGTGATGCTCCTCCTTCCATTGATGTGGGGATCTGAGTTGATACTCTTCATGTGGATGCACAACCATTTAATGATAAGGACAACGATGATCCTTTCACTCCATTGTTTCCATCTTTGCCTATGTTGGATGTTTCCACTCTTACCATTGTTGCTAATTTGCTTGCAGGTCCTTTAGCACATTGTTCGTAGTTGCCTTCATCTCAGGCCATTATTTCAGCTGGCCCTTCTCTTGATGAATATCATTTTTCTTATTTAGACATGGTCAAATCCTAATGGAGATCGTGTAGGTTTTCTCTGAGAATTGTATGGTTTTTGATGACCCACTACTTAGCATTAAAGGGGGTTATTGTGATGATCTACTATGATGTTCTATGGATGCCTATTGTGGATGCAATGACATCTCTGTGGTCCCTCTTTTAGTGTGGGGGGTGTTGAGATTATGGTTAATCTTCACTTAAGGACACATGCCAACCTTCTGTTTGATGTATTGATGACTTTATTAAGTCTACACATTGTAGTTAACTCTATTGTGTTTGACTATCTTTGGCCAAGGCCAACCTTGTCACCCTCTTTGCGCTAGCTCCGAAACCCTAATAAAGGTGTATAAATAAAGTACAGTTCTCAATTGTGATTTTTTTGCTCAAGTTGATTATTGATAAAGATCTAAGGGCATCTCTTCTGTACGATGCATCTCTTGAGTTACCGTGTTTGGTGATGTTGTGATATTCTCTTGTAATGCTGTGTTAAATCTGCTGTGTTGTTCCATTCTGGATTAGGCTTGCTAAAGTGTTCACCATAAATCCACCATCTATTTATGATCTTGTCACCTTTTAGCTATTTTTTTCGCATTTCCTCAGATGCATGCCAATCACATGGAAGAACAGTTTTTTCCCTTTAAACCTTGTGTTAGATATAGAGGGGATTCTGTTTTATCTTCATGAGAGTCAGATGAAATAAACTTTTGTTCATGATTTGTCCATTTTCTGCTGATGTATTATATTATGCCACATCTTTGTTTACTTATGTTATTGGACTAATGTTCGTCCTCTGAAACTGAGTAATTGCAAATCATAACTATGACACTCATCATGCACATTTCGGTCGAGAAAAACTTGTTTATTTTCTAAATAACATAAATATTTAATGTGTTATCCTTCCATGTTTTGATGCTGCAGTTGAGTAATTTCAAATAATATCTGTGATAGGCTTTACACAATTAGTTTGAGTATAAATTATCGTACAACTTTCATTCATGTTTTTCTTTTTTAATAACATAAATCTCTAATCTTGTTTTTCTTCAATGTTTAGGTGTTGCATGCTGGAGGCAAGTTTGGTGGAGAAAGCAGTGGTTATAATGTTTCAGGAGGACTGCATGGCGTTGGTCTTTCTGTAGTGAATGCTTTATCTGAGGTGCTTCTTCTTTTTGCTCTTATATTTTAGGAATTGTGATATGTTATTTATTGAATATGCATGCAGTCTAGTTGTTGAATGTGCATCTGTCTGAGGTTATGGGTTTGGAATCAAGAAACAATATGTGGAACATGATTTGAATAAGGTCAAACAGGAATAATCACAACCTTATTCCTAGAAGCACAAGCATTGGCATTGAAGCTCTTATTTAGATCATAGTATATTTACACAAATCTGTACATATGATCAAAAGAGACGGAGGTCATAATGTCTGAACATACAGCGATTTTGCCTACACTCTTTGATGATAATTTAAATCAAAATGAAGGGACTTTTTTACACAGGTCCATCAAGCCGATATTTTGCAACCACATTCACCCAGCCAATTAGTTCACCCCAACAAGAACTTTTTAATGATGTCTTCATAATGGCTTTGACTTAACTCACGATCTGCTTGCAAAACAATGTAATGTATATCATCATCATCCTATGGTAATGTAGTCATCCATATGCATAAATCTTAAGGGACAAAATATGAAAATGCAATCAAATTGGGGTTAATGATAAAAGCATAGTGATAGTGTGCAACCTAAAAGTGGCACAAGCACTATATTTCAACTACGACAATCATCCGTTCATAAAATATAAAATAAGGCAAAGAGAATTTGTCTATTGTGTTTCTAACTTCTTTTGAAATTAGGTGTTAGGCTCAAAGCAAATGAAAAAAGAATATTATTATCAATTTTATTAGGTCATTGGTGGTCTTTTCATGAAATATCATCTAAAGTTTTACTTTGAGTCATGCAATCGACTGCCTTATTTTATTTCAACAGTACCCATGTTATCATTTCATAGAGCGATGAAAGAATTCTTGAATCATTATGAATATGCATTTACGTTGCTTTGTATTCTCGTCTTCTCTAATTGGTTAATCTCATTACTATTGTACTATTTACTTCATGGATTTGTGGAAAATATCTGGAACTATTAGTCATTTAAGCGCAGGAAAATCATTGAGGAACGAGATAACATTTTTACATCATATTTGACGTTTGTATAAGAGGGTTTTGTGCTGTTTATTGGTATGTATGTTATTTCATCTGTATTTTTGAATTATTTTTATTATTTTCTATAATTTATAGTTTTTTATTTCTTAGCTTGATAAGCAAATTTAAGCATTCAAAAAATGTCTCAAAGTTGTAGCCTGCTTTGTTTTGAAGATTGTAGAAATTTACCAGAAATGTAGCAATTTTGATTGAGCATTATTTAAGATGCAATAATCTAATAGATACATCGATGATACTATTGAGAAGAAGTCTCAACAAACAATGCCAAAATAGCCAAGGGTTGCAATGGAATGTTGGGAACAACATGATAGGTCGACTACTTGATATATATATTCTGTGCCCACAGGTTGGACTGGTTCAGGCATTGTTACCCACCAGAAAGTGGTTAAAGCCCAGGAGGGAAACTTTGTTATCTTTGGACAGGTAGCCAGCCAACAGCCCTCTATGATCAACACAGAACACTACGCTAGGATTATCCACCTATTGCTCTGGTTAGATCTCTCTCCCATTTGGCACTTCTTGAAGGAAGGTGTGTCGTCTATTGGCAGGTATTTTAACCATTGTGCAATCGTGTGCTTTCCTTTAATGTTATGGGAATATTAATATGGATCATGATGAAAACTGGATGATTGATCGATCTCGATTGTGTTCTTGTTTTGACACTTCACTTGGGAGGTTAGTCTTTAACCCTAGTCCAGTGGGACCTCCTCTGAGGCCTTAGGGTTTAGGAAGGGCACTATTGGGGAAGCATTGTTTGATATAGCGTGTCCAAGTTAATCCATACATACAATCATCCATCTTGTTGACCACACTTTGTCAACAGTCCAAGAAACAGAGTACAAAGAAGCAAATTAAATTTTTTCAAATCAATGTCATCATTCAGCTTCTAGTTATATCATTATAAACCCAATTTCTGCAAAGTCTATTGTAAATGATGCTAGTATGAACATTGAGTCATGTAATTGCTAACTACGTAAGTGTATGATTTTTGTCAAAGGATTTTATCCTAGGAAGTGTTTTAACCTCCCCGAATTATGTGTGTTTGTAAACACGGATAATCGACAGAGATTTTCTTCCAGCTATAACCCCAACGCTAGGGTGGAATTTGTTGGCAATGTCTTAGGTGAGTTCTAACGTTTACGAGTTTGTGTAAAAGTGTGTTTAGTAATAATTCTACTACATGGTCCCTCATAATTAGACACCATGGATAAATTATTTTATTATAAGCACACTTGGTTTCATACTAGATCATATTGTGTCGCATAATTGGGTAATGTCTTGAGGGTCTATGTCTAAATGTGTTTTCCCCTTCTAGGGGTTGATATTGTTACAATTTGATGTAAACAATATTTTAGTGCATGGTCACTCATAATTAGACACCATGGCTAGAATATTTGAGGGTGGAAAAGTAATTAATTCCCTATAGAGTCAATTAATTAATTATTTTGGCAAAATCAAATAAAAATCCTAAGTCAGAAAATTAATTAATTTTGAGACAAAAATAATTTGGGAAGAATTACATTCTCTCCAAGTGGAAAATAATAAAAATTGTGTGGGTCAAAAAGAAATTAATCTTTGGAGGTCCTCCACCAAGGGAAAAATAGAGATTTTAAGAAAATTTGACCCTTGGACCTTGGTGGTTAAGTCAAAGTCAAATGTTTGAGGAAATTAGTCAAAAATATTAATTTCTGGATTAATAAAAAATGGTTTTTAAGAGAAATTCGATTTTTTCTTCAAAAATAAGAAATCGACTGTGGATATTAAAAGAAGATCAAGATATTTTCAACGGATGAGATTATTTTGACGAGGATCAAGCCAACTAGTCATTATTTCTACTTGGAGGGGTTTATTTTTCTCTCATTCTCTACATAAGGAAACTCTCTAGCTCTGATCTTTGGCTAATTTAATTTTGTAACGAATGTGCTGAGCCTTGCTCTGCTGCAATTATTTTTCGCATAATAGAAAGACTTTCGGGTTTCAGTTCATGGTGTTCTTCTGTCTGTTGATATGTGGTATGTGCTATTATTTTTGTTCTTTCATGCTCTATATTGTGCTAAAATTCATAATATTTATTTTAGTTGCTGGTGATAAGAACATTCTATTGGTACGATTATCTTTACTTTGCGTGATCTGATTCACCCCATGATCTAATAGTTATTTTCAAGATTAAATAAAGACCTACAAGTACACTAGCCCTTGGACTCCAAGTTCATAGACTGTGGGGAAGGATCAACCTTGTTTGAGCTTTAGGCTTTCATTTTGACGAATTATTGTTAATTTAGGTATGTTCTATGCTAGAGCAATTTATTTAAATTTTCACAGTCAGCGCAATATCTTTTCCAGATTAGCATTCACATCAGCATTAAAGTAAACTGCAGATAGAACATAAATATAAATCGCAGAAGACAAGCCAAGACAAGAGGACACAAGATGTGGCGCTAGCCAGGGACAAACCCCGCAATGTGGGGAAACCCTTGATCAATTCTTCTTTTATGTTCTTCAAAGTTCAGTAGAGAAAGTGAGAGAGATAGTACATTTACAATAGAAGTCAACACTTGACTTATCTTATAATGATGAGATCAGTTGAAGAGATTCGGCTTCAATTGATTCTCCAAGGTGACGACTTCACCTATCGTAGTGCTGGCTTTCATCCATTTGCTGCACATAACACCATGCTGTACTGTCACATGTGTTGAACCTTGATGACTGAGCTGCTCCTGCTCTTATCATCATGCTGCTCATTATTTATCATGCCCACTGTCTCATTCATTATCATGCTGCCCTTGCTAATGTGCCCATCATGCATCATCATGCTGTGTCATACATCAGCGTGCTGTTCATTACAGAGATGGTCTCTACATATTCTTCAAGCCTTGCAGCTGCACCTGCTATAGATTATGTAGCATCATGATATGAGACCGTTCATTCTTGTCATTCTTTATCACTATGCCGAGGTCATGAAAGCGCGTTTCTGTGGGATCACTGGAATCCTTCTCATCATAATTATGACGGGACTATGACTGTATCTAGTGAGTAGGCCAAGACAAAGAGTATCACTAGACTCTTGTCTTCACAAGTATGCCTGAGACTGATATGACTTCATGACAGCATATCTACATGACTGTGTATAAGGTGTCTTCATGACAGCGTATAGGTGCTGTGCATACATAACTGCGTATGCATATAAGGTTGCGTATAAGGTGACAACGTATAGATTGTCCACGCTGTGCGTATAGTTTCCATAACTGTGTATGCGTATCATGACAGTATATGACTAGCATATAAATGTTTCCATGGCTGCGTATGAATGTCTTTATTGACTGCATGTAACTTCGGTTCCTCTTCATGACAGCAGATAACTGTGGCTACTTGTCTTTACAGCGGTTCCATATACCCTACGGCTTCATATACCTTGGCTCTCTGCGGCCCACTGATCTGCGGCTCCTTAACCCTACTGCGACCCACTGATCTGCGGCTTCTTAACCTCCATTGGCTGCGGCTTACTGCGGCTGCTCTTCCTCTTATGACTGCGCCCTGACTGTGGCCTTTTCTTTATTACTACGGCTACCATCTGCCACTGCCTTTCACTGTGTATAAGGAGTCTACAATACTGCGTATGAATGTCTCCATCTTTGACTACGCAAGGGCTTCTTAGACAGCGTGTTAGGGTATGGTATCTCCCTTAACTGTGGCTGGGATCTCCCTTCATCTGCGTCTTAATGACTGTGATTTAGGGCTTCATTTGTAGGCCAACGTATTACCCTTGGTGTCTCACTCCTTTACCAAAAACCCAAGACGTGGAGAGGAGGAGATCACCTCAAGAATACATGTCCAAAATGACGTCAAGTCCTCACCAATTTATACTAAAACGTGGATGATGAATAGACACGTATTTTGGGCTTTTGAGCCTACTCAAGTTGCTGGTCGGCTTGATAATAATTCCATAATCAAAATAAATTCATATCTCCATAAATACTTATCGGAATCAGATGATCTTTAGATCAATCCTACACCTCTCGATGAGAGGGATTCAATAAAAATATTAGCTGCCATAAATAAGATGATCCACATGGAGTTTGGCCCTAGTTGCCAATTTTAACACTCCCTCTCAACTAGGGAGAATTCCATCCGCTGATCCATATGTCCGGCTGTACTATCTTTGCAATCATTGCCCTGCACTGCTCTGCTAGCTCAGCTCTGCTTTGCTCAGCTCTGCTGGCTCTCCTCTTCTCTGCTTTGCTCAGCTCTGTTGGCTTTGTTCTTCTTAGCTCTGCTGGCTCTACTCTGCTCTGCTCAGCTCTGCTAGCTCTGCTCTACTCAATTTAGCTCTGCTAAACCATGAAGAAGAAGAATTGATCGAGAATGTGTCTAAGTCAGTCTCAGAGTGCGTACCACTGGTCCCAAACCAGTCTCAACCGACCCAAAGTTAGCGTCATAGTGGGTACCATTCCTACCACTGGTCCCAGACTAGTATCATCAGTCTTAGAGAGTGTACCACTGGTCCCAGACCAGTCTCAACCGTCCCGAAGTCAGCGCCATAGTATGTACCAATCTCACTGGTCCCAGACCAGTCCTACATTGACCTGAAGTCAGTCTCAGAGTATGTACCACTAGTCCCAGACCGGTCTCAACCGACCCGAAGTCAGCATCATAGTAGGTACAACTCCTACAATTGGTCCCAGACCAGTATCATTGATCCCAGATCAATGAAGGTGATCCTAGCACAGGGAGTACGGTAGATACGTCCATCGGTAATGCTATGGTCCTTATCCTCATTTCCCTGCTCATTGATCAGATGAGAGATACTTCCCATGAGTCCTAGACTGCATGGGTAGGATGCCTTGACAGGAGAACTAATCAATCCTGTCCTCACAGGAGAACTAATCATCCTGCTACACAATCGTCATGGAGAACACATCATCCAGACCTCACAGGAGAACTAAACATCCTGCTACACAGGAGGGCGAATCATCTTGTGACTTGTCCCACAAGAGAGCTAATCATTTTGTCCCACAAGAGAGCTAATCATCTCGTTCACAGGAGAGCGAATCATCCTGTCCATAGGAGAGCGAATCATCCTGTCCCACAAGAGAGCTAATCATCTTGTTCACAAGAGAGCGAATCATCCTGTCCAAAATGTGCACCACCAGGGGAGGGTGAGTCACCTTGTGGTCGAATGTTGCTCTAGTAAGAACCTTGCTTTCTTAGAAGAGTCGACCATTTCTCCTTGATGAACTGTAATACCTGTCATTCTTTTGATCATTGAAGATGTCCCTAGAATGATCATCAAGTGATGTGTCCTTGCCATTTGGACACTAGTTATGTAGCCGGTCTTCCAATGAAGTGATCTTTAGATGGGCCATCAGAAATTTCCGCTACTCCATTCTGATAATAGGTTCTGCTTCGACTTCACCCTTAGAGAATGAGAAGAGGGATAATGATCCCATTGATCCTTTTGTCCTGTCCCAACAGTATTGGTGATTGCTCTTTCACTCTGGCTTGGGCATTGTCTTCACCTCAGCTCTGATACCATGTTAATTTAGGTATGTTCTATGCTAGAGGAATTTATTTAAATTTTCACAGTCAGCTCAATGTCTTTTCCAGATTAGCAATCACATCAGAATTAAAGGAAACTGCAGATAGAACATAAATATAAATCACAGAAGACAAGCCAAGACAAGAGGACACAAGATGTGGCGCTAGCCAGGGACAAACCCCACAATTTGGGGAAACCCTTGATCAATTCTTCTTTTATGTTCTTCAAAGTTCAGCAGAGAAAGTGAGAGAGATAGTACATTCACAACAGAAGTCAACACTTTGACTTATCTTATAACGATGAGATCAATTGAAGACATTTTGCTTCAACTGATTCTCCAAGGTGACGGCTTCACCTATCGTAGTGCTGCCTTTCGTCCATTTGCTACACATAACCCCATGCTATACTGTCACATGCGTTGAACCTTGATGACTGAGCTGCTCCTCTTATCATCATGCTGCTCATTATTTATCATGCCCACTGTCTCATTCATCATCGTGCTGCCCTTGCTAATGTGCCCATCATGCATCATCATGCTGTCTCATACATCAACATGCTGTTCATTACAAAGATGGTCTCTACATATTCTTCAAGCCTTGCAGCTGCACCTGCTGTAGATTATGTAGCATCATGATATAAGACCGTTCATTCTTGTTATTCTTTATCACTATGTCGAGGTCATGAAAGCGCATTTCTGTGGGATGTGCTGTGCATACATAACTGCGTATGCATATAAGGCTGCGTATAAGGTGACAACGTATAGATTGTCCACGCTGTGCGTATAGTTTCCATAACTGTGTATGCGTATCATGACAGTATATGACCAGCATATAAATGTTTCCATGGCTGCGTATGAATGTCTTTATTGACTGCGTGTAACTTTGGTTCCTCTTCATGACAGCGGATAACTGTGGCTACTTGTCTTTACAGTGGTTCCATATACCCTACGGCTTCATATACCTTGGCTCTCTGCCGCCCACTGATCTGCGGTTCCTTAACCCTACTGCGACCCACTGATCTGTGGCTTCTTAACCTCCATTGCCTGCGGCTTACTGCGGCTGCTCTTCCTCTTATGACTGCGGTTGACTGCAGCCTGACTGTGGCCTTTTCCTTATTATTACGGCTACCATCTGCCACTGCCTTTCACTGTGTATAAGCAGTCTACAAGACTGCGTATGAATGTCTCCATCTTTGACTACGTAAGGGCTTCTTAGACAGCGTGTTAGGGTATGGTATCTCCCTTAACTGTGGCTGGGATCTCCCTTCATCTGTGTCTTAATGACTGTGATTTAGGGCTTCATTTGTAGGCCAACGTATTACCCTTGGTGTCTCACTCCTTTACCAAAAACCCAAGACGTGGAGAGGAGGAGATCACCTCAAGATTACATGTCCAAAATGACTTCAAGTCCTCACCAATTTATACTAAAACGTGGATGATGAATAGACATGTCTATTGGGCTTCTGAGCCTACTCAAGTTGCTGGTCGGCTTGATAATAATTCCATAATCAAAATAAATTCATATCTCCATAAATACTTATTGGAATCGGATGATCTTTAGATCAATCCTACACCTCTCGATGAGAGGGATCCAATAAAAATATCAGCTGCCATAAATAAGATGACCCACATGGAGTTTGGCCCTAGTTGCCAAATTTAACACTCCCTCTCAACTAGGGAGAACTCCATCCGACTATACTATCTCTGCCATCAGTGCCCTGCATTGCTTTGCTCACCTCTGCTGGCTCTGCTCTGCTCTGCTGGCTCTGCTTTGCTCAGCTCAGTTCTGCTCAGCTCTGCTGGCACTGCTTTGCTCTGCTGGCTCTTCTCTGCTCAACTCTGCTGGCTCTGCTCTGCTCAACTTAGCTCTGCTCGACCATGAAGAAGAAGAATTGATCGAGAATGTGTCATACCATTCTCCACTGACTCGAAGTCAGTCTCAGAGTGCGTACCACTGGTCCCAGACCAGTCTCAACCGACCCAAAGTCAGCGTCATAGTGGGTACCACTTCTACTACTGGTCCCAGACTAGTATCATTAGTCTCAAAGAGTGTACCATTGGTCCCAGACCAGTCTCAACCGTCTCGAAGTCAACGTCATAGTATGTACGACTCTCACTGATTCCAGACCAGTCCTACACTGACCTGAAGTTAGTCTCAGAGTATGTAGCACTGGTCCGAGACCAGTCTCAACCGACCCGAAGTCAGTGTCATAATAGGTACAACTCCTACAAATGGTCCCAGACCAGTATCATTGATCCCCGATCAGTGAAGGTCATCCTAGCATGAGATAGGTTTGCTACTCTCATAACTTTTCTCTTGCTCTTGTAATGTCATTAACATCAATTAAAGAGTATTTTTTTGAGTGGTTCTAATTGCAATTAATAAATGTTATGCTCTTTTCTTTCCATTGACATTGAAAAATATTAATAAATTTTATTGTCTAAAGGATTGTTAGCATTTTGTGTCATTAGTTTCATTGGAATACTATTGCTTGTCATTGCTATAGTTTCCTAAAGAAATTGGTTATTGGATAAGTGGTTACATTGCTTTTCATTATCATATTGGAATCAACATTCTTGAGAATAAGGGCACTAACATGTTGTTTTGTAAGTGAGCATCATATCTAAGAAACATAATCTTGCACATTGAAGTTAACACACTCTTAAAGCACTTGATTGATCACCATATTCATATTGTGATAAGAGTAATCTTGAATTCATGTGAGTAATCCCAAGAATTGCTAATTGCGTTAATATCTTGTTGAAGGATTGACATTTTCTAATTGGCACAATAATATTGTTAAGAGGAACATTGGACTTGTGCATTTGTTGTTATTTGATCAACTAATTGTCCATTGTGAGATTTTTAATATTGAATCGCTTTACACTCTATACTTGTCATTGAAGAATCTTTTCAAAGAGTTCATTAAGCACTGCTTTTGGTGAAGATTGTCTTTGCAATTAGTTACTTTCCTTTATCGCTCTAAATCAAATATTATTTAGATAATCTGTCTTAAAGTACTTAAAACATTTAACGATCTCACCTAAAGCTAATCACTCATTTTGCACTTGCATTTTAGGAATAGTGGTACATTAATTAATTTACCTCCAAGCATAAGCTTGGTTGAAATACGATAGGAGCACCTTTCTCACTCAACTTGCGAGGTTTAGACCCCTCAGAGCCGCAGTCTTTGCAGTGCTAGAGGCATTTAGGTAGTTAGAATTCCAGGGGAGGTATCATTAATATAGCCATTGCTATCTTCCCCTGGGTTTCTCTCTACAACCTACACTTGAGACTAACTTAAAAACAATTGAGAGAAAGGACTCACTTAGATAGGAATCTAATCTAAAATTACCCGAGAGTTTGCATTTTACTTATTTCTAGGTGTCACATCTCATATAGGATAGTGTGCATCCTAAGCAACAATTGTTCATCTGTTAACTTGGTAGCTAATTTATATTGTGTAGGTGATTTGACTCCATAAGGCACTAGTCTCTCAATAATCTAATTAAATCATGCCAATAATTTAACTTGCTAATCATCATTAACCAAGTTGCTAGGCCATTCAATTGTGTCTTCTGAACTTGTTGGTTCCCAAAAAGTCCTTCATCCTCACATTTCATAGGGACTACCCCCCATAGCTTGATGTAGGGAGACAAATAGAACGAAGAGGGCAGGGATTAGAGTGACAACCCCTGCCTTGAGTCATTGTCGCATTTACCTGTACAATTTGGGCAACAACATATCTCTTCTTGTTATCCATCTCCATTCTTCGAGTTGATGGTCGTTGATCACTAGGATTGGCACCATTCATCCACATCCTTGAGTCAAGGCTTAGAAACTTGTCTCAGGATGTTGATGCATGTAAAGTTCGATAACTGTTTTGTTTTGACACCCTTTTTTCTCCATTTTCCTCTTTTCATCATCACTATCAACTCAATAAAAGCAGTAAAACCATAGATTTTGATAAGGTAAAAACTCTCATATGTCTTATTTTTCATATTTGTTAATGTACCTTATTATTATGTTAAAGATTGCATTAGCTACAAAATTAACATGATTCTGCAGCTATTTTACAAATCTGCAGCTATCTCCATGGTTTGCGGGGTTCTAGTGCGCCAATGAAGCAAGGAAGCACATGGGCAGTTGAGGATCGATCCCCTCATGGATCTCCTCCTATTTGCTTGAGCCAATTCTTTGAAGGAATCACACAGTGATGCGGTCAAAGGCATGGGTCAAACATGTAACAGCGGAAGTCTGAATGCATCACATTTCTCCGATTTGCTTTCCAAATAGAAAATCGTCAAGATAACACTTTTACTGTTTAAGTTTTGAATTTGAATAAGGATTGATTAAAAGACTTGTAGGCGTAGAAGTCTCAAACTGTTGAGCATGCATTTTATATATAAATATGTATCCTCTGTAAAGGATAACAAGGAAGTAATAGTTAATCTCTGAAGAAATTGTGTGAAACAGACCTTTGTTCTCATATTGAATTAAAGTTACATTTATGTTATTCGATGCATATTTGAGTGTGATTTACACCTACTGTATGCGGAGGGTCCCTGCTGACAGTCGAGGTTAAGTTTGTTTCATTTTATCGCTTTCTGTTATCGCATTGTTATTTCGTTCTAGCTTAGTTTCCTTAATTCACTATTTTATCATTTCGTTATAACTCAGTTAAATCTCATTATTTCGTTTGCATTTGAATTTCTTTGCAATCGTTTAATGGTTTAGTTTCTTCAATGTTTTTCGCTTAATTATAGTTAGTGTTAAAAGATTGTTTTCATGCTTTTAGAATCAGAACTTGTATATACACTGTAGTCAGCGTTAGAAGATTACCTTCATGCTTTTTAGAATCAGAATTTGTATATACTTTGCAGACAACTTTTAAAGGTTTGTTTTCTTGCTCTTTAAATCGTTTAAATCTCAATACTCTGTTTTATTGCAACAAGGTGTTTAAGTTAGGTTCATGATTTTAGAATGACAAACATAAGATGTCTTAGAACGATACTCAATATAGATATGACCTAGTAGATTAGTCTAACAATAACTTACTTCCACTCATTAATTTGTAGAAATCTAACTCTAATTTAATGCTTACAAATAGGAACCTAGATAACAACGAAAATCCCCAAAACAAATATAACCTTCATCTTACAAACTAAAAGAAAGACTTTTAGCATATATAGTGCACTTGCACTTCATAAGTTTACCAACTCCAGTAGATAATTTATGTTTGCAATTTAAGAACGTTAAATTGACCAAACATTGTGGTGCCGTTACTGGGGAAGTGTAAATAGAAGTCTTAAAAAAAATTCAAATAAAAACATGATATGCATAGGGAAAGAGACTCTAGAGGTAGGTTTATAGGTCGAGGAAGAAGTCTAATTCCCACATCATCACTCACTCCACCACGACCACGTAGTTCCACACCACCCACACAAACTTGAATTCCATCCATAGCAGGCCAATATAGACTTCTTGAAGTCTTGAGATATGAAATCCAACCTAAAGATTCACCAACTTCATCAACAGAAGCTATAATTGAAGTAGATCCTACATCCCCAACAACAGGAATAATTTTCCTATCTTCAACTGGAGAACAACTTCTAGCTCAAGAGTTGGAAGTTCCTATTGAAGAAGAAGAAGAAGAAACCTACTTCAAACCATTGATAAAGGAACCAGAAGAACTAAAAGAAAAGCTAGATAATCCTGTTGTAGAACCAGATATTTATTCTGAGGAATCTGTCATGGATGAAGAGGGAGAAGGAGAAGTACACAATGTTAATGGTGAACAACATAGGATTGGAGGAGGAGGAGGAGGAGGAAATAGAGGAGGTGGAAGAGGTGGTGGTAGAGGTATAAGAAGAGCAGATCCAGAACCCTTTGGATTCTCTATCCTTGATGAGGATACAACATTAACAATGAAAAACATCTTGCCATCTATCCTCTCTAATTTTCATGGAATAAGAAGTGAAGACTCAGAGACATTTCTATTTGAATTTGAAGTATTATGTAGATCATATGATTATCGGCATGATGCTCAAAAACTAAAATTGTTCCCTGCCACCTTAAAGGATTCAAGATTAAAGTGGTTTATGAGTTTATGAACGAATTCTATAAGAACATGGGGACAAATGAAAGAAGCATTCTTGGAGAAATACAAGGATTATTGTATCCCTCGTAGCATTAAAGATGTAGTCTTTAAAATGGGACAAAAATAAGATGAAAATCTTGAAGATTTTGTCGAAAGATTTGTTTATAATATCAAAAGGGAAAAAATGAATAATTTGGATGAGGAAACTTTGAAAACTCTTTTACTAAAATCCATTAAACATGAGTGGATTGATCTTTTCACTCTAATGGGAAAAGGTGATATTTCTCAGTTACAATTTGCAGATATTTGTGATTTATGTGTACATATTTCAAGAGGTAAAGAAAGAATAGGGAAAAGTCCAAGGGATCCTCTTTTATCAAGAGTAAATAAATCTGCAGCCGGGACAGTAAGCAGTGCAGAATTAGGTACTTTGCTCGATAATTTTAAGACAAATATTTTAGGGAGTCTCAGTGAGCAAATTGACACCCTTAAAATACAAAACAAGCACAAAGCCGAAAATGTTGCATTATCCTTCTGTTGTCCTAGCTGTAGAAAGAAACATGCTCTGAGAGGATGTCCTTTAGATTTAAAAAGCATAGAAACCTATGTTATATGTGCGGAAAATCAAAAGAATGTCCCTCTATACTAGATCTTAAGGCTGTGTTTAGTGAAGAAGGAATACCAAATCAAGTAGACCCTCTTTACTTTATTACCAAAAGACCATGGAAAAATCCTCAAACAAATCAAACTCAAGGCTTTAATCCTCAACAATTTGCACAATCTTCACAAAATAATTGGAATCCACCTATGCCATGGTAGCCTTGGGCTCAACCAGAATCTTGGAATCAAAGATGGCAAAATCTTTATGGAATATATTCTCAATATCAACAATATCCGCCACCTTATCAAAATTTTCCACCACAATACATCCCTCAACCCAACTAGTTACCTCAAACTCAAGCTCAAAATGCAAATCCACAACTTTCTTTGCCATTTCCACAAAGACCAAATCAATTACTCGTTCAACCACTCCCAAATCCAAATAATAAAACTTCACAATCTGTTTACAACTTAGAAGTACAAAATCCTCAAACTTATATGATAACTCCATTAGATCTGAATAATGTTCAATTAAGGCCTGGTAGAGTATTAGAAAGGAAGAAACCATCTGTTGTTATTCAGGAAACAGAAAATAATTCTCAAAAAGATAATAATGACTATGAAGGAGAGATATCCCCTCCTTAGAAAGAAAATATTCAAATAGAAAAAATCCTATACATTCTGATAATACTCCTATTATAGAACAACCTTCAGTATCTGTCTCAAGACCACCTTTTCCTGAAAGGTTGAAAATCGATAAGGGAGTAGAGAGACAAATCATATTGCTCGATTATGATATGTTAGATGAATTGAAAAATGTCTGTATAAAAATTCCTTTATTGCAAGCAATAAAAGAGATACTGATTTTTGCAAAAACAATTAAGGAATTGAGTACTCAAGGATCAGGAAGAAAAAGAAAAGAAATAAAAAGAATTCAACTAGTCGAGAGAATTGCAGATATCATGATGGGGAAGACAACAATTCAAAAATATTTAGATCCAGGAAGCCCCATTGTGAAAACACACATCAATGGAATTGAAATACCAAACACACTGATTACTCTAGGAGTAGACATAAACATAATGAGCAAACAAACTATGGATAAATTGAAACTTCCTAATCTTTAATACACACCAACATTGTTACAATTAGCAGACAGGTCTGTAATTAAACCTGATGGTGTGTTAGAAGATATATATGTATCCTTATATTCTTGGGAATATCCTGTTGATTTCATGATTTTAACACCCAAGAATAATTTAGGAGGACATCCATTAATTTTAGGAAGACCATGGTTAGCTACAGCTGATGCTTTTATCAGTTGTAGATCAGGAGACATGTTTATCTTAGATGGAAGCTCGACAAAGAAATTTACATTGTACCCACCTGAAAAAACAATGATAGAAGTAGAAAATGAAGAATGGATAGATGATGATAATGATATACAACCAGTTTTCACTATTGCACAAATAAATGAAGAGGATCAAATTTTAAATTCAATAGAAAATAATGAACCCTTTTTATATTGTGACAATAGTCAGAATTTTCAAGAACAATGTAATATTGAATATCTATCATCTAGACAAATGTCTTTACATTCTATGGAAAATTTTGGAAATTCTTCAATAAAATTTTTTCCAGGGAAAATTTTGAATATCAATGAAAACCTGGAAGAATTACAGAAAAAGAAACTGGTAGAAATATTGCAAAAACACTCTTCTACATATGCATGGGAATACACTGATATGAAGGGAATTAATCCTAAAACTTGCATGCATCATATTTATATTGAAGAAAATGCTAAACTAGTTTGACAATCACAAATAAGAATGAATCCAAACTTAAAGGAAATTGTCAAAGAGGAATTACAGAAACTGTTAAATGTAAATTTCATTTATCCAATATCAGACAGTCAATGGGTTTCACCCCTAGTAATCGTTCCTAAAAAAATGGAAAATGGAGAGTATGCAATTATTACAGGGAATTGAATAAAGCTACTTTGAAAGATCATTTTCCACTTCCTTTCATAGATCAAGTTTTAGATACATTAGCGGGAAAAAAATATTTCTCATTCTTGGATGGTTTTAGTGGGTATAATCAAATTCAGGTAGCACCTAAAGATCAAGACAAAACACATTCACCTGTCCATGGGAGACTTATGCTTACCGAGTACTTCCTTTTGGATTATGCAATGCCCTAACAACATTCCAAAGAGCAGTGCTAGGAATTTTCTCTGATCCTATTCATGATTGTGTGGAAGTGTATATGGATGATTTTACAGTTTATGGAAATTCTTTTGAAGAAGCACTTGAAAATCTAGAAGAAGTTCTCATAAGATGCAAAGAAACAAATATTTCATGAAGTCATGAAAAATGTTTTATGATGTTCAATGAGGGAATTGTTTTAGGTCACCATATTTTAGGAAATGGAATTAAGGTAGACTCATCTAAGGTAGAAATTATTTCAAAATTATCAGTTCTAAGTTGTCAACGAGATGTTAGGAGTTTTCTTGGTTTTACTAGATACTATAGAAGATTCATAGAAAACTTCACAAAGATAGCATCTCCACTCTTCAAATTACTCACCAAAGACTGTGAATTTAGTTGGAACTCTGATTGTCAAAAGGCCTTTGAAACTTTGAAAAAGATCTTTGAAGCACCTATCTTAAAATGACCTAATTGGAAATTGCCTTTTCATATATCAACTGATGCTTCAGACATAGCTTTAGGAGCTATGTTAGGACAAAAAGATATCACTCCTTATGTCATTTATTATACCAGTAAAAATTTAACTCATGCGGAGCTAAATTATATTGTAATTGAAAATGAGTTTTTTGCTGTCATTCATGCCATTAATAAATTCAGACATTACATCACTGGCTATGAAACCTTCATTCATATAGACCATTTTGCCATTAGATATTTAATGAACAAACCAATTACTAATGGTAGAGTAACAAGATGGCTATTACTGTTACAAGAATTTAATATCACCATTCTAGACTGACCTGGAAAACAAAACACAATTGCTGACTTTTTATCTAGAATTCAAAATGATAACAATGATACACTTGTAGAGGATAAATTTCTTGATGAGTATCTTTTTGCAGTATCTACTAAATCACCTTGGTTTGCAGATATTGCTAATTATTTGGTTACAGGGAAGTTACCATCCTATTTGTTTCCTAGAGAAAAAAGAAGAATAATCCAAACAAGTGCATCTTATTCATGGATAAACGAAGAATTATACAAGACATGACCAAATCTCATCATCCGAAGGTGTGTAAGAGAAGATGAAATACCTGAGATACTTAAAGCATGCCATGATGAACCATGTGGAGGTCACTTTGCTGACAAAAGAATTGCTTATAAAATTCTTCTCTTAGGATATTATTGGCTTTCCCTTTTTAAGGATGCCAAGGAATATGTTAAGAGGTGTGATAGCTGTCAAAGAATGGGGAAACCTGTTCCTTCAAATGAAATTCCACTACAACCTCAGGTACTCATTGAACCTTTTGAAAAATGGGCTTTGGATTTTGTTGGACCAATTAATCCATCTTCAAAACAAAAAAAATATATTCTTGTATGCACTGATTATGTTACTAAATGGGTAGAAGCTAAAGCACTTTCTTTTGCTACTGAAAATGTTGTAGTTTCATTTATTTTTGAGGATATTTTTACTTGTTTTGGTGTCCCAAGAGAAATTGTAATAGATAAAAGAAAACAATTTACACCCAAAGTAGTGCAAAAGATAGTGGAAGAATATAAAATCAAGCATCGGAAATCTACTCCATACCATCCACAAGCAAATGGACAAGTAGAGTCTACCAACAAAGTGATTGAAGCAATCCTCACAAAGACAGTTCACTTGCACACAAGGGATTGGATAGAAAAGCTTCCATAAGCTTTATGGGTCTACTGTAGCACATGAAGAAGCACTACAGTACATACTCCCTATGAACTTGTTTATGGGAAGCATGTCTTATTTCCAATTGAGTTTCAGATTCAGACCTATAAGACAATAGTCAAGTTGGGACTTGACTTATTAGAAGTACAAAAGTAAAGAATGGGACAACTCAATGAGCTTGATGAGATAAGACAAGATGCTATCTAGAAGACTAGTTTAGTCCAACAACAAAGATCCAGATGGCATGATAAATAGATCAAAGAAAAAAAATTTCAGCCAGGAGACTAGGCATTACTTTTTGATTCAAAGTTCAAAAATTTCCAAGGAAAGTTTCAAACTCACTGGCTTGGGCCTTATGAGATAGAAAATGTTTTTGATAATGGAGCAGTCAGAATTAGGACTATTGATGAAGAAAAAGTTTCTCTCTTAGTGAATGGGCATCGACTCAGGATCTATCATAAGCCAATGACAAAGGAGGAATTTGTCAAGATTTTCCAAAACAACTCTAATTTGAAGTTGGTCAAGAAGAATTCTTCTTCTTCTCCATCTTAAAAACTTTCTTTTTCATATATATATATATATATTATAAACATGAAAACCAACAATTGTTGGCATGTTTATACAGAAAATTCAAGGTGAAAACCAAGAATTCTTGGCATCTTAAATTTTCTTTGTATCCCATTTTCTAGAGTTCCATTTTCTTGCATCCCTTTCTTTTAAAAATAAATGGCTACAGAATTGCTGATTTTCTGCAGCTCTGACAAATTTCTGCAGCCAATTTGACAGAAACTTCTGATGATACAATTGAAGGAATGATTGACTCCCTCCACTGCAAAGTACCTGAAGACAACATAAAAAAAAGGGCAACCAAAGGTTAGCAAGCAAACAATTCAAAGGTATGCAACTCTTTAATTTAATAATAAGGATCAAAGCATTACATATATGAATTATATAGACATGGTACTACCGAAAATCAAAATCATTATTGCTAAGAGTTGATAGTGTCATGTCAAATCGAGTATAATCTGCCATTCACTCCCCATCATTATAACTCATATCCCAACTCACATCCCGATCCATTGATCCGATCGCCCAAATCATAAACATGAATGCTCTTAACGGTTAGATTCTGCCACACTCCCTTATACCCTCACTACCTACGCTCTCATTATTCCATCACTCACACTCTCGACCTTTCCGCTCTAAAAACCCTATCAAGCCGTCCTACCCTGTCAAACAAAACAATTTTTGAAACGAAGCTTCTTGGCCATGGGAGTGATAGTCAAAACAGAGCCAATAGGGAAGAAATTTTTGGAGGGGAATCCACAAACAAAAGAATTGTTGTAGAGGGCGCAGTGGGTAGAATTTATAGAGAAATTCAATGGCTTCCACAAAGAAGTGACCAAATCCTTCGCCAGGGCTTTTGATGGGGTTGAAGTAGAGATAGGAGACATCAAATTCACAGTGACAAAGTCATTTATAGCTGAAGCTACTGGACTGCCGCGGATTGGAGAAAAATGGTTCAAAAATAGAGGTATTGAAAGAGAAGACTGGAAGGTTTTCCTGAAGAAACCAAGCATGGACACCACCATTTTCAAGAAGGGCATCCCAAGCACGACATTAAAAAGTAAGTGGAGGAATTTGCTTTTAATAATCCAAAAAATTGTTACCTGCGAAGGAAGGTTTGGATGTATGTTTTTCTATCATATTCGGCTGCTAATGAATTTTCTTGAAGAAAATGAGATAAATCTTCCATATTTCTTGTTGAATAGTCTAAGAAAGATGTCAGGGAATGTTCAAAGGAGAATTTAGTTCATAGATAATACAATGTATCACCATGGTCTAGTCAAAATACTTGTTGAATTTCATCTCCAAAACATAGGTGATAATTGGGAAGGATTTTTAGTAAGGAATCACTTTCAGGAGGATACTCATGAGCAGCCAAATAGCAACAGAACTAAGAGAGGAAGGAAAAGAAAAATTGATAGAACACTGGAACAAGAACCACAATAGTCACAGGAACTGTCAGAGGATGACATCCCTCTTGCAGAAATTTTAGAGAAAATAAACAAAAGAGATGTTAGAAGAAAGAAAGCCAGTAAAGAGACAAAGATTTCACCTCAAATAGAGAAGCCTAAAATAGAAAGGAAGAAAACTCAAAAGACCCCTGTCACAGGTCTAAGGAGTACTAGACTCAACTTAGCAAAATAATTACCCTCAAAAAGCATAGAGCATATCAATGAAGAAACAGAAGAAAACTCAGAGGCAGAAGAAGATTCAGGAATTTCTCCGAGAACATCACCAAGGGTTTCATCACCAACTTTCACCTCGCCTCCTCAGAGTCCAGGTCGAAGAATGCCAGAAATTGATCCTATGCAACAAGAGATTTATGATTATATCGAATCCCTGGAGAAAAGGGATGCAACAAGAACATCAATTCCAATTCAAGAGGAAGAATAAGTCTAGTTTAATGAACTGCAAGAACCTCCAGTAATCAATGTATTAAAACAGGAAATCTTCGAACTGGAGACATTAAACAAATACATTAAAAATGAAAATCAAGCCTTGAAAGCACAAAATGAAATCCAAATAGCTAAGAGTGACAACCTCCTTTTACATCTAAGTCGTGGTTTAAGAAGAACAAGAAACTGAAGAAGGAAAACAGGGCTTTACAGAGACAGGTTATAAACTTGAAATACAAGATCCTCATGAGAAAACCAAGGATGGCAATGACTGGTAAGAAAGTGAAAAGGATGAAGTTAGATGTACTGGAAGAAGTATCCAAGCAAATGCAGTGGTTAAAAAAAGATATCAATTTTGTGTTTTGTACTCTTCAGTGTGGGGGAATGTAGAGTCCCATAACTATTTTGTTTTGACACCCTTTTTCCTCCATTTTCCTCTTTTCATCATCGCTATCAACTCAATAAAAGCAGTAAAACCATAGATTTTGATAAGGTAAAAACTCTCATGTCTTATTTTTCATATTCGTTAATGTACCTTATTATTATGTTAAAGGTTGCATTAGCTACATAATTAACATGAATCTGTAGCTATTTTACAAATCTGCAGCTATGTCCATGGTTTGCAGGGTTCTGGTGCGCCAATGTAGTAAAGAAGCACATGGGCAGTTGAGGATCGATCCCCTCATGGATCTCCTCCTATTCGCTCGAGCCAATTCTTTGAAGGAATCACACAGTGGCACAGTCAAAGGCACGGGTCAAACACGTAGTAGCAGAAGTCTGAATGCATCACGTTTCTTCGATTTGCTTTCCAAATAGCAAATCATCAAGATAATGCTTTTACTGTTTAAGTTTCAAATTTGAATAAGGATTGATTAAAAGACCTGTAGGCATAGAAGTCTCAAACTGTTGAGCACACATTTTATATATAAATATGTATCCTCTGTAAAGGATAACAAGGAAGTAATAGTTAATCTTTGAAGAAATTGTGTGAAACAAACCTTTGTTCTCATATTGAATTAAAGTTACATTTCTATTATTCGATGCATATTTGAGTGTGATTTACACCTACTGTATGCGGAGGGCCCCTGCAGACAGTCGAGGTTAAGTTTATTTCATTTTATCACTTTTCGTTATCGCATTGTCATTTCGTTCTAGCTTAGTTTCCTTAATTCACTATTTCATCATTTCATTATAACTCAGTTAAATCTCGTTATTTCGTTTGCATTTGAATTTCTTTGCAATCGTTTAATGGTTTAGTTTCTTCAATGTTTTTCGCTTAATTACAGTCAGTGTTAAAAGATTGTTTTCATGCTTTTAGAATCAGAACTTGTATATACTCTATAGTCAGCGTTAGAAGATTACCTTCATGCTTTTTAGAATCAGAATTTGTATATACTTTGCAGACAACTTTTAAAGGATTGTTTTCTTGCTCTTAGAATCATTTGAATCTCAATACTCTGTTTTATTGCAACAAGGTGTTTAAGTTAGGTTCATAATTTTAGAATGATTAACATAAGATGTTTTAGAATGATACTCAATATAGATATGACCTAGTAGATTAGTCTAACAATAGCTCTACTTCCACTCATTAATTTGTAGAAATCTAACTCTAATTTAATGCTTACAAATAGGAACCTAGATAACAACGAAAATCCCCAAAACAAATATAACCATCATCTTACAAATTAAAAGAAAGGCTTCTAGCATATATAGTGCACTTGCACTTCATAAGTTTACCAACTCCGATCGATAATTTATGCTTGCAATTTAAGAACATTAAATTGACTAAACATTGCAGCTAAAAGAAAGTTAAAAGCATATAAATCCACAATGAAAGAAAAATGTAAAGTGCAAAAGATGGTTGGGACATTATTTAGCGTGTGGGCATAAGCCTAACATGAGATCTAACCCCCTCTTTAGCTATCACCAAATTTCTCAAGCATTTAACGTTTAATCCAAAGAAATGAACCCTTGAATGTCCCAACCCTGATGAGCAATAAATTGTTTCATCTTAAAGTGGTATTGGAAAAATACAAAAGCAAGCTTGGGCTCCTAAGCTTTCCACCTAATCAAGACAAATCATTAAAGTAAAAGGCACACTAGAGGGGTGGAAAAGCTAGGTTGAGGAACAGGGTAAATCATGACACCACGATTGCTCCCTTCGTACACCTATACACTTAGGATGTAGGAACCCCATTAGCTAGCAACATGGCTATGACACTTCCCTTGAGGTCTTTCTCACTCCAGAGTCCATAACTATCATTGTCACACACACCTATGGATTGATGGGATAACTTGGTAGATGTCACTCCCTATGGAGACTGGAAACACCTAATAGGGTTGTTGATTTAATCATCCCTAATATAAGTAAGGTAATTTGTTTACAGGTCCTGATCAAGTTAGGCATTTGAAGGTGAGTTTTGTGTGAAGTATTATTGTGCCCCTAGCATTTAATATGGCCCACTATGATGCTTTAATGATTATTGTCCCTAATGATTGCTAATCCACTTGATCTTGAGACCTTTTTGTTAGGTGGTGTTATCACAACAACAAAGACCCCATGGGGATGGTCTTGATCCCCTTCAACATCACTGGAGAGGTCATTGTACCGCATTCAAAGAGAAGTTTTGATCTTGATTATGCGACATTGCGCTTCTCGAGATGAGCCTTGGGCTATGAGATGATTCAACATGGTACTTGACCCCCATATGTACCCCTAGATACTGAAACGCTGACCTAGGATGCCCCTGGGCTTGCCTTGACACTGTCTGATTGATGTTGCTTGTTTTGGAGGACGTATGATGGTTGGTTATCCTTGAGATGACTTGGGAGGGCTTGCAGATCACCTTTTGAGCCCGACACTTGAGCCCAATTCTTGAGCATGATGGTTGCCACGTCAAAATTATGATGACATCATGGTTTTGGAGGCACTTTATGGAGACATACCATGCACTTTGAGATTTTCTCAGAGTGAGGAGCATTGATGATCCATTTTGTCACTTGCTTGTGGCACCTTGAGCATTTATGGAGGATGACGTCATGGTGGAGGACATTATTTCCCACATGTGTGGGCTATTTTTAGCATTTTGTTATGTTTTGAGCTATATTGAGGTCAACTTGTGACCTCACACTTGTTGAAAGCTTAAGGAAATTTGTTTTAGGGCTTTGCTTATAAAATTATGGAAATAAGGAATCTTAAACCTCATATAAATAAAGGAGGCCTTATTTTATTTATTCGTCATCACGCACTCATCACTCTCCTCTCTTTGAGAGTGTGCATTGGTGTGTGCGAATTTATTTTGGAGATGGCATTTTGGTTGAAGATGATTTTATGGGATTGATTGTAGTGGTTGTTGTGGAAAATTTTGTAAATTTACTGCATGTTTTCTATATTTTGCATATTTTATTTTATCTTGAAATCTTGGTCCTCTATGATATATAAAATTGTTTTCCTGGAATTCTTTAAGAGAGCTTGGAGTGTGCATCTCTAAAATTTAGAATCACGCCTCACAAGGAAATCACTAGGGTTTAAAAGTGGATTCCCTAGCCATCCCCCCTTAATTAAACAAGTCATTTCTCATAGATTTTGCCCTAGAAGGCTCCATTTTCCCATTAGAACAAGGCGCTAATGATAGTAGTGTTGATCAAACCCTATTTTTAATAAATTTGTCATGCTTTCTAATTCCTAGGTATATAGGGTTAGGGTTGTTAAGTAGCACTAGGGCTAGATTTCTCTTTCTTGATAATTAATTGTGAATTATGTTGGCTTCTTTTACTTCTTTGTTATATTATCTTTCGTCAAGCAATTGCCAAATTATATGTGCATGAAGATCACAAAACACAAGACACAAGATTTAGGCACTCTGCCAGGGCAAAACCCCTATCTAGGGGAAAACCCATTCAAAATCTCTTCCTTTAATAGTTTTTCCTTGAAACTCTTCAACCTAGACAAAGACGTCCTCCACACCAAGCCAACCTTTCCATCTTCGATCCAACCTTTGGCCTAGCAGCAACAACACTTTGAACCTAGCAACTTTGACTTGGCAGCTTCCAACATCAACAATAATTTCGACCTTGACAAGGAGACTTTGATCTCCTAAAACAACCCACACGAGAGAGAGAGAGAGAGAGAGAGACACCAAAACTTCGATTTTGTTCGTCCCTTCTTCCTTGAGAAAACTTGCACCTCTTTCAACCTCCTCCTTCACCTTTGCACGTTTTCCTAGCTTTCAACTTCTAGCTTCGGATATTGAACTATGTGAGTGAGAGAGGCATGCTCCAAATGAAGTTGATCTACCTTGTATGTGTAGCCTTCCAATGAGGTCGAATTTCCTTCCTTGAGGTCGAGTTGATCTTCTTGAGGTCGACTTGTTGTGGAGGTTACATAATTCATTTTTGACTCAACAATAATTCCTTTTACATCGTTCGAAAGCCGAAAACGGGTCTCATAAAATACACAATGATTCTAATGACTCTTTATTAATCCTAGGAGTACACAATGGGGACTTTGACTAATAAAATGATGACCCAAGCATGAAACCCATGCTTTAATAAGTCATTGTAACAATAATAAAAATTCTTTTGACAAATACATTTTATGAAGACCGAACCTAGTTACATTTTTCAACACTTCCTCTTAACTAGGGAGGTATTCATACAGAAGATCTCAAACTATATGAACTATGAAGAGTTTAGGCACCACAATGCCATGGACTAGATTCCTGACTAGGGTAATCTATCCAAAGTCGCTTAATAGTTTTAGGCACCTCAATGCCATAAACTAGATTCCTGACCAGGGAAATCTATCCAAGTGGGACTAAGATGGACTAAAGCTTTCAGCCTCTCTAGGTACAATCAGGCTTATTTGCTAACCATCAACCTAGGGATCTAGGTCCACCCTCCCTACTTCGGGACCTAAACATTATCACATAGTGCCAGCTAGAAGTCCTCCTAGGCAATGTGTCTCACACACAAGGCCTCAACAAATTTATTCCAAACTTTTATCATCATCAAGAAAATCAACAATATTAACTAAACCAAGCATGTTTTTAAGATATTCAAACTTATTATTACGAAGAGACTTTGTTAGTATATCAGCTACTTGATCTTCTATCGGGACATACTGTAGCTTCATGATCCCATCCTGCACCAAGTTCCTAATATAGTGGAACTTATTGTTGATATGCTTCGTCGTAGCATGAAATACGAGATCTCTAGACATCTTGATACAACTTTGATTATCACAATTAATCACACTAGGATCCAAAGACTTCTCGAACATATTTGGTAAAAGCTTCCTCAACCATACAACCTCCTTTCCTACTTCACATGCATCCACATTTTGCTTCAACACTACTCAAAGCAACAGGTTCTTGCTTTCTACTCATCCATGAGATCATGGCAGATCCCAAACTAAAGCTTCCTCGGTAGTGCTTCTTCCATCGTTCTTGTTATCGCTCAAACTAGCAGGGGACCTAAGGAGGATCACTAAAGGGGAAATGCTAGGCCAAGGGCAACAAATGGATACTTAGCTCACTGTCACCTCAGCTAAGGCTCCTTTCTATTTACGGACTTTCACCGATGGGAGGAGACCCGGTATGTATGGACTCATTGATGAAGGATAAGTCAATGAATATGAGTGACCCAAATAAACGCTTTCCCAGAAGAGTTTGAAGGATGGAGCTTGCTTGCTTTCTAAGCAAGGTACTATGTATTCTAGGAAAAGGAAGAGAGGATTTGAGGGTTAGGTTTATGGGATAAGACTTGTGAAGGAGTTTCCCAATCCCTAAAATCCTTGTTAGAATTGGTATCCCGGATGATTCTTGAAGAATGATCTTTTAAAGGAGAGGGACCACATGGGGCCAAGTGGACTCGGTCTAGGGTATGAGGAAAGTATGTAGCAACCAATGATATTCTTACCTTAGACAAGGTGGGGGAAAGGATCAAAGAAAGAATTTCACTTGAAGATGTTGTTTTGACCTTATGAGGTAGTAACCTTGGGGATGGCAAGACAAATTTTGATCCCGGAGCTAAGGCTTGGATTTTTTTCCCAACTCCACTGTCGGAATGGCTTCAGAATTGGAGGAGAGCTTGAGGAAAGGCCAACGCAGGAGACCCTAGGAGATCGAATTTTTTGGAGGGCTAGCTTGTCGAGAAATTGTTGTCCTAGTTACCCCAACTCGGCTAGACCATGGAAGGAGGTGAAAGAATATGATTTTTAGTAACCACCCCTGGTAGATCAGTGTCTTATCTTTAGGAGAATGGAGTCTATGATGAATATGAGTAGGATTTCTTGGTTCCAAGTGAAGGAGGCCTCAAGATAACTTCACTAGCCTTCTAGGTCAAGGAGAAGCAACCTTGCAGCTTTTATACTTTGATATGCAAAGGATATGGCTTATCAAGGTCAAATTCTTTGATAGAATTACGCCTAGGAGATGTGGCTCATATTACATGGCCCATACATTGAGAGATGCTATAATAGATACAAATTTCACAATTTTAAGTAGTAAATGAATGCAACAATTAGCCCTAGAACAACGAAAATCCTAGTGCAACGTATATGACAAAAGTAAACAAGAATAACATCAAAAGCTTGTACTTAGATGTAACAAAGTATATCCAACCATTCACAATTGACAAGAGAGAAGCTGCAAGAGAAGATAGACCAATATCCACACATCAAAATTCATCCATAAAGCTCCAATTCATCCACTAGGAAAAAGTGCGAAATTCTCAAGGGAGAGAAGAGATCCAATCCAAAGTGATGATGAGCAAATGAGCTCATCTCACTTGTATTTATACACAACTTAGGAGTTCGAATTAGCCTCCTTGGCCTACATAAGCCCCAAAAATAAAATAATGCTCTAATAATTCAACTTTTGGTGACAAGACCACCAAACTAGCTCATAGATGAAAAAGTAAGCCTCTTGAGGTCAAATAATAATCTATGCATGTCGTAGGGCCCTCTAAGAGGCCTAATAAGTTCCATGGGTGCCACAATGAAGGATAGGACCCTGAAGAGCAATAGACAAGGGGTTTGCCCCTTGTAAAATCCTGTGGTGCTCCTAATGACATGTGGGGGCACACAAGTGTCCTCATGGGTCTCCAAACAAATCGAAGATGCCTGTAGATCGTCTGCAAGGGCTAGGATGATGGTGTAGGTGGTGTCACATCATCGTGTAAGTCCTAGATCATTTGCCAAGTGTATGGTGTAGATCTGGGGCCCGCTGGGCATGATGGATTAGGTGCATCCTCCTCGTCCAATAAGTGAACCACGAGCAATCTCTGAATGTCTGTGGGGATCCATGGAGTGCAATTTGTTGCTGTAGAGACCCATGGCTCTCAATGCTAACCCTACATGTGCCAATGTAGCCCTGTTGAGGATTAGGACCTTGTATAGGGAGACGAAACCCAAGATGGAAACCATTTGTAACCTTGCATAAGATCCAATCGGTCCCATAGCCTTCCAGTACAACAAGTCATTAGAGAAATCGAGTAAATGAGCTTACCTAATCATGGACCACAAGTGGGGACTTCATAATGGCTTGCCTATCCATAACGGGTTTCAGGATGTGCCATTGTCTCCTAAACTCCAAATGGGGTTAACCAATAATCCTATTAGGTGGTTTCTACTTCTAAAGGGGATAATATAGTCAAGGTACGTCCTTCAAAAGGTGATGGCATGTGGCAGATAGGTGAATGAAGTAGGGAATGAGAAGGGGCAGCCTTGGATCACCTGTCGGGTACAAGGGTAGCCAATAAGAGGGAATTCCACACTTGGGTTCATAATGTGTAGGAGGGAGCAATCATGGTACATGAGGTGCCCTGGCCTTGATTTTTTCCACCCTTCTTTTTATGCCTTTGGCCTTTTTATGATTGTATTCGATTAACAGCTTGGGGCTCAAGGGGGTAAGAGCATGATGTATAAGATATAGCAGTGACTGCCCCTTTTTAGGGTGGGGTGGTTCATTTCCCACTAGGGATTGGGACTATCATGGGTTCCTATATGATGAGGGAGGCTCATAGAACCCGCAGGAACCAAGGTGATGGCCATGATAAATGGGGTAGAGCTCATGTATTGGATTTTGCTCACATGTTAAATGTTTTTGTCCCGACCATCTTTTGCATTTTGTGGTACATTATCTTGTTGAATGTGGTACACATCAGAATGTATGAGGTCTAATATTTCTTTAGACCTTGTGTCACTATTTGAAAATGGGTTTCTTGTATGTTTTCCCAAAGAGCATCCCTTGCAAACTCCTTCACAATCTTCTTTGATATCGGGGATGCCATTAGATGTTTAAGAGTATGAATGACCTTGTAGTGAAGATGGCCATATTTTCTAAGCCATGGCTCAATATGAGAGATTTCTATATGAACTAGGGCTTGAGGAGGTGGTGTAATGACTCTATACAAACTTCCTTCACGGACTCAAATAACCCTAGCTTTATTAATACTTGAATCTTTTCCCCAAACCAAGACCTTTTCATCAACAAAAGCAACTCTATCCCCTTTATCTTCTAAGCAAGAAATTGAAAGCAAATTCTTTTTCAGACCTGGAACATATAGTATGTTGTTGAGATGTAGTTTTGCTCCATTCTCCAACTTCAAAGATGTTGATCCCAGGCCTCTAACTTGATAGCTTTTGTTGTCTCCCAATTCCACTACATGGGAAGATGGTTACTTTGATAGAGTTTGTAGTTGTTTGCTTTCCCATCTCATATGCCTTTATGCTCTACTGTCAATGATCCATGCATTATCATCATTAAGTGATCCTATAAGTGCAACTAAGAACCCTTGACTTTTGATCTTGTTGAATAAGTAGTAGACAATATTCTTGATCCATCTTCCTGTAGAAGTGAATCCCATTCTTATCATAGAGGGAGTAATCATTTCCTTCAATCCAACGAAGTGATCTTCAATCTTCTTCGACCTTAGCTCTGATACCATGTTGAGAAATCAATGCTAGTAGGATTAGGGTTAGATTTGTCTTTCTTGATAATTACTTGTGAATTATGTTGTCTTATTTTACTTATTTGTTATATTATCTTTCATCAAGCAATTACCAAATTATATGTGCATGAAGATCACAAAACACAAGGCACAAGATGTAGGCACTCTGCCAGGGCAAAACCCCTATTTAGGGGAAAACCCAGTGAAAATATCTTTCTTCAATAGTTTTTCCTTGAGACTCTTCAACCTAGACAAAGACCTCCTCCACACCAAGCCAACCTTTCCTTCTTCGATCCAACCTTTGACCTAGCAGCAACAACACTTCGACCGTAGCAACTTTGACTTGGCAGCTTTCAGCATCAACAACAACTTCGACCTTGACAATGAGACTTTGATCTCGTAAACCGACCCACACGATAGAGAGAGAGGGACACCAAAACTTCGATTTTGTTCTTCCCTTCTTCCTTGACTAAACTTGCACCTGTTTAAGCCTCATTCTTCACCTTCACACTTTTTCCCAGTTTCCAACTTCCATCTTTTGATATCGAACTATGTAAGTGAGAGAGAGATGCTCCAAATGAAGTCGAACTGCCTTGTATATATAACCTTCCAATGAGGTCGAATTGCCTTCCTTGAGGCCAACTTGGTGTGGAGGTTACATAATTCATTTTTGACTCAAAAATAATTCTTTTTACATCGTTTTGAAGCCCAAGAAGGGCCTCATAAAATACACAATGACTCTAATGACTCTTTATTAATCCTAGGAGTCCACAATGGGGACTTTGACTAATAAAATGATGACCCATGCATGAAACCCATGCTTTAATAAGTTATTGTAACAATAATAAAAATTCTTTTGACAAATACATTTTATGAAGACTGAGCCTAGTTATATTTTTCAACAAGGGCTAGGTATTTTTGTGAAATATTTCTAAAATGTAATTTGTTTGATGTATTATTGCTATTAAAGTAGGAAATGCATCTAGCATTGTTTGCGTATTAAATCCCTCCTTTAGAGCTGACGTCATGATCTTTTGTTGTTTCTGCATACTTTTAGCCTTAAAAGTCAATTATAAACCTTAGATTGTTGATATTTATTTCAAGGTATTCCCCTTTGTTGATTTATCATTGAAATATCTTTTCTTTTGGCTATTATGTGACATCATTTTCCTTATCATTGGAAATTTGTAAAACCTTAACTTATAACAACCCTATAATTGGTCTTTTGAATAAAGTACTTGAGCTTTGGTAAGGCCTTCTAGGCTTTGCTGCTACGGTATCCGAATCTTCAGACCTCGTTTTATCACCTTGAGCCATTCCTAGTGAATATCTTTAGGTGATCTTTCAGGAAAGCCTCCCTTGTGGTTGAATACCACTAAATAGCTGGAGAAAGGTTGCTTAGGTGACAATGATAGTTGATCTCTTGTTACCCTTGGGTCTGGATCTGCTTAGTGAGGCTTTGTAGTAAGCCTCCTAGATTTTGGGGCAACAAACATCAAAATGGTCGCACTGACTAGGTCCACCACTTCTTATCCAGTTTTGAGAATAGTGATTCGTATGTGATATCATGTTCAAATTTGCACATGTTTACACATCACTCATATAGTTAGAGGAGTAGAGAAGGGGGTGAATTGCAAGAGATAATCGATTCCATCCTGTTATTGTACATGGGGAGTTTCTGTGGCACTTTCGTGCAAAGATATCCTTTATATTTAAGAGAGCTCTTTTCCCATTTTACAAACATTCAAAGGGAGCTCTTCTCAATACATTCCCAAGCGTTTTGTTGTATTTGTTGACCACTCCGCGTCAACTACCCTATAGCAGTATACATTTTTGCAAGAAGATTCCATCATGATCGAATAGTGAGATCATCCAAATTTAATCATCATCTTCAACCATCATTGTTTAAAAGTTGTAAACCCATTCTGCAAGTTTATAGTGTAAATGATCCTAGTAAGACCATTTATGTTTGTAACAATCTAGGTAATTCTACATTTTTGGTGACGATTTCTATCCTAGGAGGTTTTTCGTCTCACTGATTCATGTGTGTTTATAAACACGGATGATCAACAAAGTTTTTCCCTCCAACCTCACCCCAAAGCTAGGGTGGATTTTGTCGTCAAGATCTTAGGTAAGTCCTAGTGTTCTAGTTGAGTTTTCTGTAAAGTGATTTAGGAATAATTTTAGCTAATTGACTAAATTATTTTATTACAAATCATTAGGTCTACTAGATCATATTTGAGTCGCAAAATTGGGTAAATAATGAGGGTTTATAACGAACGAGTTTCCCCCTTCATGTATTAAAATGTAATATCTTGATGTAAAATATATCTTAGTGCATTGTCCCTCATAGTTAGACACCATGAATAAAATATTTGACGATTGAAAAAATTATTAATCCTCTCATGAGTCAATTAATTAAATTTTCTGGCAAAAATTAATTAAAACCCTATGCCAGAAATTTAATTAATTTTATGTCCTAGGAAAAATTAATTCTTCAAAAGGTAAAATTTGTGGGTCTCAGAGAAATCAATTTTTGGAGGTCCCTAGCCAAGGGAATGTTGAAAATTTCAAGAGATTTTGGACCCTTGGGCCTTGGTAGTTAAGTCAAAGTCAATTTTTTGAGGAAATCAACTCAAAATAATTAATTTTGTGTTTATTAAAATTCAATCAAATGAAAAAATTCGAATTTCTTCAAAAAATAAAATAATTTCGACGGAGGAGATTAAAAGATAATTAAATCTTTTTCAACGGCCGAGATTTCTTTGACAAGGATCAAGCCAACTAGACATTGGAGAATCTATCTATAAATTAGAGGTCACTTGTCATTCAAATTATCCGATCTTTTAGATCGTGTACTAGCTCTTGAAATTCTTTTGTAATATTTCTGGGATAATATAACACAAGTCTTTGGGGTTTTATTGATGGTAGTGTTCCTCTCCTGTATTTTATGGTAATATTACTTTTAATGTTCTGCTGAATATTATTTATAAATGGCCGATTTATAACTTTCGTGGAATAATCTATTGCACAGGTATCTTGCTTAGTTTATTGGATCTAAGGTAGCAATTTTTAATTTGATTGAATTAGCAGGTATCTTTAATTCTTGAAGATTATATTGTTATTTTGTATCTCTATTGATCTTACAATTTGATGTAGTGTTTTGCAGAAATCATTCGTACTTTAAAACTTGGGCATTTGGGGAAGCCCTCGGTTGGACCAACCGACTCCCAAAGCATACGATCTGTAGAGCTTGTTTGATTTAAACACAAGTATTTATTTTAACGAAGCTTCTCTTGTAGGGTTTTCTGGGCTAGTACCTCATTTAAAATTATTTATCTCTAAAAAATTGTGCTAAATAATGAGATCTGGCTAGGAAGAGCCTTAGATTTACAAATCTGGGAGCGGAGTCGGACTCATACTCTTCAGATCTGATAGATTTGTAAATTATTTGTATAGATCTGTAATTTATTTTAAAATTTTTGACACTTGGGTTTTGGGTTTCAATTAGTTTTTGTATGTATGTGGGATTTGGGGTTTTATTTTTTGCTTTGTGCAGGCACAAATCTTAAGGTTGTCAAGGAAAATTTGGGGTTTTTACGCAGATCTAGGCCCTGGAGGGCAAGATCTAGCTTCAATTTTTTGTTTGTAGGGATAAAATACGACGAAATCAGTCATTTGAAGATTCAGATCTAAAGTTTCTCATAGTAAATTCTGCGGGTAAATTTAAAGTGGAATTACATCAGTTTCATAAATTGATTTTGGGAATTTTTTTAAAATAAAATTTTAATTTTTTTGGATAAACCTTAACTTCTTCTTAGCTATACGCTAGCCAACCTCCTTTTCTGCCCGCATCCCCTCAGTTTTCAGGTCCCTCTTGTCTTCTTTTCAAAACCCTTGTCTAATTAGTTGCTAGATCCCCGAGGTTTTTCCTCAGTAGTTCAAACGCTGCTCCTTTTTCTAATCCGCAACCCTGTCTCCTCCTCGATCCTCTGCCCCGCGGCCCTATTCAATCCTCAGTTCCTTCGCGTTAGTTCCTCTCAGCTTGTTGCTCCCTTTTCCCTCTGCGTTTTCATCCTTATCCTCCCAGCTCGCAGCTCCTTTTCCTCTTGGAAATCTGAGCTCTTGTCCCATCTCTCCTGGCCTATATTCCTCACCCTCTCCTCCTTGCTGGTCGACCCTCATCGTCTGCGTGAGCTGCCTCAATCTGCAACCTTAACTCCGACCTATCCACTGCTTTAGCTCCTGTCTGCTCCCTCCTATTTCGTGTTCCATCTCCTCTCTTCCACATCCCTTGCATCCTTGCCAACCTTCTCCTCAGCCTTCCGCAACCTTTCGCTACTCCCCCAGTCTTTCCTTGCTGCTTGTTGCTCTTCCTAACTTGCATCCATAAACTCTCCCTCACGTCATCGGCTTCTGAAGCATACTTCGATTTGAGTTTTTAAAAGATTGCCTTTCCCCTTTGAAAAATTAAATTTTTGATTTTTCCACATTAAAAAATCATTCATCACTTTGCCACTTTAATGAAAATTAAATTTTCATTTAGCACATTAATTTTTTTTTGATTCATTGGTCCTTTTAAAAAAAGAAAATTAAATTTTCGTTTCTCATAAACATTATCACATTAAACTTGCTAAAGTGAGATAAATTTGAGTTTTTATGATAAGGGTTTTTTGTGGGCCTATAATCCTAAGTTACCAGGATTCGGATACGGATACGGATACGGATACGGATCCGGATCCGGATTCGCTAGTTTTTTGAAAATCCAGGATCCGGATACGGCAAGGATACGGCAAGTACAAAAAATATAATAATATTAAAAATATAATAAAATTAATAATAGACACAAAATCATCCATTTTTATATATATATTAAAGCTAAATCATTGTCATTCATTTTGTGCTTTTACCATATATTCAAGTTCATCTTTAATTATCTCTTCAAATTAACAAATTGTTGTTTTTTAAGTTTGCATTCATAAAACACCATCATTAGTTTATGCCCACACACCATACAAGAGCCATTAAATTCAAATATATATATATAATTATAATTATTAAATTTGTAATCCTTTATATACACATAAACATTATTATATTTAACATAAAATTTAATTGAACTTAATACGCATATTAATATGATATTTTTTAATACATATAAATAAAGAAAATAAATTATTTATAAAACAATTTTAATGAGAAAATATATTCAAATAAAATTTAATATATAATTCGTTATTATGAATATATTATTGTTTTTAATATGTATAAAAGAATATGTATCTAAAAGAAAATTATAAAACCATATGAATTCAAATTAAAAAAAAGGGGCAAAAATGAAAAAGTTAAAAGCTTGTTGACTGAATTACCATCGTGTCTTTCGAGGGCATAACCTACCGAAGTTTGCAGTGGCGTCTCTATGCGACTGTAGTTCCGTCAATGATAGTTTTTACATTTTTGATCTACAAATCGTCAAAGGCCAATACATTGAAGGCTCTCTTATGATAGCCTGCATTTTTTGGGAAAACCGCCCGATGGCTTCTGAAACTGCCGGAGTTTTCACGATGGTTCCCATACATGATATATTAGATGTATGCGCACATTTTACGCGGATCCGAATTACGCGGATATATTAGATATATTAGATGTATGCGATGTATGCGCACATGTTCCCGGTTCTTGGGCGTATTTACGCGGATCCGGATCCGAATCCGGATCAGATCCGTGGATCCGTGGATCCTGTACCCCAGAGGGCCGGATCCGGTAACTTAGCTATAATCTTTTAAAATTTTTGTGGAGTAAAAATTTAAATTCTTATATAGCCAAGGCAACATATAAGTTTTTTAAATTTTCTCCAAGTCTGACCATAGGAGAAAATATATTTTCCTGGATTCGAGACATTAGAAAAATTAATAAGTTCCAGAATTATTTGAAGAGGTGTTTTGGCATTAACTAGCATCTAAATTTCATTGTTATCCTGAATATTAAATCGTTGAAATTTAAGTGCTTAGGCTTTCATTATTTGCATGCTTCAACTAAGTTTTGTGATCATTGGTTTTAATGCTTGATATCTATTAAGATCGCTCACTGTCTAAAAGGGAAATTAATTCTAAGTTTGGATTCGTTTACTTGAATTATTGGATATTTCTTGAATTAGTTTTGAGAATATTTCAATAATTGTGATCAACCTTTTTTATTGAGTACTCTATCGTGGACTTGTGGAAAATTGTATATCTTTTGGTTCCTGAAATTGAGTATTTTGAGCATCTGCATAATTGAGATTCTTCATTAAATGTTCACTTAAGTACTTGGCATTTAACTCAAAATAAATCGCAATCTAAGTGCTTTGAGTCTTTAACATCTCGCCTCACTCACCCCTTTTGCTAATTGCATCTTGCATCTCTTTTCATCATAATAATATTTTCCTTAGCAACAATTGTCCATCCTATAATTGGTCCTAAATTTCTTAGCAAGATAGTTGACTCTACAAGGCATTGGTATCAATTGTCTAAATCGAATCATTTAAGTCTTGCTAGATCTAAACAAGTATTTGGTCGCTCAACTGTGTCTTCCGGACTGGTTGGTTCCCAACCAATCATCCTTCATTCCATTTCTGTAGTGTCTACCCACCTTAGTCTGCTGTTGGGAGATAGCTTAAACAGAGAGATTAGGGATCAAGGTGACGGACCCCAATTTGAGTTGTTGTTGCGGTGCCTAGACATTCTGTGCAACATTAGTATTATTTGGTGAAGATGGAGTCATTGATTAGTGAATATTTTGTGTTACCTATTATAACCCTATTTTCCACTCCATTATAGGAAGAGAGACCCAAGTTCAACTTACCTTAGTTGCTAGTTGGAATGCATCCCCTTTCACCTTTGCTTTAACTTATGTGGGATTTATTCCATGTTAAAAGGGCAGAATTACATAATTGAGTTATTTCTCATAAATATTTCGTCAAAATTTTATAATTATGAGATAATAATAATGTCATAATTGAGACAACTGAAAAAAACTCATAATTGAGAATTTTTTTTCTAGAGTTTTTCATTCCCAAGGAGATTAACTTGACCCACTTGTGTATGAGTTGGCTAGGGGTCCATTATTGTAGAAGTTTCTTGACTTCTCAAGCCCCTAGGTGTCTAGATACATTCTTCTGGAGGATAGAATGAACCTATATAATCACACCAAGAGGAAAGGTGGCAAGATCTAGTATCCATTATAACGCGGGAGATCTGCTGCATTGGAAGAAGGAAACCAAGCACACAATAGCCTTCCGCAGAGGGCTTGTCGTCCTTAAAACAACATGTACAAGCAAAGAGAGGGAGGATCAAATGAAACTTACCAGGAAAACCCTATTCCAACAAACTTTAAATCTCCACAAATAGAAGATGAACCAGCATTAGTGCACAAATTAGAAGAGCATATGTGTGAGAGGGAGCTATAGGTATAGCCATAACCAAAAGAGTGTTTGATAGACAGCTTCACGTCAGTAACCATCAAAAGAAAGTGCAACACTTGATATAGTCCCTGTAGGCCAAAGTAAAGGTCACTTATATAAGTGATCAAGATAGTCTAGATAATATTACAAATGAGATGTGAACTCAGGGGGTAGGGTGCTTTCCCCAAGAGGGGTTATGGTCTCACTATGATGACTAGGATGGTCTTAACCTCAAGTAAAGCATACAACTTCATCTCAACATTGAACTCTCTTTGATTTGTTTTGGCAGTTATTTCAGTAAATTGAAGGCATTTCTACAATTTCAGTTTCAGTTTCCATTTTTGTCAATTTTAATTGGATTTGCATGTTGTGTCTTTTGTGTTCTAATAAGGTTTGACTCATCATCATGACTCCAAAGATGTATTGTATTAAACTTCAGAACATTTCTTTCAACAATTTGAATGTAGTTCTAACTGCAGTAGTTTCTATTTAAGTTTGCCTCTCTAATTATAGTGTAAAACTCGTTGCTATTATTGACATTGTGTATTTGTATCATCAATACTGTGCTTCATGAAGTTATTACTGCCTGTTTTTCTCTTTTTTTCACTGTTTAATAACAGTTATTGTTTTTTTGGAATATTAGAAATTGGAAGTGACAGTCTGGCGTGATGGAAAGGAATGGAATCAGACATTTGTGTGTGGAAAAGCAGTGACTGAACTCACCTCTCATGAAATTTTAGGTGAATCCAAATTTCGTCGAGGAACGCGTGTAAGGTTTTGGCCAGATAAAGAAGGTACATTGATGATTTTTAATTTTTGGCTTGAGTTGAGTTGCATTTCCTTACCTGTTCTGCAGATTAGAAGCATGCATGTATATATTGGTCTTTTGTATCATTTCTATGTTGTAGATGCAATGCATAGCTATTTATAGTTTGACAGTTAAGAGTTAATGATCCATTAACATAGATCTTGCATGTTTTATTTTTATTATGTAGTCTTTACCACCACCACAGAGTTTGACTATAACACAATTGTTGGACGTGCTAGAGAGCTTGCCTTTCTGAACCCTCAGGTGAGGGTTTTCTGTAACCTTCTCGCGGTTATGTATGGATAATATCATTTACAAGAAATAGTTGCATTAGAGAAGTTTACTGTGTCGTTCCATATCTATATATCTATATATATGTGTGTTTTTTATTTTATATTATGGTTATGAATAACCATGTTTATCTTTACTTAATATGATGCTCGTTGCATGCAGTTCATTTATGGATATCTGTACTGTATATACACATTCATGTACCCAAGGGTTCCTTGTGAAATCGCTGATCAGTGCTTGATAAAACTCTTCTTTTAATCATTTATTGTAATGAAGTCATCTGTATAAAGTTGAAATTCAAAGTTTCAACTAATTATGCTTGGTTATTTGACAGCTTTGGTTTAAGAGCAAAAATTGTGACTTTTTATGATACTTAGGATTTTTTATTGGCTTACATATATTTATGGGTGGGAAGTCACCTACAAAGGGAAGTGTGGTGTCAAAATCCATTGGTTTGTTTCAAGCACTCTTGCTTCCTTATGTACCTGTTTTGCAAATACATGATATTTTAGTTTGCATGCCATGGTGCTTCTAGCATGTGCCTTTTGAGGAGTATCCATATGCCTATACATCAATATTTTGTATGCCATCAATACAATCATGTTTGATACGGTACTACATTATGCTGATTTGTGAAAAAATTGAAAGTCGGTAAGTTACATAAAAAACTTGAAATTTGATGGCCTCCTTTGAGTTTCCCATTTTCATTGGTGTTTTCCCTAGACATTGCATACCTTTCTAGGGAAGATGCTGTCGGTGAAAGTACCTCGAGTACTCATCCAAGAGATCATGGCAAATCTCAAGCTAAAGTAGCTCTCATAAGTGTTCTTTCTATCAGCAAAGTTACCCGTCCAATCAACATCAGTATATCCATGAAGTCTTACATTTTTAGTACTATATTTGAATCCTAGATTGATAGTTCCATGCAAGTATTTGAGTACATGTTTTGCAGCAAACTAGTGGGCATGAAAGGGATCAATCATATGTTGACTTAAAGTGTTTACAACAAAGCATATGTCAGGCTTAGTGTTTACAAAAAACACCAAAGCACCAATGAGCTGTCTATACTCTGTGGGATTTACTAGATTATGTCTTGCAACTTTTCCACATAATTTCTTAAAGTTCATTTTCATAGGAGTATGCATGGACTTACATTCTACCATAGGAAATCTTTCAAAAAGCTTAACAACATATTTTCCTTGAGAAAGATAAATTTCACTAGGTCTTTACTAGACCTCAAGACCCAGAAAGTAATGCATCAATCAAAGGTCTTTCATTTCAATTTCAGAAGCTAACTCCCTCTTATACTGGAGGATAAGAGGTTCTCCTCATGTCAAGAATAAATCATCAACATACAATACCAAAATCAAAGGTATACCTTGCACTGCCTTGAAGTAGAGGTTTGGGTCTGCATTGCTTCTTGTGAAACCAAACTTTATTAGGTAGCTATCAATGCGAGCATACCAAGCTCATGGAGCTTGCTTCAACCCATATAAGGATTTTTCAGTGTGCATACGTGAGTTTCCCTGCCATGCTCTCTAAAGTCTTATGGCTATTCCACAAATACTTCTTCTTTGAGGAAGCCATGCAAGAAAGCAATTTTCACATCCATTTGGTGAAGAGTCAATCTCTGACTAGCAGCTAAGGAAACAACAGATTGAATAGTAGTATATTGACGTACAAGTGCAAAAATCTCATCATAATCTATTCCCATTTTCTAAGAGAAACCTCTAGCTACAAATCTAGCCTTATATTTTTCAATACTACCATCTGCACCATGTTTAATCTGAAACAACCATTTGGAAGTGACAACAAATTTACCTTGAGGTCTAAGAACCACTTCTCAGACATCATTTTGGATGATGGACTCGTATTCTTCAGTCATGGCATCTTTCCAGACGTACCCTTAAAAAAACCGACTTGGCTTTTTACTTCCTTCGAATGTTCCTCTTGGGGCAACATGTTGTTCAACATCTTGCAAGGTATCTCACAATTATAGTGGTCTCTTTCTGGTAAGAGGTTAATGTGGTGGAGGATCTAGAGGATCAATGGAACCCATTGGATTATCAACAAACTCATTCTTAGGTTCCGGTTCAGACTCAGATTCAACCTCTTTTCCATTAACAACTTGTCTTTCAGCAATGGCAAGATGAGGAGAGTCTCTTGCTTTTCTAAGAGCTGCATTTTTATCAAATGTTGCGTCTCTGCTAAACTCTATAGTTCTTTGACCACATACATAAATTCTATAAGCTTTTGAATTATCACAATAATCAACAAACATACCTTTCTTACCTGAAGCTTCCAACTTGTTCCTTTTCTCTTTTGGCGCATGGACGTATACCGGACAACCAAAGATTCTCAAATCACTCACCTCAGGCCTTTTACGAGTGAAGACTTCTTCAAAAGTCTTATTGTTTAAGGCCTGATGAGGAGTTCCATTTTGCACATAAACAACAATATTTGCAGTTTCTCTTCACAAAAACTTTGGTAGCGTTTGATCATGCAACATGGCTTTGATTGCTTCCATAATGGTTCTTTTCTTCCTCTCATCCACACCATTTTGTTGTGGATTGTATGGCACAATGGTTTCCTTCTTTATTCTGATGTCTTTGCAAAGATCATTAGAATCATTGGAGGTGAACTCTTCCCCATTATCAAATTTGAAATCTTTGATCAACTTTCCAGTTTGATTTTCAATCAGAGCCTTGAAATCTCTGAACATGTCAAATGCTTCTGCTTTCTTTTTCATAAAGAATATCCAGGTCTTGCGAAAAATCATCAACAAAAATGATGAAATACAAGTAGCCACCAAGAGAAGTAACAGATGTAGGTCCACATAATCAAAATGTATGGGCTAAAGTACTTGACTAGTATTTGTTTTGCTTGAAGGGAATGGTCCCTTTATATGCTTTCGGCCTGCATATCCTGGGCAAACTCCTTCATGATCCATTATGATCTCAGACATTCCAGAAATCATCTTCCTTACATGAGGTGTAAGGCTTTGTAGTGTAGGTAAGCAAATCTTCTGTGCCATAGCTCACACTGAAGATCAGTATCATGGACCAGTGCATGAATGGGTTTACCATTGACTTTGTAAAGCCCTTCACATATTGATCCAAGAGTGAAGGCTTCTCTCGTACTTGAGTTCAAAGGGCAGGTTAGAACTTTTCCATTAATAAAACAAGTTTCATTCCTTTATCTTCTAGAGCAGATATAGATACAAAATTCTTTTTCAAACTAGGTACATACAAAACTTTTTGCAGAAAAATAGTTTTTCCATCATCTAACTGAAATGAAACTGAACCATAACCTTTAACTTGTTGAGTAGAATTATCTCCAAGGATAACATTTAAATTATTCTCTCTCAACTTGATTAGAGAGTGCTTCTTTGTAACTAGTGAAATGTTTGGAAGCACCACTATAAACTAACCAACGACCAAAGGAATCTGTAGAAGAACTGGAAAGCGCAAAAACAAGAAAATATTATGATTGAGTTTCTGCTGCATTATTTCTATATCTTGGATTTCTTGCTTTCTTAGGATGCCATTTTCTTTGATTTTCAAAAGAGTATTTTTTATAATCAGATTTGTTTTTGAATCTAGGTGTTTTTCTTCTTTCTTTACAGTCACGAACAAAGTGAACATGCTTTTGACAGTTAAGACATCTAACTTTTGACATGTCTAGATTCCCTTTATTTTATTTGAAAGCATATATCTTTTTATTACCTTTCTTTCTCTTGTTATAGGCTGTAAAAGCAATAGGTTATCCTTCTTCATGATGTGTAATTCTCCCTTTGGAGATCTTTCTAGCCTCCTCTTGTATACACTTTCCCAGGAAATCATCAAATGTGTTAATAACGTTGATGTTGTTGATGGTGGTGATAAAAGTCTCCCAAACAGGAGAAAGACCTCCAAGCATAATCAACACCATTTCTTTGTTGATATTTGGTAGCATTGGATGTGCACTAGCCATGAAAATTGTTGGAGAGGCTAAGGCACATGAGATCTCCAAGACCCAGGAATCATTTGGGGAAATTCCACCCGGATGGAGAGATGTTAAAATAATTAATATTTTTAATGAAACCCTAAGTTTAAACTTATGAAAATTAAAATATCAATGTGTATTAATATAATGTAGGTGAGAAAGTTCTAAATAACGAGGATCAAGCCAGATCTAATCTTAGCTGTTGATTAGGGACTCAATCTCGGCTGTTGAATTGTCAATAGGAAAAGTATAAGTAGAGGCTTGAGGGCCAGTTGGAGACACACCAAGTTCATTAGTCAATTTGATTTTCTGGGTCAGGGTTTGCTGAGAAATCGAGTTAGTGAACTGATGCAGCAAGGGGCAGTTTGGCAGGAGGCCGAGAATACATATCAGAGAGGCAGAGAGAGTTCGAGAGAGACATCGCAGAGCCTAGGAAGGCTGATGCAGAGGCAGCAAGGGTTGACGCAGAGGTTGAGGAGGCCAGTGCAGAGGACGCAGAGGGCCAAGAGGCTGACACTGGCAGTGCAGAGCGTTGCAGAGCTGACGCTGGGCTGAAGAGATTGCGCTGAGGTGATTTCGTGGGCCAGACTAAGAGTTGATCAATTGACGCAGAGCCGTAGGAGGGTGACACAGTCCCTAGAGGGTGACGCAATTCCAGAAGATAACTTGGAACAACTTTCACTGTCCAGTTGAGGAACGATCGAAGTCACTGTGGGGCCAATCATCCAGACGCTGATTAGCCAGAATATCTGTCTTCGGAGAAAGGTAGTTTTGCCGAGGATAATCTCTGAGGGGTGAGCCATTTCTAGCACCCTAGTTGTATTCAGAAATCTGCATAATAATAAAACCCTCATATCTGCTGCACCGGTTTGCCCGGATTGGGTTTTTCGGGGACGATTGTCCAAAAATAACGGTGTCCCTTGTGTTGTCTCAAATTATTTCAGTTGCTGATTTGTATGTTTGTGAAGGCTGCAATTGTGTTTATTTCGATATTTATGCATATAAAATAACTTGTTAATGTAAAGAACAAGTAAGAGATAATAAACTAGATATTGCAGTATTGGCTCTGATGTGTTAAATTCATAAATTTTCACATGGTATCAGAGGAGGTTGTAGATCACAGGAGGACTGAAGACACCAGTAGGAGAAATATGAAGAATTTGCAGCAGAATCAGCGGTCTCGATAGACAACGTTGTTCCAGAGTTGAAGCGGCAAGAGAAGAGGTGACGCTGTGCTTAGAGGGTGATGTAGAGGCTCATGCAGAGCCTGTGTCAGCATTTCAAGGCAAGGGAAGGGCCAATGCAGAGGCAGAGAGAGGCAGAAGAGGCTCAGAGAGCCACGTCATCCTACTCAGCCAGGTAGGATTGACGCAGTTGGCCGGAGGAGCAGATTCAGCCTTCGCTGTGATTGCGCAGAGCCTGAAGGGCTCAGTTTCTTCAGTTGCCGGGGTTAAGGGAGCTGTGCAGATTATGATTTGAGGAGTTGGTGGGACACTGTTTTTGTCTTTGTAGAACAATGTCTAAGGGGATGGAACCATGGTAGAGGGAATCACTACCTCGACGGATTTCTAGCCAAGGAATCCAGATCCGAGTTGCAGTCGCAAAGGAGGATTGGAGAGGAGCGGTTCGACAGTTGGCAGGAGGATTTCCAGGAGGGAAGTTGAGACTTAGAGGGAGTCTAGGAGTAGAGATGGTAGTGAACGGATTGAGGGATTAGGACAAATTGGATGGGGCTTCCAATTTTGTCATCTGGAAGGCCAGGATCCTGGCAATCCTGGATAGACATCGAATCAAGGACTATGCCTTGAAAGTAGTGGCTATCCCAGTTGACACTGCTGAGAATGAGAAGCATGAGGAGGCTCAGGCGAGGGCGAAGTGCATGATCCTAGACGGGGTCAGATATCATGTGATAGCACATATTGCTGAGAAGAACACAACAAAGGAGATGTGGGACAACCTGACCACCTTATACTAGGGCTCTTTCGTGCAGTGGAAGATGCTATTGGAGAATCAACTGTGGTCATATCAGATGCAGAAGGGGGAGGAGATAGATCCCTTCTTCCTCAGATTGTAGAAAATTCAAGACCAACTTACTTCCGTGGGGTCTACACCAGATCCAGAGTTTATGGTCAGAACTGCTCTAAATGCAGTCTCCAAGGACTGGGAGACATTTGTCCAAAGCATCTTGGGTAGAGTGACTCTCCCTAGTTGGGAGGAGATGTGGGCAGCTCTTCGACATGAAGAGATCATGAGAATGACCAAGTCGGGGAGTAGTGGTAAGGGAGTTCGAGTCAAGAAAGATGAGGAGGAGGATGCGGCTCTAGCGTCTGTGGGACAACAAGGGAAGAGGAAGAAGAAGGACATGTCCAAGGTCAAATGCTTCAATTGTGGGGAGTTGGGACATTATGCATCTCAGTGCCCCACGAAGAAAGGCAAGGGAGAAACTTCTGATTCAAAGGCAACTCCAACTAAGGCGGAGAAAGAAGTTGAGACTGATGATGATTGTGCCATGAGTGCTCATGTGCCTCTATAGAGGAGGTGGGGTGATATCGAGTTGTAGTCAGGAGGACTACATACTAGGGGTAGGATCCTTGAGGTGCCCAAACTCTTGGATCACATCTGGCTATGGGAGCCCTTAACGACAGTAGCATGATGACAGGTGTCGGGTAGAGCAAGGTGTGGTGGAGTAGCAAGGTAGTGCTTGAGTGCAGAAATCTAAGGCAACGCAATGGAGGTTGTAGTAGTGCGAGAGGCACAGAGGTGTATGCAGCAGTGCAATGGCAGCAGAGGGAACACAGGATGGCAACAGAGGCAACTTCAACATCACGAGGCTTCCAAACTAACCAGGATGTCAGTATTTGGGAGAAGTCAGTTACCTACTTCTCGGTAACTGAGTTGCAGTGCAACAGTTAGCAATGGCAGTGCTATGGGCAGCATGACGCAACATTTTGAGAGGGAGATACAGTACAGATGTGGCAGTGGCAGTGGTAGTGTCATGGGCAAAAATACAGGAAGCAACAGTGTAGAGGATGTGAGGCAACAAGCCAAGCATCGACACAGGTACTAGTGCGGAGGATCAGTGTGATGTTTCCATGGTGAAGCATTACTAGAGCACATTCCTTGCTAAGAGGGAGTGTTGATTTTTGGTAGCATCGAATGTGCTCTAGCCATGAAAATTGGTGGAGAGGCTAAGGCACATGATATCTCCAAGATCCAGAAATCGTTTGGGGAAACTCCACCTGGATGGAGAGATGTTAAAATAATTAATATTTTTAATGATACCCTAAGTTTAAACTTAGGAAAATTAAAATATTAATGTGTATTAATATAATGTGGGTGAGAAAGTTCTAAATAACGAGGATCAAGCTAGATCTAATCTTAGCCGTTGATTAGGGACTTAATGTCAGCCTTTGAATCGTCAACAGGAAAAGTATAAGAAGAGGCTTGAGGGTCAGTTGGAGACACAACAAGTTGGTCAGTCAATTCGATTTTTTGGGGCAGGGTTTGTTGAGAAATCGAGTTAGTGATCTGTTGCAGCGAGGGGCAGTTCGGCAGGAAGCCGAGAATACATATCAGAGAGGCAGAGAAAGTGCCAGAGAGACAACGCAGAGCCTAGGAAGGCTGACGTAGAGGCAACAAGGGTTGACGCAGAGGCTGAGGAGGCTAGCGTAGAGGACGCAGATGGCCAAGAGGCTAACAAAGAAGCTGCAAAGGGCTGCAGAGTTGACATTGGGCTGAAGGGACTGCACTAAGGTGATTTCGTGGGCTAGACTGAGAGTTGATCAGCTGACGCAGAGTTGTAGGAGGGTGACACAGTTCTAGAAGATAGCTTGGAGCAACTTTCACTATCTAGCTGAGGAAAAGTCGAAGTCACTGTGGCGCCAATAATCTGTTCGCTGATTAGGCGGAATATCTGTCTTTAGAGAAAGGTAGTTTTGCCGAGGATAATCTCTGAAGGGTGAGCCATTTCTGGCACCCTAGCTGTATTCAGAAATCTGCATAATAATAAAACCCTCATATCTGCTGCACCGATTATCCCGCATTGGGTTTTTCTGGGGACGATTGTCCAAAAATAACGGTGTCCCTTGTGTTGTCTCAGTTTGTTTCAGTTGCTGATCTGTATGTTTGTGAAGGTTGCAATTGCGTTTATTTCGATATTTATGCATATAAATCACTTGTTAATGAAAAGAACAGGTAGGAGACAATAAACCATATATTGCAGTAGGGGTTTCTGATGTGTTAAATTCGGAAAGTTTCACATTATTTGTCGGGTAGAACTTCACCTGTTGACAGTTGATTCCTGATTTTAGTCATTATCAGGAAGTATGCTTGAATTTTTCTCCTTTATTCTTCTTGATGTCCTTCAACTGATTCTTCAAGGCAATAATCTGATTCAAGTTACTAATTGCAAACATGCCAATTAGTTTGTCATACATTTCTTTAGCTTTTTTTAAACCAGAAACATAAGTAATGAGATGATCACTGACAGAATCAAGGATACATTTCTGAGCTTTGATTTCACCCTTTTTATGTTTGGATTTGACAGCAACACTTGAATTCTTTGGTGGATCAACTATTGTGCCTTCAACATATTCCAAAACTTCGTGTTCTTCAGGAGTGTTATTTAGCCTTGCTTTCCATGGACCAAAGTTTGAAGCATCATTTAGCGTCTCCTCTACCTTGAAGTAGGACGAAGTCGTCTTGATCAAAAAACTTTTGCAGCAAGTGGGGTCTCTTTAGGTGATCTCTGGTATACTTGGACTTGTCTTCACCAAGTCTCTGATAACATGTTAAAATTTGAAAGTTTTATGCAAAAATTTAAAATTTCCGTGCAGAAACTTGAAGGTTCTATGCAGAAAACTGAATGTACTTTGCAGAAATTTGAATGGAACTGAATGTACTTTGCAGAAAGCTGAATGTACTTTGCAGAAAATTGAATTTACTTTGTAGAAAACTTAATTTTCTATGTTGTTGCAATTACTTAGAATGCATATTTTTTCTTCAAAACTTTTCAGATCAACAATTGTAGATAGAACATAAAATTAAGGATCATATGAAGACAACCAAGCACAAATATAAGACAAAGAGAGTTAGGTCCAATGACCAGGGCAAAACCCACAAGGGGAAAACCAAAACTCAAATGATTATTCTTCTATTAAATTTCTTCAATTGTTCAACAGAGTATAGAGGGAGAAAGAGAGAATGAGAATGAATAAGGTCTCCAATGGTTGTTCAACTTGCAATTGAAGTGATCTTGCTCTTTGCTTGAAGATCTCCTTCTCTTGATTAGATCTTGTCCTTCACACTTGCTCTAGCTCTTCCCTTTCTCTCACACTTTTCTTGCACACACTCAACACTAGCTCTCGTCCTTCACAATGAACATGCTAATCTCAACTCACACTTGCTCTTGCTTAAATAGATGAGAAAGGAGAGGAGTTACAAAATGAATTGATGCCTTGAGCCAATAATAGGATAATCGAATTCCATGAGGGAGGAATTACTTGAGGAGAAGTGTAACTCATCCTAAGAATAGAGAGAGCGATACACTTGTCTTGATGATTTGCAATTCGGATTAGGGAGAGAGAGAGTTACACTTACACATGAGAGAATATTTGGTGAGAGTTACAAATTGAATTGAATGAGGGAGTTACAAGTGCATTTAATGAGGAGGAGTTACACTTTTGCCAAACATTGAATTAGAGAGGGAGATTCTCCAAGTAAGAGATTCTCAATTTAATTTACTTATTCCATGGGAGAATTTATTTTTATTAATCCATTAAAGGTGAATGACTTTAGACTGTTTTATAAATAATATAATAATAATAATAATAATAATATTAGTAAGGTTAAAATTATTAATTCTTGACTTGTATAATTATGATTGATTTGATTTTAAAGTGGATTTCATATGTCGAGATCATCCTTGATCATTTAGACATGACTTTCTATTTTTTGAAAGTCACTTCGAAATTGAAATGTGACTTACTATTTTTGGAAATTTATATTAGAATTGTTAGAAATTAAATTTTATTATAGGTGGTTCAAACATAACTAAAAGATATGATTTCTTCTAGGAGAAATTCATCCATGAGTTGTTAAATTTCAACACATAAATCATAAGATAGTAAACAATTAACAGAAGTTTACCTCACAAGATTGTCCAGTTATAGTATTGTCCCTCTTATTGACGTAATGCTTTGCCTTGTATTTCTTTTCAAGTTGCCATTTACTGCATAATTCATCTTGGAAGTCACCATTGACTTCTTTTTGATCATAGATCAAAGGCATTCTTCCATCTTTCTGATTTGTCTGCTCCCTCAGAGTCCAGATCTCATCTCTCATGACAAATCCCTATTTTTGGGAGAATCCTCTTGTCATATCTTTGCTTAGTTCTTCCACTTGCTACCAGAGCTTTGGCAACCTTCATTATGTATGTGTAATCCTCACTAGGAGACCAAGGAAGAACTATCATAACCAAACAAAGAATTGAAGGGCAAGAGACTAACTATTAGTAAAATTAACGACAATAGTAATAATCAAATAAGAGAGATATAGAATACTTATCTTTTGAGAGGATATCAACTCCCTCTTGATCTTTAGTCCTCTTGCATCTATCATTAACTTTATCAGGTTCATCCACGTCATCATCATGATGTTATCAGTGTTCCACGGGGACTCGCCCCCCCCTAGGGGTCTAGTTTCCTCGCTCCCCCGCGCTCTGGGGACTTGGGGACGAGTAGGGGACGTTTCCCCACGCTCCCAAAAAAATGGCCTTGCTTATAGTTTATGATTTAATAGACCTAAAGTGGTACAAAGCTACTCATATTCTGTATGGGGATTACAGTGGGGAGATAACTGGAGTGACAGGCAAAGAATATGAGACATTCAATTTGTGTTTTTAATTTGCATGACATTTGACATACAAACTATGGAAGCAGCACCTATGTCATGTGGGAAATAATTGGGTGGACTATAGACTAACATGCGTTTACTGCAAGCATGACAAAATACTATGGGCAACAAGAAATCTCAGAAACTGTCGTTATATATGAATTTATACAGTTACAAAATTTACATAGAGCACAGTGGCTCAGCTTGAATTCTCAGGTCTGAAAATTATTTTCACCCACGAAATACATTGCTAGTTTGAAGTTTGAACTGCATGGCATTGCTCTAATAAGGTAGACAAATTATCCATGCCATCGTTGGTCACCCAAGTTGGTTCGCAGATGGTCATCCTGCAGTCAATGTCATTTGATAGTACACTGTCAGAAACTCTTTCATGTGATCTTCTCATCTCTCCTGGAACTAAAACTCTTCTTTCAGCATATGGTGTACTGTCTATATTATATATAATATAACAAACTTTCTAGCTATTGGATCCAATACAGCTGGACAACCCATTGTAGTTGCCCCTTCTACTGCCAATGCAGTGTTCCTGATCTGTTCGTTTACCTTTTCACAGAATTCAGTGGCTACCTTATCAAGCTGGAGCTCTCCCTCTGTCTGACCAAAATCTAAATTAGAATTTGACCAAGCTGAATTAGAATTTTAAATTTATTATTTTATATGATATTATAAATTTGGATAATGTCAAATGATATTCATATCAATGATTATGCTTTGCAGCTTTTCAATTCAAACCAAATTGTCATAGTGGACTCAATTAATAAATTATATTTTATATTTATAAATTTTTAAGACCCTGACGCTCCCCCACGTTTCCTAAAAAATGGTAGGGAGCTTTTGCATAGGTCGCTCCCATGCCCCCTCGCTCCCTCGCCCCCTCGTCCCGGAACCTTGGTGGAACATTGGATGTTATTCCTTTCTTGTAAGATCTAGGGTTTCTATTTCCAGCGGAGATGTCCAATCCTAGGGTTTTGTTCATAAACCCTAGAGTTTTTGTTATTCAAGTCCTTTTAGTCTGCTAGGGTTTACAAACCCTAGTTATCCAAATATCCAAAACCCTAAACTCGATTAATCAAACAATAATCATTCTTGGATTCACCATAAACTCAAACTGTTTTAACTTTTAGCTTGCTAGGGTTTGCAAATGTCTAGCTAGTGTTTTTAACTTCAAACACTAGACTTTTACTAATCCATTTTTAGTTCATAGATTTTGCAATGTATAATCTTTCCTTTCATGTTTCATTAACCAAACATACTTGAGTTGTACTAGCAATTTAGCCAAACAACTTTTTGACCCAAGTAGCTTATACGCATTGACTTCTTGTAAATCACTCATCTTACTTCAACCTTTAAAGAGGACTTGGCCTCTCCTTTATCAAGGTGAGTCCTTATTAGCAATGCATCTTCCAAGGTTTCACACATGGAAGGTGTTAATACTCTGCTTCTCAATCATACAGAACCCTGAAATTGTAATATATATGTCACTTCAATTTTTCAAATATTTTTGCAAGGTTTTGTTCCTTATATTGGTGACATGCTTGAGAGGTTATCGAGCTACAGATCCAAGCTACTCTTGTCAATGTAAGATATATCACTGTAGCATATGGCATTACTGACCTTGCATCTTCATTGCATTTTGTATTTACACAGGTTCCTCATGTCAAACTGATTTATATGCTACATCTCAAGAAAACTGTCCTTAAGATATTCCTCAAGTATATCTTTGATTTGTAAGGCATCACCAACTTCAGATTCAAGCTCAATCTGACATGGCGGAAATTAAGAAATACTTTAGGCAAAAGTCACTGTGTGAGATGTCACATAGTTCTGGACTTCATGTAGGTCTGCAATCCCACGGTCGATGACTGAGATCTTCAACACTTGTGGCATTAGACCTTTCATTTAGACATTGTCAGCTCAGAACGATTCATCAGCTCAAATCCTTTCAGAATTCGCAAAGAACGATTATCATGTCTTTGTACTAATTTTTTTTCAAAGAAACATTATCTCAGTTTGTTTACAAGTTTGTATTGAGGACTTTTCCTAGCAGACAAGGTATGCTTTATTGATCCTTTGTGAGACTTTGATCAAATCATAAAGAGTGTTACATATCAATTAACTGGAGGATTTTCTGAGGGTATTAGATCGAGCTTTTAACATTAGTCCTGAGCCTTCGGCCTTTCTGAGATGCATCTTTAGGCTCTCGGTCCTGAAATAAAGATAACTTCTGAATTGTGATGCTAAACTTTCTTAATAAACATGTTTGACTGTCTGCAATTTTCTCTTTCCTCTCAGATGTTTCAGACCTCTGAGATCATGACTGAAGCTTGACAAGCTTGAGGCCTTTTGGAGATTCGGATCAACCATACTGAGGTTTGGCTTGGGTTATTCAAGACATAGGCCATTCGGCCTACCTGCAATACAAGTTTACAAATGCAAGAGAGAATAAAACTCGATCTTGAACTCGGACTAGGGTATTTTACAAAACAATCCTTCGTCCTTCTTATCTGAGGTTTAGGCTTCGGTCATTTTCAGATCTTCTGAGGCTTTTCAGTCTATACAACAGGTCCTGTACTGAGGCTTGGTCTGAGATTAAGTTTGGATCTCTATCAAGCTGTGACAACAATAATACTTTGGCCTACTGGGGCTTTTCACGCGAGGCCTAAAGTAACTTCAGCCCACTGAAATGCTATCAGAGAGATAAGTTAACTTGGCTTAATTTGAACTAGGTCTAGTTTGAAACAACAGATGACTTTTTTCTTGGGCTGCTGCTCTTCCACCATAGCTTTGATACCATGTTGATTTTTAAGGAGTTCTCCAATCTGATAATTATTTCTTATGATTCTTTCTTACACGGAACTTATCTTACAGTCATGTGCAACATAAAATAATTACACAGAGAACTTCAACAGTAACAATATGCCAGTAAGATCATAAAGAGACAGCCACACAAGAGGACATTATTTTACTCTCAGAAAACCTACATGGGAAAAAAGATTCAACAGAGATACATCTTAGTCAATAACGAGTTCAAACCTGGTCCATCCTCCTAGTCAAGTCATCTGCCCAGAGAACTCTGACCTTGCCTCTGATGCTGCTTCGCTGGCACTTATAGATGACACTTCGCTGTCCCTTATAGATGACGCTTCGCTGGCTCAGAATATGTCCTTCA